>OX411782.1:13409339-14009339 GCA_948252455.1 Acleris cristana | reverse complement strand
TATTCGCAGCGTGTTTGCATCGAGCACGCGGCAATCAATACAACATTTACTAGAATTTATAATACAACACAGCGTTTGCGGCGCGGTGTCGCGGCCACCTCGCTGCGACCCACGGAAAATTCGTTGCGCAGCCGTGGCGTCACCTCGCTCGTAATTAAACGTACCAGCGTACACGAAAAAAAATTGTATGTACACAATTTTATCGTTTCTCCTTTTGTAGTGCCAAAAATCTGAGCTAGGCTGTGGATAGACGGGCAGACGGGCATGGTGACACTATAATGGTTCCTTGTTTGCCTTCTGAACCCTAAAAATGGTTTACCAGGATTAAGTTGCCAGTACTCAATTATTAATCAAAAATCATCAGTTAAGATCGTAGGGTTTCGAAAATTCAACCAAAAACATACGAAAAAGGTTTGTTTGAAAAATAAAACTATCGATGATTTTGTTTCTAATCGTGATTTTACGTTTAACAGTCTCAAGGAAATATGGTCAAGTTTAATATATACAAAGAACAGACACATATTAGTTATGGTTATTGAGATACAGATAGCGGAGCACTTGTGGCACTACCGATTTTATCATATATGGCCTCTTAAGAGTAACGAAATTAGGTCACATTACGTATCGTCACCTGAATTCTGGGGTCCTAGTGAAAAAGTGTATAAGTCGACTTAACTCGTAATAAAAAAGGCTATATACATGAACGGAGTATACTAGACTTAAACCCTTTTTTACTTGATCTTCAGAAGACTTATATACCCTTTTTCACTAGGACCCCAGAATTTACTATCGAAATAAAAACTTTAACACCTCTTTACATTCGACATTTTGTAAGTCTTAAATGTCATGTGTTTGTATTAGGTAATATTTTTTAACAATTACAAAAGTTAACGACTAGTAAATTTATCCACAAGTGTAAACCACAAATTTACAAAAAGAAGTAATTCAAATAACGACGCAATTATCTAAATTCGTACGCCTTTTATTTGTCCCAAGGGGACCTATTACATCCCGAGATTAAGAGTAACTTATGTCTATTTACTTGAGAAATTGTTTAAGAATAGAGCCCTGAAGCAAACAAACTCCCTTTTCCAGAATTCACAACCCTAAAAACCATGCGTAAGTATCATGTTCAGAATATACAAAACGGAACCTTGTGTGATCGACATAAAATTGTTTTTTGAACGCAGAAAGTTTGTGATATAAGGCATTGTGTATCTCAGATCGTGCAATTAGGGTTGAACTTGAAATTCAATGTGAAGTTATACCGCAATCAGTTTAATTTACACCCATTCAAATTTGCATGAACGGGAAACGGGAATATTAATTTCTGAAAATTGTTGTCGTAGTGATGCTACGCGCGTAGAGTTTGCTACGCGCGTAGGCAAGCTACGCGTAAATTGAATGGAGTAAATTAGTGGAGTAAAATCACTTTTGTACAAAAGTAATCAAAATGATCAAACATTATTTTATTTTGTTAGATATGTTCGTATTTATGGTTCCATCTCATTTTGCTTATCGTATTGGTACTAAAGGTAAACTGAGAAAGCAATAAAAATACAAACATATCCAACTAAAGATAATGTCGTTTGATTATTCACTACATCTGGTCAATTTCACTCTGTAAAACCATATTGCTTTTGACATGTTTTCGTTTTATTTTAACTCGGCCGCCATTACTGTAAAGTAAATAAGAGCTATTATCGTAACAAAATTATCTTAGTACAGTCAAAAACTTTAATTGTCGAGCCACGATAAAACCTTACCGCAGAAAGCTATACCTTTTGAAGTAATTTCTTTCTCGTTGCTTGACACTGTCATTATGAGAGGGTTCTTTGATAGCTGAACGTTAAAAGGTTTTGACTGTACCTAAGTAATAACCTGTTTATAACGTTGACTGTACTTGAGAATTTATATTATCCAAGGCTAGATATTTTATTCACGACGATAATTTTAAGGTTGATTTGAGCCATTTTCAATTGCATTCGTAAGATATGACTAAATCAGAGATAAAAAAAATCATACTGATTGTGACATATAGACAGACAGACAGTCAGACAGATAAACAAACGAACGGACATGGCGAAGCTAAAAGGGCAAGTTTAACTGGGTAGAGGTCTACTCGCATACATATTTTTATGCATAATAATCATTACGCATAAAAATCGACTGTCATAAAACGGTTTTTACAATAGAAAGGGCTTTTTTTTTATTATTATTAAGAACTTACCTAATCTAACCTAATCTACACAATAGACGTTTATTAAATTTTGCAATGACTGCCTAAAAGGGTGTTATGACAATCGATTTTCATGCGTAATGATTACTATGCGTAAAAAAAATATGCGAGTAGATACGCCCCCGTTTATCTACATAACCTTACAAAATTATGCAGTGACTTTGTCCAACAACAAAAAATCCCAATAATACCTACTTATAATTTTCAATTCTCGGTAAATATTTTTGCAAGAGAATTAGTTTAATAATAGGCGCCCTTGACATTTGTTGGCTCGGGTGGGTTTCTTCGAAACATCTAATTTTGCTCGCTTCCCGCACTTTTCCTGTAATCGAGTAATTTTGCCGACGAAATTAACCGCTTTGTCTAAATTTAGCTATCTGACTTTGCGATAAAATTACTTTAGCTGTAATCACATTTTAATATATTTAATTTAAGATTTTTAATATAGAATTCAAAAATGAGTAGATCTGCGCGAGAACCGGATTCACCGACATAGCCTTAAGAATTGGGATTGTTCATATTTTTACAATTACTCTAATTCGGAAAACATTTCCAGGAATGGGGTATTAAAGCGGTTCTGCGTTATTTCATTTTTGAAATATTGATTTATTTCTGATATTTCGACAAAAGTATATTTAACCTTTGTTTGACTTTCGTTTTCGGCTTTAAGGCACATCGCTCGCAGAACAGATGGCCGATGGGGTCGAAGACTTCTCGTCTGGCGTCCGGTTACTGGAAAATGCAGCGTGGGTAGGCCTCCAACAAAGTGGACCAACGCCGTGGCTAAGGTTGCGTGAAACAGATCGATTCAAGCAACGCTGGAGCGGTCTTTGTGGCAAACATTGGGGGAAGCCTATATGTCCAGGAGTGGACGTGTTTCGGCTGAAATATTGAGCATAGAACTTAAATAAAGGCAGATCAAAGAGGAGATGGCGGAATGACCTGAGGGCTTATTGTCTAAGGCACTCGCAATCGCAACCGGCTTCAAAGTGGAGCAATTGTTTTCCTTTTGTATGCAGACGAGCCTTCGATTTTCAAAACGAAAACGATCGTGATTGCGATTACGTTAGACAATAAGCCCTCGGGACGCATTTCGAAGCGAATGACAAGCGGTCCAGTCCAAAACTGTAAGATTTGATAACTTTATTTTATTTTTGTTGTATAATATAAATTTATAATTAAATCAGGAATTTTTCCGATTTTTTCGCCCATAAACTTCAAAGTTAAGGGGGGAATGGTCATTTTTTGTACATTTTTGCTATAAATCAAAAAGTACGTCACGGAAAATTATACAAAAATAGTGTTGAAATATGCAGATTGAGCCATTTCATATGACACCCCGTTTGCTCCTAGTGGCGCCCCCGCGCCTTTTGACAACCCAAAATAAACATGGCGACTCCAGCCCAGAACTATTTTCAACTAACTTTCAATTACTGCCCATACGCCTTTCAAAAGGTCATATTATTAAATCCTGTATAGATTTTTGAAATTTCGCGGTATAAAGAAATAATTTTAATTCACTTCAAAGCGGTATCTCTAACACATAAAAATTTCAACTCAAAATCTTGGGCGGGTATGACTATAACAATTATGTTCTATAAGAAGGACGGTCGGGTCATAGTAAAAGAGGAGGCAAAAACTCTGTGGGTGCTACGAGGATAATCACATAACTTTCATTTTGTAACCCCCATTGTAGACCCCTTTTCAAATATTTAGAAAAGTAAATTCATATTGTTTTTACTAAAAACAGATGCGAGCAAGCAAGTTATACAATTATGCCAAATTTCAAGTTGATAGTTTCAGAGAAAAACTGCTGTGACATACAGACAGACAGACAAAAACCGAAGTCTACCATAAGGGTTCCTTTTTTACCATTTTGGTACTGAACCCTAAAAATCGAGTGTATAATTGGCCGGCGCATTTGGCGAAGCTTTATATAGTTCGTAGTGTAATGGTTGTTTTATTTTAATAAGTCAATAAATAATAAATGTCAAAGGAATATGGCTTTTCTGAGTAGAATAGAGTATCTCTTCTACCTCTACGTTGGTTGTGGTTTCAAGTCAATTAATTGAAGGAAATAAAAAGCGTCCCTTAAATAAAGGTGGCTGTCCTCGTGAGTTATTGCCGAATAAATGAACCTTTTTCGTTCTCCGAGTATGTCCTACGTTCAACAGGAATTGTATTTTTGTACTTACTTGATCTCAGTGTGTGCTTGCTTTAACCCTCGACCAGTTAGGCGGTATTGCATTATCACTGACAATATCGTCTTTGACCTGTTACGGTTTTTTTTTTAACTCGGCCGCCATTACTCATGTTCATACTCGTAAGAGCTATCAAAACGTTGACAATAGAATCACGGCATAGATTTATTGACAGTTTTTAAAGGTTAAGTTGATAGTTTAGATTATAACTAAACGGGGTTCACAGTCAGACACATAACGAACTACCAACAATACGGCCCAATCAATGATTAGATGGTTGACAATTTGATGTAATAAAATCGGATAGACTTGACCGTTTCACATGGATGGAATGGCGCGGGATTGTGAAGATGCGAGTTCGAGGGGCAGGGTAAAGCTGACCTCGACGCTAAGCGCGATGAGCTAATGGCCCGTCCACCCACTGTCATCAACAACAATTATGTAAGCGGCGTACTGACGTGCCCTCAGAGTGCGCGGGAGTCGCTGCGAAGATCAGCTACGTAAGCCATCTTCAGGTGCACTAGCGCCCGACCGACTAGGGAGTCGAAGTGGTCGCCATGGCCGAAAACGGTCGGAAAGATCATCATCGTCATCATCATCATCATTAATTATATAGATTTGATTTGAAATAAGTAAATGCTTTAATTTACGTATCATTGTTTTATTGATTTGATTAAGAGTAATAAACTTATATTTAATCATCTACATAATTATGAACAAATATTTGTGACTTAAGACAAATAAATACTGAACCCGAAACCGACGTGCGTGCATGAAGAGATTGATGAATGTAGAGGAAGCGAAAGTTGTATGTTTAGACCGGTGCACCTGGCGTTCCATAGTCTCTGCCTACCCAATGGGAGATAGGCGTGAAGATATGTATGTGTATGCATGAAAATACTGAAGAATAGCCGCACAGAATGTTGTACATTATACTTAAATCGTAGCCTTTTAAAATATCCCTAGTATACTTAGCATAATAGTTCGCCTTCGTACATCTTTCTTTGATCTTCATTGTGTTGATAAGTTTTTCTTTCGTACAATAAATTGGTTACAAATACTCATAATCTCATCAAAAATTGAAAAACTTAACAAACAAGATGTAATGCAGGAACTCGCGGAAAACGTGTAACATTCTGCCGTATCTGATATGGCTTTTTAGATTCCAGAGCAGTGAAGTATGTAATCAGGGGCGGTAACACTGTTCGATTTAACTTGCCGTCGAACGATCTCGTCGGTAACGGGAGCAATTCCGCGCGAATATTTCGAAGGGGTCATGATGAGCAGATTTTATTATGATAAACACAGCTTAACTTTACAGCGAAGGCAATGAACTTGACTACAGGTGAATAATTGGATAAAATTTGTGCTAGGATAAGACAACCGGTGAAAGCTGATACCAATAAATCCGCCTTTTGTACGCTATTTTAGTTTTATATTTAAATAAATAATGTTGCTTGCGATTTTAACCCCTCACGCAAACGGAGGTGTATAAGTTAAACATGTATGTCTGGGTGTGCCTTTCTACGGCGCAGCGCAGTTTACCGTTAACGACGCCGTGCCGTGGTGACGTGTCCAGGCCTTTTATCATGTGCATCTGTGGTACTATAGGTCTGTAACTTACAGCCGTATTCACAAACGTCTCTATGCGGTCTCACAGTGCTCACGAACGCACAGGGTGGTTCAAATCGTCTCATAAAAAAAGATCGGTCAAAAAGGACCAATTAGAAAGCTTTATTGATCGTAGTGCGTTTACTCAGTGAAGGATCCCTTAAGTAAGTATTGTTTGTGAATACGTTGGGCTTATTGTCTAACTGCACTCGCGATCGCAACCGGCTTCAGCCTTCGATTTTCAAATTGAAAACGATCGTGATTGCGAATGCATTAGACAATAAGCCCTCGCGTGTTAGATTAGTGGTTACTAGTTATAGTAACATGGCTGTCCTAAGCTGTAACACGAACACGTGCTACTGGCAAATGGAGTTTTGATGCTGTCCGTGTGTTTGCGTTGATACAGGGTGTGATTGATCACACGGCGTGGTAATGTCGGGAGCGGTTGGATATCATCGGGAAGAGATGTTTGTTGCCACGGAAAACATTTAATACCACACTTAGTTGTAAAGTGGCCCTTAGTTCAGCGTTCTTAGGGTTTAATGCAGCATAGAAAACACGCGTGCATTTTAATTTACATTAACGCACTAGTGTTTTAAACATCGCGTTTTTGTTTCAAAGTTTTTAATTGTAACTGTAACATATATTTATGAAGTATATTGCGTACATAATTATAGGTGTGTATGGTGCCGTGTGGTTGCCGGCTTAGAATAGTGCCACTCCATAGCGTCCTTTACACGTAAAGTTCGTAGGGAAACGCCACGCGCCGTTCCAATTTTCGTTCCGAACCGTACGTGTAAATGCAACTGTAATAGTAAAATAGTAAACAATGTACGGTCCGGAACGAAGATTGAAAAGGCGCGTGGCGTTTCCCTCGGTCCGAACTAGGGAATGTAAAAAACCGGTTATAACCAGTTTTAACCGGTTATTTTCAGACAAAAACGGTTAATAACCGGTTATATTGCATTCCCCAGTCCGAACTTTACGTGTAAAGGCCGCTAATGGCTTCCCGTGGAAGTCGTAACACGCGACTAAAGGAATAAAGGCTTGTAGTACTATTAGGTACGCGATGGGCTTGCAACCTGTCACTAATACACTAGTAAACATCTTGGCCTAATTGTACAAAATGTGGATACAGAATTAACAACAATTTTTTAGAGTTGTTGGTAATTCTGTAGCTCTTTCTACCCCACTCTGGGAATAACGGCGTGAGTGTATGTATGTGTGTATAATTATAGGCCATTATCACGGCGACATGCTATACTTTTAAACGAGCAATATTTGCATTGTGTTGTCGATAACGGCCTATAACGATTTCGATGAAATTTGCAATATAGGGATTTACGGGGGTGAATAATCGATCTGTCATGTCATCTTTGGGAAAATTCGTTTTCATCCCAAGCGACGCTCGGTTTTTTCAGGTACGTAGTGTTACATAATAAGTTTCATAACACATATAAAAACGATAGATGCGTAGAGTTTATACGTTGTAAAATAATAATTTAAGAATTTCAATAACCTTATCTTGCCTATTAATATTATAAATGAGAAAGTTTGCATGTTTGGACGTTTGTTACTCAATCACTCTTCAACCACTGAACGGATTGGGATGAAAATTGGCACACATATAGGTTAGGTCTTGGAATAGGACATCGACTACTTTTTATCCCGGAAAAATGAAACGTCCCCGAGGGAATAGCGATAACCGGCTTCTACGCAGACGGGGTCGCAGGCAAAAACTAGTAATGAATAAATCTTAGGTCATAAATGATAGACAGCTCGTCGCCAGCAAATTAAACGGAATTTCAAAGCCAGCCAAGGCCCTGAATAAAAGACTAGCCTGGAGATAGCTTAGGTTTCTTCAAAGGAGAAAAATCTGGAATAAATGTCAAATAGAGAGTAATTGGGACAGACAAAAAAAGGAATCATACGCTTTGTGAATTTGTTTTCGAGGGAGTTTGTGAAGATACATAATTGTACTTGTGTATTTGATATATAAGTTTTATTTTAGCATGCATTTGTACAGTCACCAGCATAAATAAGTGATCATTTATGTACCTTGTCGCTTTCGACCGGTTCAAAATTTTGTATAACATTTCAAACACGACGATAAAGTGACAAGGTACATAAATGATCACTTATTTATACTGTTGACTGTACATTCTACATTGTAGCATGTACATTATTTCACTATTTTTGGTATGTTCTTATCTTACAAATTAAATCAATTGAATGAAATCTAACGATAAGAAAGGATAAAGGTCAAAAAACCACTTAATTCTTTAAAACGGTTTTTATTTGCAATTGTTGCTTTAAATTCGTTCCCAATAAATTTAGGTAAGGCAAATTATAAGGGATCTCTTCCCTTATAATTTGCCTTTTTATGGAACCAGTAATGGACAAGTCACCAATAACGGACACTTGATTCTTATTTTACATAAGATAAGGGTTATTCATTTGTTTTGCAACAATCAATTCAGGACTGTATGAAATTTGAATTAAGAGTTAATTGTCCATTACTGGTGGCTGTCAGCTAAAAGTGTCCATCATTGGTGCCGTCACCTTATGGCAGCATTGAACTTACTTATCTTTAAAATTCTTCGTATAAAATTCTTCGACAACAGGCTTCTTTGGATCGTAAATTCTCTCTTTTGACAATAATACTAAACAAAAGTGAAACAATTCAGTATGGTTCAAAGAATCCCCGTAACGCTGAACAATGCTTATAAATTGCCTATAGCGCCGAAATTTAATGAAAAATACTTTCCTTCCGTGACAGTATTGAATCGCAGATGGTTTCACAAGGGCTTTTGGCACAGTGTGCGAATGTAAACAGTAGTGTAATACAGCTTGAATCTATTTGCTTACATTATACAAAAAAATAATAGAAATTGACATTATTTTCTATACATTCTGTTAAAGCGCTAAAATTATGTCCTTTTGTTCTCTGCGGAAGCTGTAACTCGATGTATTTTTAAATCCAGACCCGTTTCACACAAAATTCAAATATAATGACGTTAAAACATTTTATATTATTAGGTACCTACATATCTATTAACATTTCATCTCGTTTGGTGCGAGCGACGATCAAGGGCCTTACTAACCCTTTTCACTTTGTGTTTATATAAATAAATAAATAATAAATAACATAATATAAAACCACGACCGCAAGAAACGGTTTCAAAATGCTTTTATAGTGCCCGGTAGTTAAAAAATCAATCCTGACAGCTGTCATTGCAGTACAATTTATAACCAATTTTTGGGTTTGAGGTTATAATTTGTACTTGTACGAGTAACAAGTATCAACTAAGTACCTATTAACTATTCAATAATTCTGTGACAGTTTTTAAATGCTTTTCGGTTACTAACAATATGAAACTAACATTAAGTGTCATCTTACTGTTTAATAATACTGTGTACTGTGCCCGAAGTAAGTCGTATATTTGCATTTCATTCCCGATCTGATTGGATCACGCGATTTGCAAGATGGCCGCGACTCAAGTTGCCAGCGGCTTTTATGTAAATAGTCTTTAACTGTGTAATGTCGAAGATGCTCAACGAGGTGCTCTGTACGAGGTCTATGTAATATTAATATCTTTATCTATATATATAAAAGGCAAACCTGACTGACTTATATATCAAAGCACAGCTGAAACTACTGTACCTAGAAACTTGAAATTTGGTTCAGGGGTTCCTTTCATGATGTAAGTGAGCACTAAGAAAGGATTTTCCGAAAATCGGCCCCCAACGGGAAGAAATGGGGGGAGTAGCGGGAAACTAATTCTACGCGTACGAAGTCGCGGCGGGCGTCCTCTAGTATAGTATAAATTAAGGTCACTTCGCACCGTCTGTCCCTCTGTATGTATCGTCGGTGTCAGTTGAAATCGCCAATAATGTAAACAAGTGTACCGTTTGACTAAACGTAACGTTTAAATAAACGTTAAATAATAGTTATTCAATCTTAATTTTAATATGAAAGTGATAATCAAGTAAATAAATCATTAATAAAACCACACATGATCTTTAAAAGAACGTGATTATGGAGTTATAATGATAAATTGGTTTGTTAACTTCTTTGCCCATTTCACTTGAAACCGACCATAAGCTTATTTTTGTGTAATGAACGCGAGTGCTCGTATTCATTTCTGAGTCTTGTATGTTTTTTATGTATTGCAGTACTTATTTCTGTACATAAGTATTTATGCCGTTGTCTAGTGGGTCTAGTATGATTGCGTCTACATCGCGTGTCAAATGTGGATAAAGCATTCGTCACTGTCGAACTTATTTACGTGTGAAAAGGTGACGGATGCCTTATCTAAACTTTGTCACGCGATAATTGCAGCCATGTTAGGGCCCTAGGACCAATGGGCCTAGAGCTTAGTTTGGGGTTTATAGCAGGCAACAATAATTTTTGTAGGGTTTAGTAGCTCAGGATGCAGGGTCGTGATATATCCACTGAAATGTTTCATATTCAATAAATTACATAGAAAATATTCAAGGAACAGGAACAAATACTGGCGCACAAATATTGGCCAATCCCGGAATTGAAACCAGGCCCGGTAGCTTCGCAGGCAGGTCACAGACTAGACTGAGCGCGTCGCCAAACATTAGCATTAGTAAGGAGTTAGCTTAATTTCTACGTCTGCCTTTATATAGTGTGTCCCAAAAATCAACGCCAAAACTGAGGGGTCTGATAGTGCAGCTAAAAAGCTATCGATTTAACCCTATGTACGTTCAGCGATCTTTACTAGTTTCGGAGACATTGATCATTCAATCTGAATTTTTGTAATTTTCCCTAATGTCCATGTCACGAAAAATCATTAATTTCATGTTTTATTTCATAAGCTTTTCAGTGGTATCTTACATAATTAGAATCATTACGAATCAGCGTAGTTTTTAAACCCATTTGCTTGTTTTTTTTAAATCAACTTTTTAAGTAATGATACAAAGTTTGTTTCTCCATACTAGGTATCCCAGTGATGTTTTTCACTATGTATGGAAAAAACAATTTTATGTGTTTACTAAGACGTTGAAGAAGTTGAAGCATTCTATACTGTATTGGTAATCACAGTAGATTAAAAATGCTTTTTTATTACTATGGAGTTAGCTTTCTTCTTTTGTATCATGGTCGCATAGTGGGTTATTGATTTTTAATGCATACAAGCACCGTCATGTTTGATACTAGACTCAAAGGCCGCTTTTCACCCTACTCTACCATAATGTGCGCCACGACGCCCCGGGGCGTCACTGGCAATCAACGTTGTGAGTTCACGCGGGTATCTTCTTTTACAAGGAAGCCGCAAAACGAAAGTAAATGGAGACGCAGTATAAAAATGATTGGAAACGGCCTGTATTCACCTCTCGATTAGGTACATTCCACCAGTTTAAATCATAGACTAAGGAACTATGTCAAAGTGGCGATATAATTAAATTCTTAAGAAGTTTCTTACGATTTCAAACATTAAGTCTCTTTGGCATTGTGTGACTGTACATGTAGTGTGTGCTATCCAAAAAATAAATGATATTACTTCTACGAATAGTAAACAAAATTCACCCACTGGGAAAATGACAACTAAATTGTCCCTAATTCATACATACATTCATACCTTCACGCCTGTAATCCCACAGTGGGGTAGGCAGAGCTACAGAATTACCTACAACTTAAAAAACTTGTTGATATTGTGCCTAATAGTCTTCGAATAAAATGACTGTGCCATACAGGCAGGCAGAAAGACATAACAAAAAAAACCGATCAAGTGCGAGTCGGACTCGCGCACCGAGGGTTCCGTATTGAAGATAATATGCTTGGTAACCGCAAAAAAAAATACTATTTTTTTATAAGCTTTATTTTCCAGGCAATAAGGTCGATTTTGACTAGCCTAAATTTTAATACAGATTTTCTTAGTTTTTTGTTATTTCTCAAAAACTGTAAATAATGAACACTTTTTTTTATTTTTCCCAGTAAATATAAGTAATTATCTATACGTCAAATTTTTGATTAATAAACTTCGGGGATAAGGGGGGAACGGTCATTTTTTGTAAATTTTTGGCTATAAATCAAAAAGTACATAACAGAAAATTTTCAAAAAAATAGTTTTGATATGTGCAAGACCTTTCCTATGACACCCCATTTGCTATAATCGAACCACTTTCATTTTTGAACCCCCCATTCTAGACCCCTTTTCAATTATTAATAAAATTAATTTCATTTTTTTTTACTACAAATAGATGCGGGCAAGCAAATTGGGATTGTTCATATTTTTACAATTACTCTAATTATAAAACCATTTCGAGGAACAGAGTTTTAAAGCCGTTCTGCATTATTAAGTTTTTTAAATGTTTATCTATTTCGGATATTTCGACAAAAGTATATTTAACCTTTGTTTGACTTTTGTTTTCGGCTTGTAGCCCTCCTAGGTGTATCTTACGGGTTAGGCGAAAACCGCTTGAAATTGTATGTTTTATTACACTATTACAATCACTTTTTATCATTAGATATCATTTAATTGTTGTAATTTACTCTAAAATGCAAACGTAAATTTAAAATAATCACGTCGTCCATAAAATGTCTGCTAATTAAATCAAGATATTAAAACAAAACTATTGGGTCAAATACAAAATTAATGAAATCGGTCTCTTAAAATTACGCACTCTTTCGAATTAGAATGTAATAACTGTAAGTATTTTTTTTTGGTCTAACCTAATTGTACAACTATGCCAAATTTCAAGTTGATAGCATTTGTAGTTGCTGAGAAAACCTGCTGTGACATACAGACAGACAGACAGACAACGAAGTCTCACCATAAGGATTCCTTTTGTACCATTTTGGTACGGAACCCTAAAAACGGAAGTCTACAAAGTAGCGAGTAATCGTGACAATCGTGACACCAAATTATTCACGCTCGCTTCGATGAATCTTACAAATACAGTTAAGCCCCCCAGTCTTAAAGCAGCTTAGGGAGGCCTCTAGACTAATGACCAGTCAGGTTGACGCATCGGCCACCAATGGGAGATTGACGTCGCTGACACTTGACGGAAGGGAATCTAATGGCGAAACGAGGTGGGAAAAAAAGTCAGGAAACTTCCTGCAATGATTTGTAGGTAACTGAGCGGTTAGTCGTGACTGCCGTGTTTTTTTTACACAATATTTATTATGTATTTATTTAAATACTTTATTGCACGAAATTAAAACAGTGTACAAAAGGCGAACTTAATGCTACAAGCATTCTCTACCTTCAGGTGAAACAGAAATCAAAAAGTATTATGCATATTTATATAGTTATGTATTTAATGTATTCATGTATGTATTCATGTTTATATATGTTATTTCGATGCATGCTATTGTACTTTTTTATTTTTGTTCTTAATGCTCTTTAATTTGTTCGTACAAATTTCAACTTTGTACTCAAATTTGTAAAATAAGTATATAAATAATAGTCCAAGAATGAGTGCTATGTATTTATGTATGAAAACACTGTTGTTCAAAAAACAATCCCAAATACAAAAATTTCAAAATAGGAACATACAAAAGCGAACTTATATCTTAAAAGGATCTCTTCTACCTAAGCTTTACCTTTACTTATTTTACTCGGGTAAATTACGTAAATTACAGGAAATTACATAGATGGTTCCCGAAAGCATTCTAGAGCAATGAGAATATCCTTTTCTCATACAAACATTCCAAATGTTATTAGAGTAGACCGAGAATTTCTCTTAAGAAACGTATACAGATCCACTCTTAGATACATTCATTTGCATTTAGTACTATCATTATGATAAGTAGGTAATATGTTGAAAAATTACAGACTGTTGAGTTTCTTGCGGTGCTTATTCTCAGCAGTGGTTTCCTCTTGGGAAGCGCTGGTAGATTTTTGTCATTTAGAAGTACTAACTCAATAAACATCTTTAATATATTGTATCGTTTTATTGACATCGGGTTTTCATACGAATTCTAAACAGCTCAATTCCATAAATGGAACTGGTTCAAAGACTTGCATAATTTTAACAAACATGACAAACAAACACAATTTAAATAATAGCTTTTAAAATAGAACTTCGTCAAATCTAAGTAAAGAAGTAACGTGTCGTGAATACAATCGATTTATGTGAGTTTTCTACAGGGTTAGGCAGAAGGTTGGACAAACTTCAGGGACTAACTCTGTAGGTCATACTCATCAACTTTTATTATGGGACCAACAGCCAAATCGCGAAAAAAAAAACAGCTGCTCCATACATTTCGGCTATTTAGCTCTCAAAGTTTGTATGAAACAGCTGGTTTTTTTTCGCAATTTATAATGTTCCGTCGTTCGTGTCCCATAATAAAAGTTGATGAGAATGACCTACAGAGTTAGTCCCTGAAGTTTGTCCAACCTTCTGCCTAACACCCTGTATAATGCTCGTACATAATTCAGAATTTACTATGCAAAATCTTCCTCTTGAATCACTATATCTATTGATGAAAACCGCATTAAAATCCGTTGCGTAGTTTGAAAGATCGGGACGCGACTTGTTTTATACTATTTATGTAAGGATAATATTTGCAACTTGGTAACGCTCACGAACTCTAATTTACTAAATACGTTTCTCTCGACTGAACTAAACTAAAGTTCAAATAAATGTTTAAAATTCACTGCTTTATTATTCAACGAGACTAATTCCATTAACTCATTCTTAACTAACACATTTAGTTATGTAAATTTTCTTCGTAATCTTCATGTAAATTAAACTTTTAAAACTAGATTGTACCAACGAATATTACACTGCTCAATGTCAAAAGAAAATAAAAATAAGTTAAAGCCAACAGTCTCTTCAATTAAATCAGTGAATTTACGTGCTCTTTAAAAAAAATGGACTTCTGTCAATTGCAGAGTTTTATTTAAGTCTTTAATTTAGTTAAAAAGGTTTACCTTTGTCTGAGTTTTACTGCTCAGTAACATTTGAGAAAAAGCTAACGTTTAGATGTCTCTTTATTATTTACAATAAGGTTAGGTACAGACGCTTTTTCAGCTGCAGTTAGTTAATCAACAAAATATATTAAAAGATACTTCGTTATCCCTTTATTTGATAATGTGTAAGTTTTATATGATACATATCATAACATTCACTGTTTTCATCTTTTTTGTTAACTTTTTTTTTTTTGAAATTGCAGCCGTACATAGTATACTTATCACATCCGAGTACAATTTATTTATGACCTCTTTATGACTGGAGTTACAACAATTATATCCACAACATTTCTGACACTCTAAAGGAAAATCTATATTTCTCAAATTATCGTGACATATTTTTTGATAAGTGTCCGTTTGTAATGCATTTCGCTCGCCCTACCTTACTTTGTTAAATTTATTGCTCAATATAAAATTATGTAACAAATTACACATTTCAATTTATAAGATTTTAAATTCAGGTCGTCACAAATGAAAATACGTGAAAGTAAAACAATATAGGGAAATTAACAACACAACATTAATAACATTTATTTAAAATAGTCGATAACTTATCGCTTTCTCGCCGGCAGTGGGACAAATGCCATAGTATGTCCCACCTTTATGCGATAAAAATATCATACCCTACCAAAATGCGAATCAAGCTCTCCTTTGCTTTAATTCCTACGATCGATGATTGAACCAGTTGCTCCGACGGAGCTGAAACGCACATAGAGTCCGATAACAATGCAGTTATTGACCTTGACCCAATTCTGCAGCGAAGGTAGCATGCACGTAAAACAATGAATGTGTTCTCTTATTCCCAATATTCAACCCACGGAGAGATTTGGTACCTTCAAGTTAAAAAAAATACACGTAAGGACGCGTTTGACCTTAGGCCGAACCCTATATTCAAACCACAGATTAAAAATTGACACATTTTGGATGAGTAAATATCAAATTTTAACCCGAAGTAAGCCTTTATCTGTCCGCGGTTTGAATATATTGTTCGGTCGCTATGGTGCCAGCTGTCATCGCAGTACAATTTATAACCTATTCTTGGGTTTGAGGTTATATTTTGTACTGGAATGTCAGGTGTCAGGGTGGACTTCTTAACGGCCGAGCACTATAGTTGGTACGAAGCCAGCGGTCGCAGATTTGAATTCTGCTAAGGGTAAATTCTGTAAGATGATGTCACTCCTGGGTTTTAGTTTTTGTATGTATTTCTCCAAATAAGGTATGTTTATCGTTGTCAAGTACAAGCCTAGAGCTTAGGTATATTGGTATAAGATTGTGCCTTGATATTTATTTTTATAATAGTACAATTACAGGATGTGCTCATTCCGACAAAACATCGTTTAGGTAGGTGGAACGTGCCTAATCTGTGCTTCTTTTCTCATATTCATTCGCTAGAACTTAGCCGATACAAACCTCAGTGATGCAACCCGATGTATCGACCGACATGAAACTTTGTTATTTCGATAATTAAGTTACGGATCGTTGACATTGACTGATTACGGTGTAATTGACACGTCACTGTGGTCAGCTGATTTGCATACAAATGGGTGTTAATTATGATAATTCGTAATTACGTTACAAACTAGTCAAGTGGGCAAACAGGATGGTACCTATCTAAGCTTGGGCAAACAGGGTGTCCTAGAATTCAGTTAGAATCACATCATGTTTTTTTTAACTTAAACATGCTTCATTGTATCCAAAATTAGTCTTTAATCAAAGTTTCAAAATCATGGTCACCACTTAATATTATTAAATATAGGGTATATTTAATACTTTTATTTTTTTAGGCATGGTCCAAATAGTTTTCATGTTTAATCTGTTGGCTAAATATGCAAGCATTTGTGTCACTTTGTAAAGTGTCACTTTACAAAAAACTAACAAGTCTAACAACCGCGAAACAAATTAGTCAGAAACTTTGTTACGTATTTGTTAAATATTGAAACGTCGTTTTTTTTCCTTGCATTCAAAGTGAAAAGTAAAGTGTGTTTAACGCGAGACTAAACAACCATAATGACACTCGAACTATATCCACTCTCGCTCGCTGGCTCGCTCGCGTGGCTAAACATCTCGTGTCATTATGGCTTGTTTTAGTCTCTTGTTGAACAATCTACTATTACGACATAGAGGAAAACATTTATAATTTGACGCACTAACAAACCAAAATATGTAGCTATATAAAAACAAAGTATAGATTAATATCACTGCCTAAAAAGGAAAATCTGCTCATAGTTAGTATGGAAAATCATCGCCTACCTCTTCCCTTTAACAAACTGGGGATTGACAACCTAACGAGGGCAATCAGCGCAATCACTGCCAGCGACACACAAAGGTATTCAAATTGTATACGATCCCTAGTTAGGGGCAGGGAACACGTAAAAGGGGAATGGGGATATATGCAGCTTTAAATGTTGTAGGTTGTTAGTGCAACTGGAGTTGTAGTCATTACCCACTTGGATTGGTTTGAAAACATCACAGACGGCGAAATAGACTAGCAATTAAAATTGCAGAAATTGATTGCTGTCTCACTTTAGCTTTAGTTCTAGAGCAAGAAGCAAAATTTTGCTGTCTTTTTCTAACTTTAAAATCAGAGTCAGAAAGTCAACTATTGCTTCACAAAACTTCGCTTTAGAATGTTATTGTTTTGAAAAAGTTGCTTTTCAATTTGTGGACGAATTAATCAGCCCCCGGCGCCGTTTCACTGAGCACTTGAGCTATGCCATGTGTGTAGGGAATGCAAATAACCGGTTATAACCGCTTTTAACCGGTTATTTTCATACGAAAACGGTTATTAACCGGTTAAATTGCATTCCCTACATGTGTGTCACCGGTATAGGAGTTAGATTTTTATAGTTTTTATAGACACACATGTTATTGTTAGCCACTCGGATTGGTTAGAAAACATCACAGACAGGGGCGAACTATCAATAAAAATTGCAGGAGTTTATTGCTGTCTTACTTATTAGCTTTAGTTCTAGAGCAAGAAGCAAAATTTCGCTGTCTTTTTCTAACCTTAAAGTTAGAGTCAGACAGCAGATAACTTCTGTAATCATTATGCTAGTTTAAAACTTCGCTTTAGAATGTTATTGTTTTGAAAAAGTTGCTTTTTTTAGGTTTAATAGACTATGACACTAACAAATAACGTGGCTTTCTATAATTTTCAAAATCAGTTCAGCCGATAGATCCCCTACAACGTCACAAACTTTGCCTCTTTAAATATTAGTATAGATAATATTTATAGCCTACGTTAAGGTGAAGTAGGTAAAACGTCTAAGGGCGCATTTCACCAAACTGGAATAAGGTCTTATACCTAAATTAAACGCCGAATTTGTATAGACTAATCTCGGAGTAAGTCTTATTCCAAGTTTGGTGAAATGCGACCTAAAAGAGACACACGTTTATTGTAGTTTGACGTTACTAAGTACCTTAACTGCCACAATTTATACCCTACCAACACGTCGCGAAACATAAAACGAAATGTCTTATGTTCGAAAACGCCGAAATTACATAGTAAAAGGAGTTATCATTCTGTACATTTATTCCCTTTTTATTGTTCGTCTCGGTTTGACATAGCGTTTTATTTGTCATATAAAGGAACTTTAAATTTTATGATTTCTTTGTTTTATATCGCATTGGATCAAGAAAGGTTTAAAAGTTTCATAGTCGCTGTATGACTATTTAATAATTGAGAAACAAGAAAGATTATTTGAATGAGCCATTTTTGGTTCAAAAACAGTTTTTACCTGTGATTTCGTCTAAAATAAAGTTGTAGATATATTTTTTAATAAAAAAGTCACGTGAAAAATAGTAATTAATAATGCTCCATTTTACAATTGAATACAAATACAATACGTATTCCCTTACAACTAAACATACAAAATATCGCGTCGCGTGTCATCACGACATATCAAAGGATTCACAAAATTATTCTATCTAGCAGTAACGGCCTTGGAAGGCAGTAATTTAGCCAAATAGCTAATAATATATGTAATTTACTAACGTTCTTTATTATTTCTGACGCATTACAAATTGGCAAAAAATCCTTGAATACTGGCGCATGAATACTAATTATCTTAATACATTTATTTATTTGGAGTCTGCTTAGAAGTTTATAGATATTCCCTTAGAAAACTGTCGAATTTTCTGATAAAAAAGTGCCCTATCAAACCGTGCCGTATATCCTTCCACGACGTTCAAGCAATTTTCATACTAAATGGCATTAAAACCGGTTTGGCGGTTTAACTGTAAAAGCGTAACAAACGAACGAACACAGTTACTTTCACATTTGTAATAATTATCTAAGCTTTTTTTGTGAAAAAGAAGGCAGACTAGCAAGCGAGTTACCTGATGGTAAGTGATCATCACGACCCATAAACACCCTCAACACCAAGAGAAATAAGAGAGAGAGGAAAGGAGGAATTCCGTTTTTAATAGGAAATTTTCATTCATTTCACTTTAATTAATGTAATAAAGCGATGTAAATCGCTTTGATCTTGCACTTGTATACGTGTGTGTAAATATGAACATGTTATTATGGGTCATATAGAAGCAAAGTCAGCAACATCCATTTTTTTTAATGTAGCAACTTTGAATGTGGTCTACTATAGTTAAAATAATCGCTACATAAAAACGACAAAATACAATCTTCTATACGATTTTCAACCATATTGGATGTTGATGACTGTGGTTCTATATGACTCAAATATTATGACTACAACGAAGAACAGTAACCAGCAATAATATATTATACAACATTGGGCGCCAAAATTCTGCTGCTGGGCTGTGGTCACAGAATTATCAACAAGTTTTTGGAGTTGTTGGTGAGTCTGTGGCTCTGCCTACCCCACTCTGGGAATGAAGGCGTGAGTTTATGATGATGATGATGATTGGGCGCCAAAATATCTGACAGGTCTTTATTACTAGAGGTATAAGAGCGTTGGATAATATATTATTGCTGGTGACTGTACAATCTTACACAAGCATCACGACGTATATTTGTCAATTTATTTAATTCTGAAACATTGTATTAACGTCAGCACGACGGCCAAAATGTTTTTGTTGTTTTGATAATGAAACTTACCTAAATTATTTACATTTAAGTGAAGGAAAAATGAGCTTCAAACTCCTTAAAAGTACCAGTGCCTATACAATATACAGGCAGCTCTAAAATTTCGAATATTTTTACATTTTTAATATTGCGGGTTTTTACTCGTTCAGCAAGAATAACTAAAATTAATTAGGGAATGCAATCTAACCAGTTATTAACCGTTTTTGTATGAAAATAACCGGTTAAAACCGGTTATAACAGGCTATTTGCATTCCCTAAAATTAATAGATGCCTTATCTTGTTTTTATTGTAAAATCGTATCGTAATAGTATTTTATTTATTTAAACTTCTTTGCACAATACAAATAAATGTAAAAGTCCAAATAGCGAACTTAATCCCCAAAGAGATTCTCTACCAGTCAGACACAATATCATTACTTTCATTACCGATTGCGTTCATTTTTCAAGGCATAGACAAGTACCATATATTCTGGTGGATATATCGCTCTCATGGGGATATTATTCGTGTTCAAAGGAAAATGCCGTAAGGCTTGGAAAATAGCAAATTAAGGTGAATGTGTAACCATGATGAGAAGGGGGGTTTATTCCATATTTATAGAGTACGAGGAAAAAAACATCCCTGGAAATTTACAGTTTACGAGTGGCAATTTTGGTGAAAATTTGCAGAAAAGCAAAATTGTACCCAAAAAAACAACTTTTACAATACATTAGTTATATTTTATACAATTAACAAAAAAAATTCACACAGTTATTATTTACAAATCACCAACATTTATTGCCAGTTTATTAAATTGTTGAATAAAAGGCTGGAAAATTTAAAAAACACGATTGTTTAAGAGATTAAAGAAGCAAATAAACTTGATCACTCATTTGCCGTGTCATTCTAAATAGTCGACATACTTAATAAAACTAATCTAAAAAAAATTGCCGAGCTGATGTCACGTTTTCTTGACAAATGGTCCGTATTATCGATAGTGCAGTTTAGCATATTTATTAATCGAAATAATGTTACATTATTAAATGTTGCATTACATGTCAACAGTTAATAAATATCCGATATTCTGCTCTATTATTTGATAAAATTATTACGTGGGAAATGCTCGGTACTCAGTTACAAATTAGTGCTTGATTCTATCTATAAAAAACACTTATAATACTCAGACATATTGGCTTAGAAAATTGAAAGCTGGCCACGAATAATTTTAATTTTTAATAATGTCATAATACCAAGCGTTATTAAAATTTAAATCACGATGTTTCATTTAGTTTTACGCTCAAGGGATTTAATTAAAATAGTTTAATGTAAACAAAGTGGCCCTTTACATCAAACGAAATGTTATACCTTCAAAGGGTTATTTAGTTTTGAATCGTGGTTTTAATGGTTTTACTTTCAAGAGCAATGTTTATATTTAATGTGATATTCTATTGTTTAATATTTTCGTTTATCGTTAACCATATATGTTCAATATGGTAGAAGAGTTGGACGTCGAGCATGATTTTTTTCCTTCTATCTAGTCAGTAACGTTAACTTCATCGAGAAAATTTGTATGTAGCTATAATAGAAACGGCTCTCTTTCGAACGGTCGATCGAGTGAACGAAGTCATACAAGCGCGCTCACTCGACGCGTAATGCGGGTAAGTTGAGAATGCAAGCCTTTAATAGTAGAGTGTTCAACAAGGGACTAAAACAAGCCATAATGACACGAGATGTTCAGCCACGCGAGCGAGAGCGAGGGTGGCTATAGTTCGAGTGTCATTATGGTTGTTTAGTCTCGCGTTAAACATGACGTAAACGAGGAAAAAAATGACGTTCTATACAAAGTTACAATATGTATTATAACAAAGTTTCTTACAAATTTGTTCCACGGTTATATTATTTTTTTGTAAAGTGACGCTTTAAATGCATGAATATTTAGCCAACAGATTCAAACTTGAAAACTATTTTAACACTAATTGGACCATGCATAAGAAAATGAATTCATCCTTAATATAATTAAATAGATTCATATTCCTTATCATTAAGTGTTTCACGAAATAGTTTTTTATATATTGTTATTTTTTGCACAGTTGTTATTTTGAGGTTATTTCCACGCCCTAAAAATTGTCTATACAGAATCACTGAAAATGGCGATATCCTCCTTTAACAAAAACACCGTGATTGGATGTTTAGGGGATTCCAAAGTAAATAAAAAAAAAACTTTAAGCCCTAGAGATTAATAAGGAGCTTTAGTCCCGATGCGCAGAGCCAAGTAACATTTTAAGGGCATGAGAAATGAAAAATGTTGTTTTTACGCTCTGACAGGTTAATAATTGGCACAAGTCTTCAAGAGTGAGTGGTTAAAGAAAATCATCTACCAGCGCCGCAGTGTCTGTTTTAGTACTACAGTTTTCTAGCACGTGAACATTGACGTTGATTTTCGTATCGTCGAGTAAGTAAAGTATACGTAAAATAATGATGTAAACGTGAGTATATCAGGAATATCGGGAGAGAATGTCACACCAATTGACCTAGTCCCAAACTAAGCTCCAGGCTTTTACTATGGGTACTAGACAACGATATAAATACTTGTATAGAGAAATATATACTTAAATACATAAAAAAACATCCATGTCTAAGTAACAAATATTCGCGCTCATCACACAAATATCTGCCCTTACCGGGATTTGAACCCAGGACCGCTAGCTTCGTAGGCAGGGTCACTACCAACTAGGGGTTCATGCTACGGATAGATTATCGAATTTTCGAATAGATTACATGATTAAATGTTCGTGCTCGAGGCAGTAGACGTTTTTTAACATCAAATCTGTTGGTATGTAGGTATGATTTATTACTCTGCGGTAGGCACCGAACATATATGTATAAAACAATGTTAAATTATCTTAAAGTTTTCATTTTATTTTTACATCATTATAATTATCGTTTAATGTAGATAATAATAAACGTATTTTTTTTAATTTAAATGTTTCTTATACTTTGGTTTTTACCAAATAACACCAAAGCCCGACAAAAAATATATCACCACGTCCATAAAATCATTAGAATTTCGCAACATTATTTCTGACCCTTATTAACAAACTTTCCCGTTGCCCGAGAAAGGGATAACAACGTTACGTTGTCAATTAGGGCCTTTTACGGGCTCGGAAAAAACCGGCAAAGTTCAATCTATTTAAACTACAAAAAAATTGGCTTCTTGGCGTGTAAGAATTTTTCCCTCCTTTATACGAAAAGAAAATTTGCCAGGGTGTTTTTTTATTATAACTTTTGAGACATAAAATTCGCCATTTCAGAAAAATACAATATATTAACTTGACATTGCCTACCCAAATTCATTTTTATTAGCTCGCTTTCTAGTTTGTATGGTTATGAAACTTCAAAAGCATTTGATTCGGTTAATTATTTTAATCAAAATTAAAATTTGAATTTTGAATTTGAATTTTGAATTTCAAAAAATGTTTCCTTCTATAAAGCTTAAAAACAACAAAATTCCTATCATTAAACTAATCTACAAAATGTCGAATAAGAAACATTTATAACAAAATATTCAAAAAGGTATAACCTAATTAGTGTACACACTTTGTAACAGCCTGTATAACCGGGTAGAATAATAATGGTGGATAGAGGTTACAGTTGGAGGTAGGTAATTGCGCCAGTAAGCCAGTTACACCCTACATTAACATAATCCTAGCCATGATGGCTGCCACGAATAATTGAAACATGGACGTTTAATTAAATTTCAGGCCGAATCGTGGTTTATTCATTAATATATATTAAAACTAAAGTACTTACTGTATATGACTTTAACAATATTGGACTAGAGTGAATTTGCAGATAGTTTATTGATTTATAGGATGTTTCTTTATTTTAGTTTTTATTACAAATATAATAACTTTCGTTTGTAATTTTATTGTGATGTAAGTGTACTTAAAACATACACGTATGTTTGTTTTAACTCTTTTCTTTTTAGGATATTCCAAAGCGATCTAGTAATAAAGGTAAGCGACGAGCTTCTACCTCAGAGAATAAACATAATCTTGTGATATAAGCAAACATCATATAATTTGAATATTAATCTCCACTAGATACGAGTTATCGATCTGACTAGATACAGTGAACAAACATAGATTTTTCGCTTCGTGACGTCAAAAAAGGATATATTATTATGTATATTCTTAGTGTTATTATTCTTACACACGTTTATTGTGTTTAGCTTACATTGTATTTTGGGTTTCATTTTTTAGTGTAGCTAACTATGTCAATTTTTGAAACAGGCCGAAAGATCGGTGTTAATAATAATTAAGTATGAAAGGTAACACATCCGTAAAGCAATTCAATATTGTACGTGAAATGTCAAATAAAAAATTAAAAAGAAGCCTTTTCCAAGCAATAAAACATTTGTAGGCTTTATCTTACCAAAATCTGATTAAAGATTTCAAGCATGAATAATAGATCACAAAAGTATAAAAATAAACAGCCTGTATAAACCCACATCAACGAGCCACAATACTCGCAAAATCTATTCTCAACTCAACCAAATAAATACATGATGTTTATATACTTACCTACGAAGTGGCGTAGGCGGTGAAGAAGCCAATAAATCGTGCGTAGATGCATATTTGAGAGCTTACGTCTCGGGACGTAGGCGTTACGATCCTGCAGATGTCTCGTAACTCTAAACCCTTGACCTAATTCCTGAAGCTATAATTTACAATGTAGGAACGCTTTATTACTTAGCAACCACCATGCTGTAATTAAACGTTGATTTGATCTTTTTGGCTTAAAATTTAATCGATCCTTAGAGTTTGTTAAGGTTTATGTGCAATGGAATAAGAATTAAACGAGTAAACATTGATCTAAGGCACATAGAAATTCTGTACCACACTTAAGAACTGAGATAGAATTCTCTGATATTCGTAGATTACCACAAGATAATACTAGAATTAAAGATATGCTTGTAAAAATCTTTATTAGGAAACTGTCATTTCTTCCAAATATGTTTAAATATAAAACATCCTGTTTATAATTTTCAAGATAAACTTTTATTAAATAGTAAAATAAAGAAAAAAAACGTTAACGTCAACGGTAAATTTACATTGAAATACATTTTGCGGGACCGACAATACATGACAAGAGGCTTGACAGCAGCAAACGGGCAACGACGTAATGGAATTTCATAGTGCTTGTTCACAATATACGTGAGTGAAAGATTCAGGTTCAACATTTCAGACTTTGACGAGGATAGTTTTACAAACTAAATGTAAGCGTGATTTATTTTAATTTATTAAACAAGTAACTGAACTTACTTGAGGGAGCATTGTCACATTATTTAATAAAAAAATGGAACTTAAATTATACTAATTTTCTTTAATTAACAGTCATCCTCTACTTCGTTGCCGATATTGTTTCCTAGTCCCTTAATGCAAGATTCAAAATAGTCACGCCAACCGCTTCAACCTAACTCTACTTACGCTAGCATTTTTAATTTTATCAACGACTACAAGACTGCGGTCAAATAGCAGATGAGTGTTTATAAAGCAGCCAGGGTGTGGTCGCACGGAAGCGTCGATACCACCCGACCCCCCAACCTGTGGCATCCACCACCTGAGCGGCAACCTGTTACACCCTGTAGCTTTGACCTCACGAATTAACAACATCCTCAATACCCAATAAAAACAGCATGTATCACTTACCCTTCGCATCACACGGAGAGAGAACGATGACGTCTTCATGTTTATTTTTAAAGATTTATTTCCTTTAAAAAAAAAGTTATTTTCACAAGTCTTTCGCGTTGAAAAAAATACTCAACACTAGTACACTTTTTAATTTTAATATGAGAACACTATAGTATAACCTGAATTAGTACAAAATCTATTTCGCTGCTCAAAATTTGTAGTTATTATTAAAATATATTTGTCTATGTAAAGGGTCGGTTCGAAGCGAGCGACGCTTGGGACGGTTTGATCGCGACTGATTACTAACCCCGTCGGTAGGATCAGGGTGAAAAGGACATACTGTCTACTCAGATCTAAAACAGCCAGCGCTCGAAATCGCACAGCCAAAACCCAACCTTACCCCGAACAATAATGGTACATAATCGATCGCGAAATATCCCTAACTTTTGAAGGATCCCGTAGTTACTTCTCTTTCATACACGTGTCTGCCCGGAGCAACATAGATACAGGATGAATTGAATTTATTCCCTCAGAGCACCGTATCGAGTGGTTGCTACTGGAATTTTCCTCTATTTTACATACATTGCTTGTTATCTGAGACGTGGGTGATAACTTTATTAGGAAAAGAGTAATGTAATAAAAAGCTAAGTGAGTTAATAGGCGGCAACAGTTTTATATGATTGTGCTTTCAACGGATTGCCCACTGAAAAGGTTACAATAAAAGTTCGTCGTAAACTTAAGTGCTAACTACGTGTTTAGCTAGGTTTTGTTAAGTGGATCGGGTTTTTTGTTAAACGCACAACACAAAAGGATTTAAAATCCTTTAGAATTGCATTCGGATTAGGTTGGGTAGAATGATCGAAAAATTGTACATGGTAAGTACATAATATGCAAAAACATTACAATAACTACTAAATGTTATAGAATTATGTTTTCAATTAAAACTCCATTTAAAGAAAGAGGTTTAGTGACTTTATGATATTTATGACTTGTTCCAAAAATGATTTAAATTTTAAGTACTTTAGAACTTATTTATTTATTTAATCTTTATTGCACGAAAGAATACACTTAATATACAAAAGACGAACTTAATGCCGTAAGGCATCCTCTACCAGTTAACCTTTGGGCAAAGTAGAGATTGAGGTGGCGGTGCAACATAGGGTCTAACTATTTATACTTAATAATAAATACCTAACCTAACTTGGTTTTTTTTGTGGAACTTGAGAAGAGAAGTTTGCGCAAAAATTCCACCTGATAAAAAAAATCAAAATGGTTGTAATCAGTATCTATCTCATTTTTTGAATTACCTCATCAACTCGTGCAGGTCAATGGTCAGATCCTGGAATATCTATTTATTTTATAAAGATGTTGATGAGTTTTGTAATTGGTAATCGGACTTATTATAATGCCAGCCTTTGCTCGCGACTCCGTCCGCGTAGAAGTCGTTTATCGCTGCTCCCTCGGGAACTGTCCAATTTTCCGGGATAAAAACTATCCTATGTCCTATTCCCGGATCTAACCTATATGTGTGCCAAGTTTCATCCTGATCTGTTCAGTGGCTGAAGAGTGATTGAGTAACAAAATCCAAACATTACGTTCTCATCTATATATATAAAAGGCAAACCTGACTGACTTATATATCAACGCACAGCCGAAACTACTGTACCTAGAAACTTGAAATTTGCTACAGGGGTTCCTTTCATGATGTAAGTGAGCACTTAGAAAGGATTTTCGAAAATCGACCCCCAACGGGAAGAAATGGGGGGAGTAGCGTGAAACTAATTCTACGCGTACGAAGTCGCGGGCGTCCTCTAATTTATAATATTAGTAAGATAAGATTTCAAAAATACTGATGTCTGTTTCTCGTTATGTTAATTTTCTACGTAAACAAAGAATCCAGTAAAAAATATTTAAATGTGTTAAAAATACGAAACAATGCGTCTATTAGTAAGATGTCTTCACTGAGTTTATACAATAGCCTTGTAGTGGCTTACACCGAACTTCGACCTTCTTGAGAATTCTTCGATAGTTCGCACTCTCGAGACCTGGTGGTCTACTCTCGTAATGTAGTTTAAAGTTTGTTTAACCTTGTCCCTTTCTCTCCGCTGTGTGATAACTGGGAAGTGAGAGGAACAGTGACTTTAGTTTCAGTCATTGTTTAACGCTTCTGTAAATGTATGTTGTAAAAGATTTTATGGTTTATTATGATTATTAATAGGCTATTTGACTAATTTTAGAAAACCTTTTTAAATGATTCTTTATTACATAAGAAGCACACTACATTGATATTTCCGTGACATTCTACTGTATTATCAACAAAAATCTATGTTAAAGTTTAAATTTTCAAAACCGCGCTTAAAACGCTGTTTCTATCATGGCGCTGGCCATATGACAAGTGTGACGTCACACGCAAGTAAACAATAGAAAATCATTTGAAGAGATATGCCCTTATGATCTGTGGTTACTTGCGTTTGACGTCACCAGCGAGTAACCAGCTACAAAGCAATCACATAGCGTTTCTGCCACAGATAAAATTTCAAAAAATGTTACATTTTTTTTGTGTAATTTCCAAAAAAATAATAATTTAGTTTAAAACAAAGTGAAATATGTTGTTTTACGCTATTATCTAATAGGATGACCACAATTTGTTGTGTATTTTCAATGTTGTCAAATAGCCTATTATAATGGTTACTCTATTTTTGACTATTATTACTAGCATGTAGACTAAAACCTTTTTTCAACTTTAGGAGTACAGTATCTTTTATGTTATATGAACATATTCATATATGTACAATAAATAAGACGCGTTTAAGACACCCTGTGAGAGGTTTATTATCTACTTAACAAGAATTAACGCGCACCCACAACATAAAAAAATGAATTCTCAAATTACGCTTTAACTGCCCCACTCAGAAACGTCAATTAAATTTAATGCTTGTTTAGTGAAGTGTTCTCTTATTCTATTGCAGTAGCAAAGATAGTAACAGCAGCAAGTTTAATCAAACATTAAATAAAATTGACATCTCTGAGTGCGGCAGTTAGTCTCGGACATCCGTTAATTATCGAAAAAGCAAAACATGTGCACAATGCTGTAATTTATTCAAATCTGAAAAGAAAAATAACAAACACCCTGTAACCACATTAAAATTAATTCCATCCTTTAGATCTCGCCAAGTTTAATTTCATAAATCTAAAATAATATGTGGATGAAAAGGGACCTTATTGTCGATGGCGCTTAAGCATTACATTTCTATGTCGACGAAGTCACGGGCCAACGCCAGTTTTTCCGTAGAAATAGAAACTTGGCTAAACCTACCGTAAATATTACATGCCACGGTTGGATGATTTGTTCGACCAAGCTCCAATGTTTAATGAGTCGCATTCACTGACCTCAATCGCTTTCTATTCCAGGGATGTTGTTCTCTTAAAAACGGCGCTCTACAGTGCGTACTACATGTTATTCTACAGTGTGTCCTGTAGTAAAAAGTACCTTAAATTCTAAAGCTAGGCATTCACGACCGCTCCAACGATCCGAATAGAGCAGCGCCGCGTCAAACTAGATTCGTGAATTTCAAAACTGTAGCGTTTAAAAGTCCTTGACGCGGTCCGTTGGATTTCCAAATGGACGGAAAGCCAGCGCGACGCGCCAACGCGCAATCCGAATGGAACTATCGTGAAAGTCGTAATTCAACCTATGAAGACGCCACGCCTCCGCGCCAAGCCGAATGGCTCCACCGTGAATGCGTTCCCTATCTGCCATTTTCTAATCCAGACGGAATCTGTAGGTACAGTCAAGGTAAAAATAATAGTTGCAAAAATGTGTACACATAGAACTATTGCCATAGTAATAAGGTATACATATTGGGGACCTTGACTGTACAAGATCCTACCACCATTGAAATATGCTAACAATTTTAAGGTGAACACTGTAACATTCACGCAAATGATTTCCGACACTAATAACAAAGAATTTGTTGAAAACTTCTAGTGGCCTTCTAGTTTACCTCTCATTTAAATTGGTCTGCAACATGTAGTATACAATGTTGTGCAGACACTTCTCTAATTTGACGTGTTTATTGACATGTAAAGTATTTTTCAAAAATTACTGAAAGTGAGTTCCAATTATGACATTATTAAGTTTTTACCCAACTGCGACAAAGCCGAAAAGGAGGGTTATGTGTTTAACCTGTATGTATGTCCGCCTCTATGTTCCCTCGTAACTACTAAACGGTTAAACTGATTTTAATAAATTATACGTGGTTAGATTCGTCTTAACCAGTAGAGTGTCATAGGCTATTATTTAAATTATTGGAAATCAAAATGGCGGATTTTTGGTGCCAAATTGCGCGGCATGAAAACTAACATTATGTTGACGACGTTATACAAACAGCAGTTAGGTTTTCAAGGCATGCTTTTTTTGAGACTTGTTTCTCAATAATGGTCACACTTGGGGCGGGCTAGTAAATTTTGGTTTGTTAGGCAGCCATAACACGGTCAATCTAGATGGCAATCCGTGATCGTGATCATATATGATCTCTATCCAGATTGACTGTGTGACGTGTTGGATTGACGGATCACGACATCGGATCACTTATTATCTAGATTTTTTGAAATCCGTTGCGATCCGCTACCTTGGTCGGATCACGATCTGGATGGACCGTGTAATGGCTGTTTAAATGTGCGCGTACTGCGGTGACATTCTACATGATAAAACCTTATTGCTTTTGACGTGTTTCTGTATTGTTAACGTTTTGATGGCTTTTTATTTGACTCTTATAAGCTTGCGAACACTGTTACTTGGCGATAGGTTAAAGAATAAGGCGGTGATAGAACTCCGGACGGACCTTGCACAATTTCGCACCACCACTAAAAAACCGGATAAGTCCTTGAAATTTGGTATACGAATTTAAAACTTAATTTGTTTGAAAAAAAACGCAAATTCCGTTGTCCTTTTGCATGGACTTATCCGAGTTTGAAGTTAAGCGACTCTTATATTAAGCGCGAACATTGGTACATAGCTAATTAAATTTAACCGCCCCTTACTTGTTCAATAAAACGGTTCTGATACCTAAAATCCACGTTGCAGTAACAACTTTGTGTTTATTTAAATAACTTTGAAATTTAAACCATCGTACAAGCGACATTATAATGTTTGAAATTAATTATTCTTGCCTCAAGTACAGCTAGGTGCGGTATCCAATTAGTTTATTAATATAAATACTGTAATTATTGTAACGAGACCTTGCTAAAGCTAATTCTTGGAAGCATTATTTAACACCTATGCCCGGGGTCTCCTTTCTCATTTAAAATGGGCTCTTTATCGGATACTAGGCACTGAATTTTTATACTATTGTTTACCGTACAAGGTCAGACCTAGCCCTCGATTATGTCATTTGTAATTATTTTGCTTGCGGCTTTCAGTTGGTAATTGAATTGACAGTTTATTGTTGATTTACATTAATTAAAAGTGTATAACGTATAATATTATTCCTTCAGTTTTTGGGAGTAGGTCAATTTGTTTAAGATTGTCCCGTAATATTTATTATTATTATTCTCTATTTATGAATAAACCTTATTTAAATTTCAAATTCTATAATACCTAATTAGCATTTTTTCCGTGGCTTACTGCCGCACTCAGAGTAAAATTGATTGATTAAAGTTGCTGCTGTCACTTTCTTTGCTACAGCAATACAATAAGACAACACGGTGTGACGTTGTCCCCTAATATTTATTTATCATTAGAAGAAATTCCAAAAATGTAAACAACACGGGCATTAATGCGGATTTTTTTTAAAGCCTTCTTTTTGTTAGACTTTGTTTACCGTATACCTAAATACCAAAACCTTTCCTGAATCCTGAAACCATCACACGCCCATAAAAGCTGATAATACGACAGCGTCTCCTGCCCTTTTAAATCATAACGTCGCATCTACCACTTCGCAATCAAATCAAATACAACCCTCCTGCCTTTTAATAAGGTTACATTTACAACAACATGTGATGTTATATGCGTTAATTTGAATTACGAGGGTAGTATTACATAAGTGCGTGGCGCGTACGACGCCTGAATACAGATGGATTTGAAGCTGACCTTGTGGGTCGTAGCCTTAGCCCAGTGAAACTATGAGCTGACTGGATGTACATTTCTAATCAGCATATTTAAACCTTGACATTACTGGCATTGACTTTATCGTGCATGCCATTTTATGTTTATAGGTAGTTATACTCTGATTTTTCTAAGATGATGCCTGTGACAGCCGTATTTCGTAATTTCAATCACTATACTATACTCACAAGCGACATGTTTAAATAGGCGATTAATTATTTAAATTTTTGAATGGAGTCGCTAAGATTGTACCGATGTAGTATTTATGTAAGTAAAGTTAATGAAATAACTGCCGCACTCAGAGACGTCAATGAAATTTAATGCTTGTTTAGTAACGTTGTCTTATTCTATTGCTATAGGGACAGCAGCAACTTTAATCAAGCATTAAAAAAAATTGACGTCTCTGAGTGCGGCAGTAAGTGTTATAAATGTTTGAATGAGCTGTCACAGGCATCATCTTACAAAAATCAGAGTATAGAAGCTTTATTTGGGTTACAAAACGCTGTAAAACCATATTGCTCTTGACATGTTATCGTATTGTTTCTCGGCTATTGTCAAGTAAATAAGAGTATGGTAACTTTGACAGTACAATAACATAAAAAGTAATATGGTTTTTTTTACCGCGTACAATAGAATATAATATTATTATAAAGCCTTCCGATGAAAAAAAAAATTTTTTTATTCAGATTATTTCGGTACGCAATATCTCAAGTCAACAACAGCGGGCCTAGTATCATATGGTTGCGTTTATCGTGTGACAAAATATGGATAAAGCGTCCGTCACTATACCAAATTTAAAACAATGTGCCATTGATATTAAAATTAATCGAGTATAAAAATAAAAAGTAATAAATTAGGTGTTTTAAAATTGCCTATAATTTTAAATAAACCTGTTAAAAGTGCAAGTTCTTATCTATCCCTATTTAAGGTTGTATTTTCGTCAAAATAAAATGAACATTTTGTCTCTTAAATAACACTGTGTGGATTTAAAACAAATTGTGGCCGTATCGGTTTTTCCAAGACTTTACAAATGTAAAACTTATTAAGGGATCATACCAACTGGCTGTTGGATCCCGAACACAAAGTTACGTAAAATTGAGTTTAGCTTCTCGGAATTGGAATCGGATTTGGATTTAAAAAAAGATTTCGCGTTGGAAAAGCTCATGGTAGTTGCAACAAGATTTTTACTTATTACATATACCTAGTTAGTTTTACTTTAATTAGTTTAGTTTAATATTAATTAGTTTAGTTTCTTTTTTATTCTAGTGTAACTTGGTGCTAAACAATTTTTTAACATTTACTGTATACGTTTCATAATTAAGTGATAAATCCGACACTGATTTATATATTACATGTTCGATGTTTTTTTGCGAAATATTTACTAGGTACCATGAAATATATAAAATCTTATCTCACTTGATTTGTTAACCTATTAATGGCGCAATCGTTTGATTAGTCAATTATATTTTGACCTTTAATGTATAGAACAATAAAGCATAAATTCTTACCACGACAGGTGCCAAACGGCACCGCTAGCAAATAATCGGTTAAGAACATACAAAAGCAATTAACGGCAGTTTCATAAGTCATAAGTCATAAGTCAAGAGTAATTTATTAGTAAAGCCAATTTACACGTTAAAGAGAGAAAATTACATGGATAATTCCAATTAGCTATCATACAAATATTGCATAGATCATAATAGTATCAACATACCAAGATGTTAAGTTTATTGAATATATGCAGCGTTCATAGTCCTAAAAACCTTAGATATCGCACTGCTAGATTAAAACGGGTAGTAACTCAAAATACTACTGTATTTCAAAATCAACTTTAATACAACTTCTATGAACTTGAATCAAAACTAGCAAGGATTTTGAGTTGATGCTGTTTTAAGCAGTGCGATATATTAAAATTCAAGTGACACATCTATAAATTCAGACGTAGCGACCATTTTAAGACCCACATCTGTATTCTCGGCGTAGGCTGCCGTAATCCATTTATACGCCGGCGTATAATATCCTTCTTACCTTTGTGTTATTCTATAGTGAGACAGTCGACGGCGAGTATTTTATACAAACCAGATGAAATAGCATACCATTATTAATATTAGGAAAAGCAGCTCAAAATAATAAACAATACCCATATTTATATATTTTTAGGGTAGTTAGATAGGGTCTATAATGCTTAAAATAGTTTTATCAAGTGGATACGTATAATTTTTGATAAAAAAACGCGTTGACAGCGTTAGGTGATAAAGTTATCATGTCGATAAACTGATGTTTGATTTATAAGAATCCAGTTTTAAATGGTAAGCAAAGCGATAAGTATGTCGTTTTATCTTATATCGCTCTCAGAAATTGAGAATTTAATTTAACCGATTTAATTTTGCCACCATGTTAGCATATGTCGAAAGAGATAATTTGTTGACAATCTCAATAAAAATATGTATGTATGTTAACACTTTATTGTACAAAAGAAAAACCAGAACAATACAATTAATATAAAAAGATGTAAAAGTAACTATAATAGGCTTGTATAAATTAATGTGTAGTGCTAGCCGTGTTGCATTCAACGCAACCTAATAACTGTTATTTTCAAAATGTGTATGACTAAGGCCCTGTTTGTTAAGTTTGTGCAAGTGTGAAGTCCATACATTCGCTGTCAAGTGGCAAGCAGCAAATCGTCGGTGATACGGCAATTCCGCGTAACTAACAAATTTATGATAGAGCAAAATAAACCTTACTGTCTTATTAACAAGGTGCATTGTTTTCCTTATTAAAAATGTTACTTGTTTTGCAGTTTCAGCGACGAAATGTATGAACTTCACACTTGCACTTAACAAAGTGTAAACAGGGCGTAAGGCGAACGCCAACCGCTTACGTCAATCCTATACAAATTCAGGGGCTAAGATTTTACACGGTAAAACCTTATCGTATTTGACGTATTATGGTATTGTTTTTAACTCTGCCGCCATTACTGTCAAGTAAATAAGATCTATCAAAACGTTGACAATACAATAACAGGGCCTCTATTCAACACGGTAAAAACAATATAGTTTTTGATCTGTTATCGTATTATCACCGTTTTGATAGCTCTTATTAACTTGACAGTAATGACGTCGACGTCATAACAATACCATAACAGGTCAACTACGATATCGTTTTTACCGTCGGGAATAGAGGGGCAGGTCAAAAACAAACCCCGAAATGTGTGTTTCCTCATTATTGTACCACTTGATCGCTCGTGCAAATTTGATCGACCTTTTTTATAAGCAAATAAGGGCTATTACTGGTAACTCTCTGGTTACACGAAGTACGTGAGTTTATTGCGATTTGTATAAATAATAATTACATTTTTGAAAATTTGTTTTATTATTGAAATTTGTTATTATTTTATTATTTTATTACTGGTTTTCTTTTTTATTCATGACCATTTGTTTGTCATTAGGGTACTTATATTAAATTTTTTTTCAAAAGTAAGCTGAAAGAAATCCCTTAAAGGGATAAGTTTGCCTTCGCGCTGCATTCTATATTCCTTTTTTATTCTTGTTCAAATAAAAAGTATACATACATACATACATACATACATACATACATGTATTGGTTTCATCACAACATACAAAAACGACAACATTTGAGTGTTTCACCCACGTTTCACCCGCGCCATGGACGGAAACCCTTTCAAGTCTCAAATGTTCGTCGCGGTAAATTGGTTTTTACTGCGCATTGCTTCTACGACGTAGCTTGCATTCGTAGCCGCCGCTACGCCGTAGCGCAGCGACACATTTTGTTACCGTTGTTTGACGATGTCTATTATATGATACATACCATAATATTCACTTTTTATATCTTTTATGGTTTTTTGTGCTGAATTAAGATCCGAAGAGGCTTGAATCCATGACATTTTTTTATTTTTTGTCAATAAAAGTGTTCAACTCTACGAATGTTAAAACATAACCATAATATATGTAAAGCCCACATCTTTTATATACCTTAATTTCCATAAAATAAAGCATATATAGTATTTACACCTTTTGTCGGAATAGCCCCGCCTGACATTACATAATTTATTTTTTTACTTTGTTATTACTGAATTGTAGCTTATACACACAGTAAAGAGCTCATGAGCCAGTGTGAGACGTGCGTCGCATACACACGCCGCGTTGTCGCCACTGGGTTGCCGGTGATACACATATCACCTTGGTTGCTATCCATTGACAAGTACATAGAACAGTGACGAGATTAAATTTGGTACCCACCTTAGGTCCAAAGTCAATCTGACATTCTACAACAACTGAAATTTTTCAGGCAACCTATTCGCCACATATTATTTAACGTGTCAAATTTGATATAAAATACTTTTGATCGAATAAGCAGCCCGGTGCAAATCGTCTCCTATTCGGATCTCCTACTATATTCGGATCCATTGGCAAGACAACTTGACTCGCCACTGTCCGATCGGCTTACACTGTACTGTACTGTCCACTGTCACTTGTCCACTATCCACTGTCCTTAACTAATGTAAATCGGCCTTTACTGACAGCAAAAATCAAATGCCGTAAGAGGCACCAAATAGGGACCCATGAAGATCAAGGGGGAGAGGCCTTTGCCCAGCAGTGGAAACTCTCATAGGCTAGAAAAAAATATATGTATGCAAGTACTTTTTGGTTGGTTGGTCTTATTCGATAAGTGATATTTGTAAGGGAAAAACGCGTTTCTATTAAGGTCTGTTCATTCTTACTTGTCTTATATAGTAAATAACTTTCTAACCTCAAAATGATTTTTTTAGCTAAAACAGCAGTTTTAAACAAAATTAAGCAATCACAGACAATTGGCCAAGTGATGTCCAAAATGTTTACCCAGTTTACTTTATTTACGATAAATAAGCTGTTTAAAAAAAAAGGTTCATTCTGAGGTTAGAAAGTTGTTTACTATGTAAGACAAGTAAAAATGAACAGACCTTATATATGTGACCACACATATGTACAATAATTTACGAGTAATGCTTAACATGCTTAATAGTGCCTCGTGCTTGCCATTAGTTCCACTTTGCACCAAAATTTCGCAGCCCGGCACTAAAAGTTACATGTTAAAACTTATCTTACCTTCCACGATAATAAATTTTTCAAATCACCCAGTTTAACGTCTGCTTGGAATAAGGTCGCCGTCAATAAATAGAACTTGCGAACTATGTAAACAAATTAGTACTGTTTGACACATAACCTCAAATATTCACCAAGCGTGTTTTTATTAAAAATAACGTATAATGAATAGTTATTTCATCGTAAACCTAATATGAAAATAATTATTTAGTGTATAAATCGTTGCAAAGACCTCACTTGATCTTTAAAAGTACGTGATTATAGAGTAATCATGGTGAATTGGTTCGTTTGGTTTTGTTTACATAGTTCGCAAGTTCTATTGACGGCGACCTTAGCAATACTTATTTATTTACAAAACCTAACATGGCTAATCTAATACTTGAATTTTACAACTCCGCTAACATATTTTGGCGCCGTCAGTGCTAAATAATTCTGAGAATCCGCAAACTTTAGCGAGTTAATAATGCATTTGGGAGCCGAGGTAATGCTATCAGGGGCCCTATTCAACTTTGCTTCCACAGGGCCTCTATTCGAGGTGGTGAAAACCATATCGTCTTTGACCTGGGCCGGTATTCTAGGCGGTAAAAACGATATCGTAGTTAACCTGTTATGGTATTGCTATGACGTCAGACGTCATTACTGTCAAGTAAATAAGAGCTATCAAAACGGTGACAATACGATAACAGATCAAAACGATATTGTTTTTACCGTCTTGAATATGAGGGCCTCTATTCAACACGGTTAAAACCGGTTGTTTTTGATCTGTTATCGTATTCTCAACGTTTTAATAGCTCTTATTTATTTGACAGTAATGGCGGCCGAGTTAAAAACAATATCATAACAGATCAAAAACGTATTTGACCTGTTATGGACTGATGGTATAGTTTTTAACTCGGCTGCCATTTATCAAACCTACGTTTAGGTCAAATATTTGCTCGTGTAACGTTTACACGCTGTATTCTTATGTTTATAGTTGTATAGTGCCCATAGTACTCGTACAAGTCAAAAGCATACAATCATGAATGTACCGCCTTAAAAAAAATCAGGCACGTATCGAATCAAAGCGTGTTTATTCTCTAGCGGCCAAACCCTATATTCAATCCGCGGATAGATAAGGCTTACTTCGGGTTAAAATTTGACACTTGCCCATACAAAATGTGTCAAATTTTAATCCGAAGTAAGCCTATCTATCCGCGGTTTGAATATAGAGTTCGGCCATAGGTTGGTAGTAGCTCGGTAGCAACTTATACCAACATAGTTTGACCAGCGGAAAAACTTTGAACTAAAAACTAGCCATACAATTTTGGCTGTACGCAAAGACAGTAGCGCCGCTTTTGGAGTGAATATAAAAGTTGGTGGTTCTGTAGTTGAGTTCCCGTTTGAAGAGGTTCAATACGTGGACAAAGTGGTTAACTAACATTAAGCGCCGGTGACATCTTTTTGTGTTCAATTTGGATACATTCGCTAGCTGGTGGCAGTGAACGTGTTAAATGCATTGCACGATATAACCAACAAACGTTTGAACTCATGGTGTTACTTTTAATTCGGTTCGAAGGACCACTTTCGCAAATGCATTACGATTACGAAGAAAACTAGTCATGTAATTTTTGTTTTATTATTTACATGACATCACTTCTATTTTATTTTTATTTTTTAGTTTCTGTATTTTTTTATGCTTTTACATTTTTATTTGTATATCTGACAACCGGTATCCTGCCTTTTGGCTGAAATATGTTTGACAAAATGTATTGTTTCCCAACCGCTTCATTTGCCAACCCGGTTTTTTTATGTAAGTGTAAATATTTCAGGATTTATTTCAGTACCATCGTGAAGAATCTTATAGGTTAGGTTAGATTACTTTTTAGAAAAATTCTGAACAGTTACAGACAAAAAAAGCCGGTTGGCAAATGTTTGGGAAACGGTACATTTTGGCAAACATATTTCTGCCAAAAGGCAGAGAACCATGACAACCTCAATGTAATTTATGATAATTTGACATGCTGTACCATTACATTGAGCAATAACTAATTTAATCTTATCAAATGTCTTATTGTTGCGAGTTTTTCCCAAGACTATGTACCTAACGAGTTACATTGGAATAAATAATACTAAAGAAAACGGTTATCTACAATGTAATAGTCAAAGCATTATACTCTATTGATAACCACATAAAATTGCTTTAACTATAACTATGCATGTAGCAGTATTATGGCAGTATTCTACTCAGACATGATATAACAAAAACCTCATAATATGCTGGGAATATAAATTAATTTCGCTCACGTCCCAACCCTGTGACTTTGCACTATTTTTCATTGTTATAAGTTTTCGTGCTAAAATGATTAATAACATAATATCTTTACGTAACAGAAAGGGTAACTACTTATGTAGTTGCTTTAACAAAGCTATTTAGGAATCCCTACTAATATTAAAAGGCAGAAGTGTGTTTATTTGTTTGTGTCTTCCTCACGGATCAACCGATTGACATGAACATTGGTACAGAAATAGTATGTATGTATGTAAATACTTTTTGTATACAAAAAAAAACAATGAAATAAAGATAAAAAATAAATGTACAAAGGCTAACTTAACCCTTTATAGAGTTTCCAGCTAACCATTAACAGATTGGGAAAAGTTAAAGGTTGTGCATCGAGTAGGCAAGTGTAAAAATTAATTTAAGAGAAGAACATTAAAAAAAACGATTCAATAAAACATAGAAAATAAATAAATTCAAATATCTTCATAATACAGAAATATTCATACATCTACATTTCTATATACATAATTTAGCTTATATAGACTATAATAATTATATGTCTACATTGATGTAGAGGACAGTTGATACAATATTGCAGTTATTTGATATTAGACCAGGCACGAAGATAGAGTACTTTTTATCCCGGAAAATTGGAAAGTCCCCAAGGGAAACGCGATGAACCATTTTCACGGACGGAGTCGCGGGCAAAAGCTTGTCCAAATTTTAATCTTAGAAAAGTAATTCTTAGCTTTGATGAATATTAATGAATAATCCTTCTTTAAATGTGTCAGTACAGTATCTAGCTTCTTAATGGCTTTCAGTTGGCTATCGCTATCAACACGCTTGCACTCGCTACTGACAGTATATTTATCACTCGTGTTTTATAGAAACACCAAGATTACCGATCGCTATTAAGAAAATGGTAGCACTGTAAGGGTGCTTTCACACTAGCGATTTGTCCGGCGATTTCCGGAAATCGCTGGACAAATCGCTAGTGTGAAAGCACCCTAAGACGTGAACACGTTATATACATACATACATACATTAAATGCCTGTTTCCCAGAGGGGTAGGCAGAGACCACTTCTTTCCACCTGCTACATTATACAGAAATATATTTATTACACGTTATATTTTGTAGTATAATTACTAATTCTACCTCACCACGCTCATGTACCATTTAATATTATCTAACCTGAGGGCTTATTGTCTAACTCACTCGCAACCGCAACCGGCTTCAAAGTGGAGCAATTGTTTTCATTTAGTATGCAGACAAGCCTTCGATTTTCAAAATGAAAACGATCGTGATTGCGAGTGCGTTAGACAATAAGCCCTCTGTATCTAACCAATACAATACAATAGCAGTAACCGTTCATACGTTAGGGTAAATGTATAGGTACACGGCGACACTTGACACTCGATATTGAGCACGAATACCCAGGCACGCAAACATAGACAAACTTCCCTCTTTTTACCCAAATGCGTCAGATTCTTGATATTTATATATTTATTTAAATACCCATCACACAAATATTCGCCCATACGGTTGAACCCAAGACCGCTAGATGTAGACCATCGGCTAAGAAAGTCCCAACGCATTAGACATTGTCACGTACTGCACCGACCCTGCCCCAGTTATCCCAAGGAGTCGAATGCCGCCATAACATTGTCCTTGGCCACGGTACTCCAACGCAGACCTTAATAACGTCAATATCGTTAACATAACGCTGTATAAATATATCGATATTTTTTCGTAACGTTATGCTAGGGTGACGGCACCAATAATGGACACTTCATTCTTAATTCAAATTTCATACGGTCCTAAATTGATTGTTGCAAAACAAATGAATATACCCTTATCTTCTGTAAAATAAGAATCAAGCGTCAATTATTGATAGGTACCTTGTCCATTACTGGTTATATCACTGCGAAATCGAAATCATAAGAAAACTTTTATAATAACGTTATGAGTTGCGCGCTGTTGCCGATTTGTAGTAATAATGACCTAAGTCCAAGAATCGTGCAGCTGGTGACTCTTATGATGCGTTCTAATACGGATGGACGGCAATGAAGGCCAACGCGGTATGGTACGAGCCAGTGAAGTTAAGTGTTGTAATAGAGGTGACTATGAGGTCTCACAGTGCTCACGAACGCACAGGGTAGTTCAAATCGTCTCATAAACAAAAGGTCGGGCAAAAAAGACCAATCACAAAGCTGTATTGAACGCAGTGCGTTTACTCAGTGAAGGATCCCTTAAGTATTGTTTGTGAATACGGGTGTTATAACTAGGGTTAGGATTTTGGTTGCAAAACGTAGTTCTAGAATCCATGGAGTCGCTATTTCTTAATTATTACTACACATAATCACTTTGATTTTGGCCTTTAGTTTTTTCATATTTCTAAATAAACTAAATACATTTTTAGTTCAGTTTATCCATACCTACTAATATTTGTTCGTTTGTTACGCTTTCACAGCGGAGATATTCTTCGTACCAAAATTAATTATAACTCGTTTAGCGATTTAATGAAAGATTGAATTTTGAAATATGAAAATACTGAAGGTCAAAAATCAATGTATTATAGTAATCAGGAAACAGCGACTCCATGGATCCTAAAACCACGGTTTGCCACCAAAAGTCCTAACCCTACTTATAACGTTAATAAATCTTTATTAAGTAGTATCGATATGAAATTTTTATCGTTATGATGAATACTACTAGGTATGTATCCGAGTTTTAAAATGTTACAGCGTTTGAATAACGATATCATTATCACGTTATCGTAAAATAGAGCTTTTTAAAATCTACATATCTACTGCACCGACCCTGCCCCACTTATCCCCAAGGAGCTGAATGCCGCCATAACATCGATGGCATTGTGCCTTCGGTCACGCCCCTCCAAGGATACCAGGCTGCTGATAAAGCGGTTCAAGGTTCATGGCTTTTCGTACAATGTGGATAGATTTTGCATGCAATTTTGCCTATGTGTATTTTTGCTGTCCCGCTTTTTTAGTGAAAAGTAAGTCGTGTATTGGTATAAATAACTAATATTAAACCGTTAAAAACATTCAACACCAATTAAAATTACCTATATTAAAAGTAAAATTAATTTTGAGACTAAATATGTGTTTAGAATTACATTTTTATTAAGTTACTAAAAATAGATGAGTAATATCCATCGATTTGTTATTTGGTTACCATGGTTACGTTCAATATGGATATAAACAAAATGGAGTTTTGTTTGGCATTCCAACTTCTATGATAAATTTTCAGAACTGTTTTAGTACCTAACTATTAAAAATTGCATGAAATTTGTAAAAATTTAGCAATAAAATTTACAAACTATTAACGCCAATCGGAATAATGAAAATTGCTAACTTGACTGGACTTTGCTAACAAGTAATTTGTTAGCAGAAAATTCGAGTAAAGTATACGAGAAAAGTTAGCGATCGTTTATTTTTGTCATTATCATTCTAAGCTTGTAGAAAAAGTTATGTATGCAACGGTACATAATTAGCTCTTAAGGTACTCGTGCCTATAATTAGAGCGGCGCTCGGCGCTCGTACCTTAAGAACCTTCATTATGTACCAGTTACATAAATAACTATTATCGTCGTGTGAGATTCTCCCCCGACATTTATTAATTTAGTAGCGGCCCGCTAGTGGCTTCGCCCGGCTGCAAAGTTCCGATTTTTGTTAATTATTGCCCGGACAAGGTTTGTGCGAAAAAAAAAATATGTGTAATCCCACCCTGGGATTACAGTCGTGAAGGTATGTGTGTATGTATGTTTGGTAACCCATCATTTTATCGAATTTCACTTCATCAATTGTATCATTTCATCGAATTTCATTTTGTCGAACGGTAGTTTCTGCTGAAACCAAACTTTTTCAGGATATCTTAAACATTGATTACGTAGGTTAGGTTTGGTTATATAAATGTCTTTCGATGAAATGAAAATTCTGCGTAATGATACGTTCGATGAAAAGTGTTTCGATAAAATAATAGGTACCCGTATGTTTATACTATAGATGCTGACTTTTGCTGACTGAGAGAAAAAATACGAAATTTACGAACCAAAGATGAAGTTATATGAATGAAGAATGTCAGTAGGTACGCCAAATCGCTTGAAACTTTGTAACAGTAATGTTTATAAATAAACAAACATAATACTTTTTATTTCATTCAAATAGACCCAGTAGTTTTGATTCTACAAACGTTTGAAATTTGGGTCAATAATATTAAAGCGCGTGGACGCCATCTTGCTTGAGTGACGTCATCGTTCAACTGCGGTACGCGCCCTTATATGAACGAGTAAGTTTACAGGGCTATATATTTTTAACCGTAATAAGTAGCCAGTTGAAATTTTCACAGAATACGTGTTATTATAAAATCTATCGTTTAAAACTATAAAATGAACAATAAATCAAATCCCAAGAGGGGTCCCCATACAAGAAACATGAAAAAAAATCTTTATTTTTAGCATTTTTATACGGATTGTATTTTTATAATGGCTTCCTATTTTGATGCTATTTTAAACTTAAATTGTAGTCTAATTTTCATTGTTTACGACTAAATAGCAATCTTAAGTAAAACTTCGGCAAATATGTGACAAAACTGATTTTATCAACACGATGGTTTAGGCGGTCACCCATCCTGTTTTAGACTACGCGTGTAGTTGCTTAACTTTGGAAGACGAAATACGGGTTGTATTTGTATGATAGCTTTTTATTTCGGTGTCACATTAAGCTTAAATAATAATCTAAACTACATACTAACATATATAGTTTACGACCAAACAGTAAACTGTAGTAAATCTCTTACAAATATGTTTAAAAGTGCCTAGTTTAAATCAACACGATGTTTAGGTAAGCGGTGGTTGCTTAACTTTGGTGGTAGGCCTTTCTTTACAAATTTCGTGTTAAGTAATGTAGAATTAATATCGCTACCGTATAAAAGAACGAACTATAAAACATGAGTTTTTGATTGACCTAGTAGTAGTTCTGATACTTCGTGTATTCATTACATCGATTTCAAATTTCGCGCGCGGGCGCTTCCAGGTTCCTCACTCAAGGTAGTGTGTGTTGGTTTTTTTTTGTGGGACCAACGCCCTTTGTTACACTTTGGTACAATAGAGGACAATCTTGACTTCTACGGCTCCGACATTTTAAACGAGTAAGATCACTTGAAACTACGGGTACGCTGTACGAGACCGCGTATATAGCGAACTGCGTGAATCATAATATTGTTGAATAGTACAGTCGAGTACAAAGATATGTATACACTTTTTCACCTTATTCCATTGAAATAAGGGCCACAAATGTATACATATCTTTGTACTCTACAGTACCTACCGCTGCAGGCTCGGCCGCCTGTGTCCCGCGTCTCGCACTTGGTTTTTAATTTTTGGCATGTTTCACCTTAGCTATCAACATACTTTATTGGTATTTTTATGTAAAAAACGGTGAACCCAAAATTAAAAGTGCCTATTTATTATTCTAATTTAATTTAACCAACTTACTCGACAAACATTACAAACAGAAAAGCCGGTCAGTGACAGAAAGTTTGTTTAGTTAAACTGTATGTAATACAAAACAGTAGATACCTAACCATAACTACCATAGTAACATCAAAACGAATTCGTAAAAATAATTACGAGTATTACGACTTACAAAGTTAAGCAACTCCAAGCGTAGTCTAAAACAGGATGGGTGACCGCCTAAACCATCGTGTTGATAAAATCAGTTTTGTCACATATTTGTAGAAGTTTTACTCAAGATTGCTATTTAGTCGTAAACAATGAAAATTAGACCACAATTTAAGCTTAAAATAGCATCAAAATAAGAATCATTATAAAAATACAATCCGTATAAAGATGCTAAAACAAAAGATTTTTTTTCATGCTTCTTGTATGGGGACCCCTCTTGGGATTTGATTTATTGTTCATTTTATAGTTTTAAACGATAGATTTTATAATAACACGTATTCTGTGAAAATTTCAACTGGCTACTTATTACGGTTAAAAATATATAGCCCTGTAAACTTACTCGTTCATATAAGGGCGCGTACCGCAGTTGAACGATGACGTCATCATCCGTGAGCGCTAGCCGCCGAGTTTCGAGCGCCGCATACGAAGTTTAAAATTCAATATCTCGAAAAGTATTTGACGTATCGACATGATTTTTTTAAAGATTTTTTTTGGTTTTAATGAAGAATACGATAAGCCAAAAATCTAAACTGGCTGACATTCTCTATTATGTTCTTATCTACATGGGGCTCTATTCTATTCAAAAACCTAATTGCTTTGCTTTTGACATGTTATCGTATTGTTTTTTAACTTGTCCACCATTACTGTCGAGTAAATAATGGTAAGTTTAGACTACGACTCTACACTCTGTACACTCAGTGTATACACCGAGTTCTGTATGAACGCAAGTGTCTCTAAGCATTCATGCAGAGACACCATAAGAGCAAAATTCAAAATTCAAAATATTTATTCAGTAAATTGGCCACATGAGGGCTCTTTTACACGTCGGTAATATGTAGTGAATCTACTAGCGCTTCGGACGAGACCATCATTGCGGAGAAGAAGCGCCGCAAGAGCCATAGGAGCTATCAATTATTTCAATAGCAATTTGGTTTTACCGCGTAGAATAGGCCCCCAGATGTAGCGATGTACGATTGGAATATTCAGACTCACGGCTCGCAGTCATGCGTAGTCTAAACTAGCCCACAACATAACGACTAATAAAAACCTTATAACCTTTTATATTTTTTCATAATATTCTGCTACAACATTGCTCGTACCACGTAAATAGTGTTAGCATTTACGACCGTTCGTAAATATTGTAATCTTCAATTTTTCACGCATCTCTGCCTTTATGCGATAAGTATAAAGGTTTTATACGGCGACAGCGATAAACGAGGTAATATAGTGTTATTATTTAGAAGGTTTCGAGGTTAACGACTATTATGAGGTTTTATTTACTCATATTACGCAAAAAATATTTTTTGTTTATGTCACAGGTATCATATCATTCATATCATATCATATGCAGATCCAGGTTACTTAGCCATTTCGCGGCATCCGTGGTAAGAAGATTGAAGTCGTCAGGGTGACCAGGATAGGACCGCAATAGGCATTCGCGCGTTATATGTTCGGACCTCTATTTTTGGGGGTAAAAATTATATTGTCCTTGACGTGTTATGGTATTATTTTTAACTCTATACGATAACAGTTAAAAGACAATATGGTTTCTACCGCATATAATCTCTATTCTGGGTCTCTGTCTAAAGCAGACATTATCATAATAGTTATGGTGAAAGCGAAAAAGGACTAACAAACAGAGCCTTTAATACATACTTTTCCATGTTAAAGCATGCTGGACTAAATTACCTCTATAATGTGACTGAAATCCAACACTGGAGCCTTACCCTGGATTCTTTTAGAAATTCGTCTTACAACTTAGTTTCTCTGAGGGATAAATCCAGAACTACTCGTAATATTCCAGACTAATTCATGTCCAAGTTTGTTGACGGAGCGCGTGTTACCGCAGAATTTTGCTGTCTTTTTTAAGGTTCTGCAATCCATGAACCAGCATGTATGTTGTTAGCGGGTTTAAAATTTTCTGGTATAAAAAGTAGCCTAATATAAAGTTAATCCAGTGTAAATATAAGCCGTTGCAACGTGAAAGAGTAAAACACACACACACACACACATAAATTATCTCATTTATAATATTAGAGACCTCTAGTCAAACCTTGCAAAAATTATACACCAGGGCCTGGCCTATTTGACTGGGTAAAACCATATAGCTTTTGACATTATTATCGTTTTGTTTTTAACTCGACCGCCATTACTGTCAAGTAAATACGATACGTCAATATTGTTATACAGTGTAGAGTCTCAACCCAGTTCAAGCAACTGAAATCTGACAATCAACAAAGTCTACCGCATCTTAAACAATCGTATTAGATCGGTGTCCATAAACTCATACAAAAGCTAACATTTACATCTAACAAAATTACTGCGGAACCCTGTAAACATGTACTCGACGACCTTGTTCTATTTTTTACAATTTTCCGCCACATTTCCCGCCGCCTCGATGAGTTATGAGTTCTGAGGTGTCACGAGAAGGATTAATACTCGGGATCGTGACAGTCGTGTTGTTTCACTGTCTGATGACGCTATTATATGGGGACTATTGAGGACTATGATAAGGGGGGCTTGTTTCTACTTTTATTTTAATTTATTTTTAATAAGTATTAACAGGTATATGAAACAAAAAGCAATCAAGGTTTAAAGATGGGATACCTACCTATTATTTTATCGAAACACCTTTCAACGAAAGTATTAGTTCGCAGAACTTTCATTTTATCGAAATGCATTTCTCGCCGCATAAGTTAATGTTTTACGCATCCCCTTCCGGCTAGGGTAGCCAATGGAAGGGGTATGACGGACTCACGACCACCTCAGTCTCCTGCGAGAGCTGAGGTGGAAGCCTACCGTCTAAAACCTCTCCGGTGTAACCTCCAAGGGCTGGTAGCAGGGGCACCGTGGGCTGATGACTATGCCACCACTGGGTGCCCCCGAGCCGCCCCAGCCTATTGCTGGGGCACCTGCGAGTCACAAGTATACCCTAACCTAACCCATGTAATTAATGTTATATATCCTGAAAACTACTTGGTCTCAGCGGAAAATAGCGTTCGATGAAATGAAATTCGACGAAATGATACAATCGATGAAGTGAAATTCGATAAAATGATGGGTTACATTAACATTGAAGTATTCCTTCAAAATCTTTAATTACGCATTTACACTTTACACGCACGCATTTGCCCCGGTTGACGTTATACCAAAGACAAGAGGGTCTTCCGCTTTTCTAAGTAAATGGCCGTAATAATTCAGGCGTATTTTCAATTAAGTTAGTAACGCGTTCCTTATCGCGGACGTGGCGCGTCGCTTAATAAATCGTGTTTAGATAACACAACAGACATTTCCGCTACTAATCTTCCGCAGAATTAAATTTCAAATAATAAAAAAATTACACAAACTTACGTAACCTTTAAGATTAATTAATACTGAATAAATAATTGATGACTTATGGAACAGAGACGTGGTCAATGGGCCTCATAAGAAAGCCCCTTACATCCGAGCTGATACAAATGTAACCATTTTTTCTTAATGAATAAGAAACTTGTCAACAAAAGAAACGACTGTAATTGTTAGTTTTAACTCTTTTGGTAACGAATTAAAAATATACTCATTTTCAGTCCCTTTGTGTTTGTGTTTCAAACCCCAAAAAAACATTAAGGTAGGTAAATTGTCAAAAAAAATGGCTGCATCAGTCCATAGGGATACGAAAGTTGTATTATAAAAAAATATATAGGAGAAGACCTAGTCAAAACTAAGTAAGCAATTTTCGAAAATCAAAAAGATGTATAGGATTAACCTAACCCTTTACTACAAGCCTCGTATTCATCTGGACGAATTCAGCAATTTTTTTTAAATTACTTCAATGCCAGTGAGGGTCGTAGTCGAATGCGCAAGTAGAATCTGCGGCCCTCGCCAACAACGGCATCTATACTCCGTTTGTTTAGGTACTTAAAAAAATGTAAACAATCCAAACCACGTGGCATTGTTAAACAGCCAATCAAAACTGTTTTATCGTTATCGCACTTTGACGTATCGGTGTTCTGCTTCTATTGGCTGACGGACTATATCACGTGGTTGCTTTGTTTACAGTTTTTTAAGTACCTAACCAAACGAAGTATAGGGAGAATCGCTTCGTTTATTTCGGCCACTCTCGGTGGGTGAGTCCCGCCCTTCCAGCCTAATCATTGTTTGTTCTAGTGTAAAAACTAACCTAACGTAACTTAACTAATCTGTACAATAGATGTTTATTAACTTCTGTAATTTTAACTCAAAAGATTTTATGCCAAACAATCATTATTATATAAGAATTATTTATGTATTATACATACATACCTTCACGCCTTCATTCCCAGGCAGAGCTACAGAATTACCAAAAATTTGTTGACAATTTTGTAACCACATTTTGCAAAATTAGGCTTACATGTACATGTTTACCAGTGTGTTAGGGACAGGTGTATTTAAGTATTATTATGTACTTAAAGCGTTTTGTATGCCCGTGCTCTAATATACTCTTGCAACACTCTTGACCGGGAAACTCAACAAAGCCAACTTTTAAACACTTCCTATACACGGTCACCGTCAAGCCAATAAGCCCTCAACGGTAATACAGCCAAATTGCAAATTTATGGCAGCCGCACTCTCGCCCCCTGAGCACGTACAATCTAAATTGTTCGCTTAACACAGTGGCTTAGCGTTTTGGGACATATTTTAGAATTACGAGTTACATCGCGTTGATAAACGGGAAAAATGGTTGTACAGTGTTTGGTTAACTCGATTACATTCGGAGTGTTTTCGGAAATTAACTTCCATGTCATATAGCTAAATTTTTTCTGCCTGCGATTTCACCCCCGTTGACCATCTCACGGAACAGTATTTTCTAGATAAAAGATAAAGAAATGAATAAAATGAATTAGGTACACTGCTCATTCAAAGATAGTACGTCTGTCCACCATTTCTCCTTAGTTGAGGAATTGTTTGACGTAAAAAGCCACACTGGCGCCCAAACGTGGGGCCCAATTGCATGATATTAATAATTTATTTGAAACAGCAAATTACGTGATGGTTTTGTCTTTTAGTCCGGCACCTTTTGCGCGGAAGTTTGACTTGAATTTTTCCAGATTTATCCTAACCGGTTTTCCTAAATAATCTTTTTTTTATAGTTTAGGTCGGTGGTTACAATATTTCGTTTGGTTTGTTCTATTCTTCTTTTGAAACTATTTATATACGTAAAACGATCAGTTTTCGATCAACGTGTGTGTTATCGACAGGCGTTGATTTAGGTTCATGAAGGGACTCATTCGTATGGCATAATGATTGTTTGTCCTGACGATTGTATCACTTTTTTTTTCGTGTTATGCTTTTTTGCACAATTTGCACAAATTAATGGCCAAGTTAATAGCTAAGGGCATTATTTACCAGTCATTAACATGGTAAACGAAGCCTAGAGAGTAGAAGTAGAGTTCGGAAAACTTAAACACATAGCTGCTAGTTGACAAAAAACCACAAAAATCTTCCAGACCTGTAGATCAGACCACATTTTTGATGTCAAGGAAAATTAACCAACATTATAAATATCTTCCTCAGATTGAAAAATCGTCACTAAAAAGAAATAATAACATGTTAATTAGCCACCGCACGTGCCGCCACGTGCACACGTGCCGTGTCCCATGTGGGTAAATATTACCCGGTTATCCGGCCGCGGCCGGCACGTACGGAATTCCTTGACGCGTCAAATAGGTCGTGGGTAGAAATAGAGAAAATTGTGTTCAAACTTTTAATTAATTGGTCTTATAATGAAGTATGAGTAAAATACGCATTATTATTGTCTGTTACCAGCGGTTCATGTTTCATTTCCTGTGACTATTAATCGGTTTCTAGATATATTGTTCTTTAATGTATTTGTGCCATGTCTCGAAATATAATCCGATTATCCGGCCATAGCTGACAATCGAAATTCCTGGATGTGTCGAGTTGGTGACTGGTAGATGTGAGTAGGTCGTAGAGAAGTCTCTTCTCTTCGTTTTACCTAACACTGTATACGTATGTATGTACAGTCAGCAAAGCCTAACAAAGGCTCCCGAGGGGTAGGATCAGCAGAATAAACACTGCGAGCGGAAATAGATGAAGCGGACTAATTTAGCTCGCAGATAATGGGTCTTTGCCTACGCGACGTCCGCACTGGCATAGTGTAAACAGAAAAGTAGGTCATCTCCGGCCCTTGAGGAGTTTTTATAACCTATTACCGATCGGGCGGAAGGATTGTAATTATATGACATTTTTGCGTTGATGCATGGCGCTCTATATTTGATACGCATGCAACCAAACGCAACGACCGCGCGGTCCCGACTAAACCGGCTCGGTCCATCCTGTTGAGTTTGCTAGTGGGGGCTCGCGACGCGTACGTTTGAGGCACGCACACATGCAAGCATTGTAATATACTCGTACCCCTATTTATACTGTGGTACTGCTCACTGTTTCAACTCCTAGCTTAATCTTGCATATAGAATACGAGGAGGTACCTACACACATCACAAAAGTCTTGGGATACTAAATATCCCTAGACAAATTTGATGTTTTGACTGAGTAGTAATATGCCTATATTGAAATGTTCAAAACTGTCTAGGGATAAAAATATCCCTAGGCACTTTTGATGTGTGTACTTATCCATTTATACCTTAATTTTATTAAAAATCCAGAAAAGAACTAAGATTTGACTTTGAGAAAACTTTGCCATCTGATTAAGTAGCAATCTCTTATTTTATGTATGTATGTAAACATTTTATTGAACAAAATAAAAACAAAAACATTACAATAAAGATGTAAAAAATAAAGAATGTACAAAGGCAAACTTATCCCTTATTTATATTGTACTACGTGTGCATTTTATCCCAGAAAATCAATGTCATTAGGAACGTTAATTTTATTGTACGGAACCTAAAATTAACTAAACTTGAACCACATTCTACGGCTCCAGATTTACTTAACCCTAAAACCTCATATCTACCCCTTTAACACCACCCTTATACAGTGAAACAGACTCAAAACACCCAACTAAGTATCAACATAAACTAAACTATTCGGTCTAAACGGCTTATTTTATAACAGATTTTTAATTTAATTAACCTCAAGTCTTCTTTACGTTTATATTTGCAGTAAAATGTTAACGGCGGGGAGCGCTGTTCATCGTTAACCTAATTCAGTACCGGCCTTTCTAATCTTTAGCTAAAATTGACTCCATTTTGAGCCCTTGGCACTGTATTGGTACGACACATTTCATGCCCAAGATTTCAGAGTTCTGTACTATTTTGACCCGATAAGGAGTCATTAGGCCGGGTTTAAATGGTTTAACCTCTGTAAGACGATTTAATTGGGTCAATTAAAATTCTTTAGGTTGTAATAAAAAATGTTTGAAAGGTGTTAAGAGGTTTTTGAGGAAAAGGTTTTTTTGGGTTTTTTTTAATTTGATAAACACTCCAATAAAAACAATGTTACACTGCAATAAGCCGGCAATTGGCATGAATAGATTGAGACTGCGTTTCAAGTGTTCGATTAGTTTTTTTTAAGTGGTTAAAGTTCGCAGAATACATCTCGTCTATAGTTGCGTCGTTCTAAAAGGCCCGATTCAGTACAAGATGCGTGTTTGACACATGTTTGAGGTTATATTTTGTATAGTGTTGACATCTGATAATAATCAGTTATTACTTGATTACCTTGTAATGTAATTTACTCTTAAGTATTGTTGTATTTTATGATTGAAAAAATGACCTTCTGCTGGAGTTTCTTGCGGCGCTTCTTCTCCGTTTAGTCTTGTCCGAAGCGCTAGCAGATTCACTTCATATTACCATCGTGAAAAGATCCCTAATGTGGCCAGTTTACGGAATAATATTTTCATATTTTTTTAGCTGTCAAGCCGGGCCTCTTAAAATGGCACGACTATAGGACTACTGAGGACTTGACAGAAGCATAAGGAACGAACCCCAAGTAAGTTATTCTGTTATCCACAAGGGTTTCTGAGATATTAACCTCTTGAATGCTTTACGTCGATGAGTCACTCACACAACAAACATGTTTGCTATGCATAGCGCGCTATGAAAATTACACCTTATTAATACGAAACAAAGTCTCTTGTAATCTTGAACTTGTGACGGCTGTAACCGTCGTGGCGCCAGTGGCACGACTTTCAGTTGACGGCCAGAGCCGTCTATGGCGTTGAAAAAGTTAAGAATTATTTACAATATTTAAATTAACTAAAGCATAATTATTAAACAAAGCTGCTTTTATAAAGGCTGCTGACCGAAAGCTTTAATTAGCTTGATTCGGGTTCGTTTCTGGCGGGGGTCGAATTATTATGCCTAGTTAAGCCCCTCGCAAACTAATCCAAGCCCCTAGTTGCTTAAGGGGGAACGTTTCGCTTTATTTCCCATACAAATGATTTCAGTTTTGGTTTAAAGCAATAAAAGGCAAACGAACAGACGAACCAGCCCCTAATTCACCATCCTGAGAATGACAGATGACAGGTGACATTTTGGTGTAAATGGCGCAGCGTTTTATATGATACCTACTGATGTGATACTTATTAACTTTGCCATGAATACCAAATTGTCACCTATCACTTGTCATTGTCAGCATGGTGAAATACGAAGCTGATGGTAAGCAGTCACCGTCGCCCACAAACGTCAACAATGGCAGAGGCACAGCCAAGTTAATCTGCCCTCTTACGAAGAAAAGGCACAAGTGCAATTAATTAATAGAAGATTCTCAAAGGTTGGAAGTACAATACTATTCATATAGTTGATGTGACTTTTTTCCGTAGGAGGGCAGACTACTGTTGTCACAACTTCTTCACTTTTGGCTGTTTTTAGTGTATCTACAAAACCAAGATTAAATTTTGTTTTATTTAGTAATCATATTGTTTTAATACATCCTACTTAATATTATAAATGCGAAAGTTTGTGTGTGTGTGTTTGTGTTAGTTTGTTACTCCTTCACGGCAGCGTTGCAGAACGGCTAGACGGATTAGGATGAAATTTGAAATGGAGATAGCTTATACACTGAATTAACACAGGCTACTTATTAAACCGGAAAATTTAAAAGTTCCCGAGAATAACGATAATCGAAATCTACACGGATGAAGTCGCGGGCAGAAGCTAGTAAACAATAAATACAAAATAAAGGCCCAGGCCAAAACGTAGATATGTTATTCAGTTACTGGCCATCAATTTTAAACTAATGAAGATGAATGAGGCTATGCAATACGAGTAGGCGTCGCTTAGGGACCGGCGACGCGATGCGCGACGCGACGGGCGGCGCGATGCGCGGGCAACATTCAGCGTTTATTAACCGCTGTCAAAAAATGAGCGGTGTTGTTTTAACTTGGCGTGTATCTGTGTGACTATGTTACTTTATGTTTGTCAGTGGCATCGTAGCTTAACTGATCAAAAAGGGCGCGAAGCTTGACTTCGAGCTTCGGGCCCCTTTTTTTAATTATCGCTCTTAGTAAAGAAAGCACAGATTATAAAGCGTCTGCTTAAGCTGATGGCCCTGGTAGCCGCAGCCCAATAAAAAATAAAAAATAAAAGCGTTACCGTGGACCGGTTCGGACGCGGTTTTTTTTAAAGCAAGCTAGTTTAATCTGGATGGTTTTAAGCTAGATTTTATGAATTTCGGTGGAGCTGTTTAAGAGATATTAGCTCTGAGAGAATTTATTAGATTTTCCAGCCATTGCAGCGTGATAACTAACTAACACACACACACAAACTTTGGCATTTTTAATATTAGTAGGATTTATTATTTATTTAATATTATGAGCACGTCAGCACGGCGTAGCCTTAAGCTGGAATGAATCCGTATTGAGTTCATTAATTAAAGTAGATGCATTATCCTGCGCCACTTAATGCCTTTCAGTTTTCATTAGCAGGTGGCAGTACCCAGGGCTTAATATCAATTATCCCTGACCCAATTCCGATGGTTATCTCTACTACTATTCTATATTAAATAGGGAATAGGGGGCCAAGAAAAAAAAACGCGTGATCAGCTACACGCCCAGTGTGCAATGTATAAGCCAAAACATTTTTATTTTTTTAAGGTTGGGCGTTTATGCTAAGTGTCACTTTGTACAATGTGATGTACATTGGGCGGCGGCGGTTAAGTAAGTAGGTAAGTAAGTAAGTAAAACATTTATTCACAACAATAACACAGAGACAAAAATAAAGGAAAAGAGATAACATATTGGGTATGAAATTGGCGTTATTTTTACGTGTTTTATTTCGTACGGAATTTATTCATTTCAATTTTAACTTCCAAATTATTTTTAAATTTCATTAATACAGTATGTTACAAAGGTTTTAGATACATAATATGGTTCAATTTCTTATTTAGTGTTTAAAATTAAAGTGTGAACTCAACTCTTTCCATGTGCTGTCAGTTCGAGTGTTTCAATTACGCAAAGTTTTATGAAGCTAACTATTTTTAAGAAATTAAGATATGTATAATATAGGTAGCTTAGAAGTGTCCAATATTCCTGACAGAATTTTGTTTGGTTTGCATTTGACGTTACTAAATAATCCGCAAAATTAAATGTATGAAAACCACCGTTTTCATAAAATTCTCCATATAAAACGCCAATTTCATAGGTAAGGACCTAATATTATAGTGCTAGTGTTGCGAAACGGTCCCAACTCAGCATATGTTTATTCTTATTTTCCCCTGTTGTATCAAATTGTCAACATTATGACAGCTCTTATCATTTTGACGGTAAAGGCGGCCAAGTCAAATATAATACGATAACAATTGGTGAAAAGACAATGTAGAATAAGGCCCCAGTTCACATGTTTTCTAGAATCTAATAATGTAGCCAAAACTCGTAAACACATTGTTGGTTAAGCACACGTTTACTCTACAAAAGCAACAAATAAAAACATGGCTGTTGCATTGAAAACCAAAACTCCATTTAGATTAAGAGTAAAATCCCCTTAAGTTGGTTTTAGTTACGTCTTTTGTATTTCAGGTTGCAATTTTCAAGTTTATAAACCGTTTAATTGAATTTCTAATACAAAACGTGAATTACGTCACATTGCGCTAAAACGAAACAAATTAATGCACAATATTCAACCCTGCATTTTGGTAATAGGGTTTTAGTTGGGTTGTAGTGGTTGTGGTAAAGAGTGGACTTGAGAATAGGGCTGCCATCTTTTTAGGTTTCCCGGGGATTATTCTAATTTCGAGGGGTCCGGGGACGTCCGGCCGGGGTTTTGTAAATGCATCAGGGACTCGGATTGTGAAGCTTTAAAAACAAAGTTCCTTTTTTAAAATACCTATAACTGTGCTTTATTGGATAAATGTGTTTTTTTTTATATATAATTCTTGCGTAGTGCACTTTGTAGTAAGTTTACTTTACAGTTTTAAATGCGTTGACCGCTCTTTTTTTTTCTAACAATATTAGTGAAAACTCTAAAATTGAAAATCATTAAGAACCCTTGGAGAGCATAAGAGACTAACAAGATATTCAACATTGATATCTATATATTTGTGTATTATGTACTAAGATTACATGTTCATGACATTTTAAAATGGCTAAAAATCAAGTTCTGTCTTTGCTTCATTTGCAATGCTTTTATCATACGCCTCCTGGACCTTTTCATAGTATATTATGTACAAGAAAACACATAAATGTCCGAAATTCCGGGCGCCATTGCCCGGCGTACTTGGCAGCCCTACTTGCGAGCGATCAATTAGGAACTTTCAGGAGCAGGTTGTTCCAACAAGAGCGCGAGACGCGTAACGAATGAAGTTAGTACGAACAATGACCTCTGGATTTATCGCTTGGGTTAATTGTTTTTGGAACTATTACTTCTTCATACTGTTACAGGGCCTTTATTCTACGCCTGTAAAACGATATTGCTTTTTGGCCAGGGCCAACGTTGATATGTTATCGACTTATCGTATTGATCTCGGCTGCCGTTACTGTCATGTAAATGAAAGCTATCTTTAGAGCTTAGACTTAGTACAATATAAGAGCAGCGACTTTTCAATAAATTCGGAACATATAACGAGGTAAAAATATCAGAAAGCACAGAACGTCAAAGATATCTACGCAGTCAGGGTGATCATAAAGATCGGAACATTTATGGAAAATATACCTTAAGTCTGTATCACACAGCTTAATTTACCTCGTTATATGTTCCGAATTTATTGAAAAGTCGCTGCTCTTATATTTATGACAAATTGCATGTTCTGATGTTATTGACCATAACTAGTGTAACGAATTTATTGAAAAGTCGCTGCTCTTATATTTATGACAAATTGCATGTTCTGATGTTATTGACTATAACTAGTGTAATGAATTTATTGAAAAGTAATGCTGCTCCGAAATATTTGAGTACCTCGCCCGCTACAATATATCTGATGGCGACTGTACTAAGTCTATGTTTTACCGCGTAGAATAAAGGCCGGGTGTCCTTCGGAATCCCTAATGACGTTTGCCCTAGCGCTGTAATTGTCCTAATTATTGATTGACCTAAACTGGTTTTCAGCTGAGTCACTTTGACATGAAAATAAACCTATCTATGACAAACTGACAATTGGCTAAACTATTTTGGGTGTATACCTAGATTTTTTAAATTGTAAAGCATTAGTAATAGTTTTTTTTATTAGTTAGACATTTTTACCTTTAAAGCAAATATTATCAGACATTGTGCGCGTTCAAAGGTTACACCAATGTCAAAGACAAGATCACGAATAACTTTACGACAAAATAACATATTGAAAAGCTGACCATTGAATTTGGGTAAGTAAGCCTCCACGAAATGGTGTCCAACGCGCTTTGAGACAGAAATCTCACTCATGTTTAAATCAGGACTAAGATATCAGGATACTTAGGTATTATTTTCGTTTTTCTGTATAAGCATTTGGGCTGATAAATAAAATCGCCATGTTTTATGAAAAGTTTAATATCGTCAATTATAAAACATTTAATAACATTATAAAATGTAACAATATATACAAATTTGCTTACACGTTTAACCTTATTTTGTAATAACCGTTAACAATAATATTACCTATCTATCATAGAAAAATGCCAATGAGGTAGGTTATAAAATTGGTAACAATACTAAATTATAATCACGCCAAAGTATACCTCAATTTGACATAAATAAATTAACTATTTCTGAATTCAACAGATACGACCAATCATAACACTCAATTCGAAAACAAGTTCCCTATTTTTCTCACTCGTCATTCGATGTTAAACAGAGAGAACAAGACAGAGTTAACGTGACTTCCAAATTCAATATCATATAAGGCTTCAGGTCGAGTTATTCTGCGGTGTCTAAGAGGGAGGCAGCAAATATCTGTTGCATGATGTGCGGGAGCGAGGCGACGTCCATGCACACGTGGGCGTGACCAACCGGCAACTTGCGTAGAAGTCTGGAAGACACGTTTATATTTAAAAATAGAGTATTTGAATTATAGAAGATAGCGATAATCGAAAAACGCTTTTTACTAGTCTATGAAAGCACTCATGAACCTTCTTTTGTTGCTAAATTTGTTAATATGGTGTACATTCTGCCTTTCCAAACCGACGATACCCAAACATGATCGCCCACTGATATTTAGAATGGTCAATTTTCGTCTTCTTTCATGGTTAAAATCAAAACTATTTACTTTGCAATAACAACAAAAATATATTTGAGATCCTCATAACGAGCCCTTTCATTTGATATACGACACAGTAAGGTTTGCAAAACTTTTTTTTTTATTTCCTAATTTGTCCCCAGAAAATGACCCATACTTTAAAAAAAAAATTACTTTGCACATCTGTGTTTGGGTCATCAATTTACACATGTGTACCAAATTTCAACTCAATCGGTCCAGTAGTTTCAGAGCAAATTGGCTGTGACAGACGGACGGACAGACAGACGCACGAGTGATCCTATAAGAGTTCCGTTTTTTCATTTCTTGTACGGAACCCTAAAAAGAATATTGAATGATTTACGTATTATTTTACGTATTATTACGTAACAATTTATTTGTTTATTAAAGCTCCACAAAGTGTCGCTAATTTATAAATAACAACATTGTCCGGAGATTAATTAGCAACACTGTGAGGTATTTCCAAGTACAAAAATAGAATAAGACTTGGTTAAGCACTTCTTTTGGTTTTTTTCATGTCAGGGAGAAGGCACACTAGCACACAGGCCACCTTATGGTTAGTGGGATCTGAAACCCATAGACAGGAATTCTCAAGCCTACAATCCTATATTGTAAATGTGTTGCCAACCCTGAGGACTAAGATGGAACGACATTGTTTTTTTTTTATACGTACGAGTTGGCCTCGTCCCCTAGACTGCCGATGAAGATGACGTGCGCCTGCACACGCGGGTCAGACGTCAAGATGGCGCCGAGCTGCTCCGGAGGGATACCGTATCTGACACAAATACAACAAGGTAAAACTTGCATGCCAGACGCGAACATAAATAAAAGAATTCGATTTTGAATCGAAATAGCTTGAACCAAACTCATACTTGACCATTTTTTTAGCTTGTAGCAAAGTTGTAGCTTGTATTGTTTATCGTTTTTACGATACAACAAAAAATAAAAATAGTTGAATAAAACGTTTCTTTTATGGGAACCCGATAAATATTTCACTTTCTTTAAAATAGTAAATCGTAGTAGTCAGTTGCAATTATCACAGAATGTGTGTTTCTCTTCGTTTTTTTTCTATAACAACAAATAATAAAATTAAAGGGGTACAAGAATGGTACGAAACCCTTTGTGTGCGAATCCGACTCGCATTTCCGAATCGCTAACTTAGCTATCGTTCGTTCTCGTTGCTATCTACTAACGTTTTTCTTTTCTATCACTCAAAATGTATGAGATGACAGTTGACCACGTGGTTTTATCGCAACGCAACGCACGAGAATGTCATCCTATACATTTTGAGTGATAGAAAAGAAAAACGTTAGCGTTGGCATCTTCGCTGGGGCCTCCGAGCCTCTATTCTAGGCGGTAAAAACCATATCCTCTTTGACTTGTTATGGTATTGTTTTCAACTTGGCCGCCATTACTATATAGGTAAAGTAAATAAGGGCTATCAAGACGTTGACTATACGATAACAGGTCTACAACGATATGGTTATTACCGCCTAGGCCCTTGCCAAGATGCATTACCCTAACTAGCGTTTCTATTCGTTTCATTTTGAAACCAATCACGTCACTGGTAGATCACGTGACTTTTCGTATCACGTCATCTACCAGTGACGCGTTTGTTTTAAAAACGAAACGAATAGAAACGCTAGTTAACGTAATGCATCTTGGCAAGGGCCTCTGTTCGACATACCTCCTGAGATTGGCGTCGGACAGTATGAGCACGACGGAGTCCTCCTCGTTGTTCTCCGCCGCGAGCGTGGAGATGGCGTGCTGCGCGCCTGGTAGAGTGTTGTCGCCGGACCAGCAGAACTGCGCGTGCGCGTGCATCGTCCTTATTACCTGTAAAATAAGAGAGCGTCGGTTGCCTAGTGGCTTAGGGGGTCGACTCGTGATCGTAAGGTACCGAGTTCGAACCCCCGCGGTCACCATGTACCAATGAGTTTTATAACTTAAGTGCATTACCCGACGCTCTTACGGTGAAGGAAAAACATCGTGAGGAAACCTGCACATTCGAACAGCTCAGTGTGTAAGAGGGTAATTGCACAAAAGATCCTAAAGGGTCGAAGTGTATCCGAAAGGGGCCCATCTGTAAGATAAGATAAGATAAGACCTGTAAAATAAGGTTCAATTTAAACGTATTTAAGTACATATAGGTTTTTTACAAATGGCTCTAACGTTTTGAATAAAAATAATTGTATAGGGGATAGGGGTATTTCCGGTCTAAAAATCTAGTTCTAGTTATCACTATGCCAGTTATTAAAAAAGTCGTTTCTGAGTACTCATTCTACTGGATTCGGGCTGCGAGTACTCATATAGTACCTGTAATTAGTAAATAAATAATGCTATCGTATAGTTTTTAACAAAGTCACCAATACAGTCAAGTAAATAAGAGCTATCATAACTCCGACAATACGATTATATGTCAAAACTAGAAGACGCCCGCGACTTCGTACGCGTAGAATTGGTTTCCCGCTACTCCCCCTACTTCTTCCCATTAGGGGTCGATTTACGGAAAATCCTTTCTTAGTGCTCACTTACATCATGAAAGGAACCCCTGTACCAAATTTCAAGTTTCTAGGAACAGTAGTTTCGGCTGTGCGTTGTTATATAAGTCAGTCAGTTTTGCCTTATATATATATATATAGATAACAGTTTCAGTGTCAAACCTGTAATCTGTGCTTCTCGTTCTCCGGCGGGCGGTCAACCCGGACCAGCTCCAATGCTTTCTCCTCGCCGGAATGCGCGTAAATGTCGTATCGGATGCGCGACTCGTAGCCCTTCATAGCCTCAGTGAGGAGAACCACGGCCTCCATGGAACGTTCGAGACGGCCGTCGTACGAGTTGAATCTGAATAAATTGTAATTAGAAAACGTCAAGTGTAAGGATCAGCACAATAGGGATGGTTTGCTTTGTTATTGTTACTCCAAGATGTATTCATCGAAAGTATTATTTAAAAGACTATATTAAAGAGATGGTCAAGGGGCACTTGCACGAAAAAAGATAAATGTTATTTTTAAGGGGCTTCTAAACGGGCCATATTTTACTGCAATATGTGGCCGGCAACTATTGGTGTCTCTCTCTCACTCGTACGTTAGAGAAACACACCAATAGTTGCTGGCCACATATTGCAGTGAAAATATGGCCCGTTTAGAAGCCCCTTAACAGTAACCTGGTGTCAAAATGTATAGAACTGCTGAACTAATTTATTTTAATTGACAGCTTATACCAGTTAGCGAGCTTGTGGTGCAAACCGACATAATTCGTAATTCGGCGGCGTGAAACTATCTAAATACTGAATTTGTCTGAAGCTATTTACAAATACTTATAATTATGTATTTGTATCATTTCCTCGCCGCCAACCACCACGTCAGGCAATTCCCTACTTTCCGGACCTTGGCAATAATGTACTATTGTTTGCACCATTACCTGTACATGCTCCCAGAGACGTCGAGGACGAGTCGCAGCCGCTTGGGTTTGTCCGGCGGCGCGCCGGGCGGCGGGTCCTGCTCCGTCCGGCGGCGGTATATGGAGCGCTCGCCCGTCAGAGCTAAGGGGGGAAGATTGAGGGTTGGCACAGCAAGTAAGGAGCGACTATGGCTTGAAAGCTTAGCTTAATCGTACCCATAGTACAGTTCAGGAATTTGATTTGAAGTTGCCGGGTTATACATTTTCAACGTGTCATTTTTTTTTTTACAGTCTCGACAAATTATATGTCATATTTGTACTTAGATCTCATACGATTACCAACAAATGACTCACCACAATTGACAATCAATCAAGAACTAGTTGACCAATTGTATTGCTATTATTCAATTCGTTAGCTGATTAAATAAGGTTCAAAATATATAACAAATTTTTGTACATATCGTAGTTTATAAAAGTAAAAAACTATTGCCGATGCGTTCATACTAAATTTACGAGATTTGTATGAACATGTCAGCAATGTTTTTTTGGGAATCGAACCCGAGACCGCTAGCTTTGTAGGCAGGGTCACTACCAACTAGACTAACTGCGTCGTCGTGCGTCGTATGTCATGGATTGAAACGCTTTCAATCCATGACGTCTCCCTACTACTTTTAAGAACATTGACGTAGGTAACCATCCATAGTCACTTCACGTCAGTCATCGCGCGCCTCCGTGAATTGGAAACACTATTGTTTGTGTGGTACCTACCCTCGATGATCTTCCCGTCATCCAGCTCGCCGCTGGTCTGATGGCGGCTCCATTGCCGCTCCTTTTTCTTTGCTTGTAGCTCTGCTAGGACTCCTCGTAATGCGCCGATCTACGAACAAGACGACTTTTCGTAAATATATTTTCCGATTTTTACCTTAACTAGATTCAATCTTACATGTTTTATTTAATAAATACTTTTATAACCTCAAAATGCTTTCGGCAGTTTTTTCGTGAATAAAGCCACTAGGGACAATTTTTTCCTTTTTGGATTGATGTTTCTACAATGTAATAGTTGCGTTTAAAAAATTTATATAGTTGCATAAATTCTGTCGAAACGTTTTTTTTTCATCCTTAGTGTCACCATTTTACTAACCATATTAATTAATGATTACAAATATGTATATGTATATGTATACTTAAATAAAAAGGTCTATTACGACCACCTTAACATTTTACTTCAGAAACCCTTGAAAAAATTGATTTACCAGTGGTTAACCTATATTGGTAGGTTCCTCCAGCAGGGTAGTGGCGATTATTCTTCAGTCGGGGTCACCATCTCCAATATTGAAAAATCACAATTGAACCTAACTAAAAGAACTTTACCCTGCATAGCATATACACTAGCTTACATATCATTTAACGAGCGTTGACCATAATTTCCGAAAATCAAATTTTATTGGTTACCGAATTTCCATTCCCATTTATGCCCGAACTTCATTTTTTCCAATCGCATATTTTCCTCTCCGAATTTCTCCCAAAATTACATGGTCGAAAAAGGAAGGTGGGTTTAGGTTATGTTAGTATTGCAACAGGCCCGAAGGGCCCAATTGCGCAGAAATAGAAGCTCCGCGATAGCGGAGCTCCATCGACACTATCAAATTCATTTCTGCAATTGTAAACATGCGTCAGCGAAAAACGAGCCAGTGAAAAAACAAGACTGTTTCGGAAATTAAGGGCCACACTCCATTTAACGCTACTGACCTGTGGTTGCACGGCTCTGTAGAACTGCTCGTACAGCTTGGCGTCGTACTCGCTGATGTTGATTTCCTTGAGTCTCTCCTCGAACGCCTTGCGGTTCATCTCCCGCGCTGCCTTCTTCACGTGCTCCGGAATGTCGTCTTTCTCTGCGTCCGACAGCTGTGAAAAGAGTCGATATTTTATTTTTAATTGACTTCAAAAAAGGAGGAGCTTTTATGTTTGATTCTTTGTTTTTTACGCCAACGGACGGTTTAAAAAGATAAAATATGTTTATTCAGTAAGTACTTTAACACGTCAGAAATCTACTAGTGCTTCCCAAGAGGAGACCACTGCTGAGAAGAAACGCATATTACATAGTATTACTTATCACAATGGTCATATTTAACCTAGCATCATATAAAACAATGAATATAAAAAAACAAATATAATGCCCGTCAATTCCTGGCCCTATTACACCATCTTGACAATGACACGTGACAGGTGACAATTAGCTTAAGACACTGATAGATTACTGGATTTCTATATAAGCTGCGCCGCGTTCACTGAAATGTCACCTGGTACCTATCATTGTCAGGATGGTGAAATAGGTCTCATCTAGTCCCTGTAAGTCGCCGGCTCCCTCGATCCCTCCAAGTCCTGGGCCCTCACCTGGTGCACGTCGTGGCCCTTGTCGAGGCGGTAGGGCCCGCCCTTGCCGCCCAGCCCGGCCGTGTCGCGCCCGCCCGTGCCGCCCGCCCACGTGTTGCCGCCCACGTGCGGCTTGTTGTCCGGGTCGTCCTTGCCGTACTTTGGCGACGATACGTCTTTACTGGATTGGTCAAAAGGGAAGTCAAATTGTTGACTGAGTCACCAGATTTGACCAGTTTTAACCGGATTTTTAAGAGTCGGTATAAACGGATTGTTGCACTATATTTAGCAATATTAGAAAGAAAAAAAAACATTAACTTTACTTTAAGTATAGTCGACCAAGAAAGTCCTTTACGACTTTTCGACTCTATGTTTCAACGCTTTACGTCAAATTCTATGCAAATTACAACTTAATTTATACGCAACGAAACTCTCTTTTAAGCTTCAACTTGTGTCGGCTGTGGCCGAACGGGGGCGTTCAAAAGGTCAAGGTCCAAAAGTCGTAAAGGACCTTCTTGGTCGACTATACGTTAAAAAAGATGCAGTGATAAATCGTTTAAAATTCTGTCTGAATTAAGATAAGTCAAGTAAAATAGCTTATCTAATAAAACAATGACGCGCTCAGTAGGAAAGCCGCTAGCGTTTAAGACCATTCTGACTCAAAACGACTACCTAAGACCTTCCATGGTTCCTGGTACCTGATGGTTCCAACGGAAGACCAGCGCTGACTTTAATGCCAGCGTTACGCTGAATTAAGATCATTTGGTGACAACATTCTTTTTGCCCATAGTTATCGTTCTGTCTCTGTTGGATTTAACGTGCGATTGTTGTTGTTTTGTCACGAATAAATTATTCTTTCTTTTTCCATTTCCTTTCTACATACCCGCTGGTCCTCTCGATGGTCATCTGCAGTTTCCTCAGCGCCTCCTTGGAGCGTCCCTCCAACACGCCCTCTGTGGGCAAGCCGCTAGCGTGAAGGACCTCTAACAGCGTGTCAGCCATCTCCTTGCTGTAGCGATCGAAATCGAATACGTTGCCGATCGCACTGGCCAAGTCTTCCGATGGATATTTCTAGAAGAAATTAAGTTTTTTAATCTTTAAAATGTAAGATATGGTTAAAATGTAAGTGATGACGTACAAATGATAGCGTTTACGTGACAGACTGACAGGGTTGAAACGTCTGGAGATCAGAATTTTATTCTAAATCTCAGCCAGTGGCTTCTAGCTCCTGGAGCGTTCGAACTTTTAACGTTCGTTAACGTATTCTCATCAAAAATATGTGTATGGCGATTGATTGTAATTTAGTACTAGATAGCAAGCTGTAATTGACTTTGACGTTCGTATCGTCATCGAGTAGTTAAGGTGAAACGTAAAATAATGTCTAAAAACGTGAGTCTGATATAGGGATTCGTGCTACGAATAGCTTCAACACGTATGTACCTATGTCAACGATTTTGTACAAAACAAAAACAATACAATGAAGATTTTAAAAAAGAATGTTCAAAGGCGAACTTATCCCTTTAAGGGATCTCTTCCAGCTAACCCTTGAGAGATTTCGAATAGTAAAGGCGATTAGAAAACGTGACGATGATTGAAATGTTCGTGCTCGAGAAAAATATTACTGTTGTTAAGTTGGGACCGTTTCGCAACAATTTCTCTGTGTCTTGTTTAATTTGCATCTATTTTATTTATGGTGCCGGGTTTAGAATGTTGCCACTCCATGTCTTCCCGTGGATGTCGTAAGAGACGACTAAGGGACTAAAGGCTGTGTAGTGCTGTTAGGCGATGGGTTTGCAACCTGTCACTAATACACTGGATAACATCTTAGCCTGGTCGTGCAAAATGTGGTCACAGAATTATCAACAAGTTTTTGGAGTTGTTGGTGAGTCTGTGGCTCTGCCTACCCCACTCTGGGAATGAAGGCGTGAGTTTATGTTATGTTATGTTATTTAATATAATTTTGTATTGTTTGGAATAAATGTCTCTTTATCTTTGTCTTAATCTTTGTTGTGAGCAAATCAAACTTGACCGGAAATCATCCAATGCTAAAATTGTACAAAAGCCTACCTGCAGATGCTTGACCACGTTGACCAGCTCCCGCGTGGAGTAAGGATAGGTGAGCTGCCCCTGGTCGGCCATGTCCCGCAGGGCTGCGAAGGCCTTCACCAGCTTGTGCATGACATCATGAGGCACATCGGGTCCGTACGAGCGGAGGAGCTCCAGCTCCGAGTCGATCGAGGGGTTGTCTACTGCGTGGCAGGAGAACAGGTCGCCTGGGGAAGGCATATTATTTTAGATCGTAATTATTAGGGATAGGAATTTTAGTGGCATAATACCGTGGTTCTCGAATCAATGAAATCGCCATTTTCTAATTATATACAAACCACCTTAATTTTGACTTCGGCATTGTCATATTTCAAAATTTATTCATTCATCAAACCGCTGAACCATCTTAAATTAATTTTGGTATGGAGGATAAACAAGCAAATATTAGTAGGTACGATAAACCGAACTAAAAATGTCTTTAGTTTATTTTGAAACATGTCAAAATTGAGGTATGTATGTAGATAATAATTAGGAAATAGCGACTCAATGGATTCTAGAACCACGGTAAGCCACCAAAACCCTAACCCTATTATGTCTGTGATTTGACTTTTTTGACGGCAACGTTAATAACTTTGACTTTGTGATTAAAGATTAGGTCGGCGTCGCACATATAATTATCGTTTTTTTTACTGGAAATCTATTAAAATGTCCAGTTTAAAAATTAGTATCATGTGCTGATTCAAGACATGGCTTTATGTTTGTCAAAATTCCCCTAAATGTTGTCTGTGTGTTATCAGATAAGTACTCACAGGTCACCTCTAACCGGTTTTATAAAGATAATAAAATTAATAAAATAAAATAATTAATAGCTCACCCAAAGAAGCAAAGAAATCGTTCCCCAAGAACGGGAAACCAGGCCTGTTCGCCAGCACGATCATCTTAAAATCATCATGCACCGGTATAAAGCTCGACGCCTCCCCTCCAGAACTTTCTATCATATGCTTCGGCACAATCCGCCTTCCATCACTTAGGATCATCTCCCCATTCTCAACCAAGGTCTTAAGGATACACGTAACATGAGTAGGCGCTTTATCCGCTTCATCTACCACCAAAACATGACCGTATTTCACCGCTTTTACTAAAGGAGAATCTTCATACACCACTACTCCATCGTGTACCGTAGGTTGCACCGTCAAAGACTGCACTGTAGTATCTCTATGCAGCTGTATATACTCTCTAGGCCTGTTTAACAGCTGCAGTAATCTATCAGCAATTTTATTCTTACCAACACCTTGATTGCCAACCAACAACAAATGGTTTCCTAGCAGAAAGTCTTGTAGCAACCACTCGAGTAATCTAATATGCTGTGGCACATCATAGAACAATATATCAGGTACTTTTGTTAGTGCGTTAGTTTTGAATAATTCTGCGCTAGTATTGCCGATAGTAACGACGCCATTTTGTACAGAACAGCTGATCTTTTTCTCTGTTCCACCGAAAATGCCGAATTTTCTGGGTGCTTCTATGTCTAGCTTGCTGCAAGCGCCATCTAGAGCTCGTCTGGCTAAGTTAGGAAGGAATTTAGCTAGGAATGTTCTCTGGACGGTCTCGTAAGCCGAGTCTGTGGGGTACTTGGACATTCTGCTGGCGATGCGCAAGAGTTGCCGGGTGGAGAGAGACGAAGAGAGATTCTTCAGTGTGGCGTCGTCTGAATTTCGGAGCTGGTCCGCTAAGTTGATTATGGAGTGTAACGGTTGCGATATGTCACCGTACTGAAATGAATAGGAAATATTAAATTAACAATACTTTGCCAAGTGGATTGCATGAAGTATGCCGTCACGTGAATTGAAAAATGTACGGGTATATGTGTTAGGCAAGTTACCTTGCAACTTACATGCAACTTGAATACTGTAATGGTAATGGTAAGTTCGATCTTGTATTCAAGTGATGTACAAATTCAACACACAAATATTTCGAATTGTGAACGAGTGCTAATGGCTGTTAGGTGGAAGCATGAGAAACTGTCAGCATCTCCACTTGTACACAAGTAAAGCCAGCATGATATTGCATGCAGGTTTTAGTTGCTGTCGAAAACATGTTTCCAATGCAAACAACTTGTACGCAAGTGTGAGGTCATACTTCCTGCAAGTTGCAGTTGGCACTTGCCTAATGGAATACCGCCTTGAGACGAGAGCTGCGCTAAACTTTAACTCTTCTTTATTTCTATTTAATGTTCTTAAAAATCCAGGCATGAATCAATGTAACTTACCAACGTATTAATGATAAATATTTCCTCGGTCTTGCTCAGATTCCTCATCTCGTGGAAGATAAAGAGACTCAGTATTTCGGGAGACAGCCAGTGCTGCCCACGCCCTAGAGTGGGCGGCTCTGCCAATGCCACTATCCTGAAACATGACAACATAACGATATGGTATGGTATGGTAGTAAAAATGACGATGAAAATTTATGTGAAAACTAACAACCGCCTTTGCGAGAAATAAAACACAAATTGTTAATTCTTTACTTTGGCGCAATATTTTAAACTATGATGTAGTGTATTTCTAGCAATAAATTAAATTAGTGGTGGTAGGGCCTTTTGCAAGGTCCGTCCGGATCGCTACTACCATCTTATCCTTTAACCGCCAAGCAGCAGCGTTCGCATTGTTGTGTTCCAGTCTGGGAATAAGACAACCGGTGACATTACTAGCATAGAGGCATTCCATCTTAGTCCTCAGGGTAGGCAACGGCCCAAGGATTCCAGTTCCTTGAGAATGGGTTTGTTCTGTCTATTTCTATAAGTAGGCCACAGGGGCACTTTTACAAGTCGTAATTCATAATCTAAATGTTTTTTACTGGTGCCTCTTCCGACCAGTTGCTGAGAAATACGTCTTACCATCTTTGTTTACTTGCCCATCTTGCAGCACTCACTTGTTAGCTCACCGCCCACCGTCCTATTCTCACCTAAAAGCAGGATGTATCCTCAGCACCCCGCTCCCCTCCAGCTCCTGCGGCGTGAGCCCGGAGGCGACCAGCTCGTCGTATCGGTCGTGACGCAGCAGACGCGTGCCGTCGTGAAGTTGCAGCTCTCTGTCATGCACTAGCCTGATAATATTAGATTAACGTTATAAATCGTGCCGTCAAAGAAAAACGTTTTCGTCGAGTTTATCGGGTCACCTAATGTGAAGTGATCACACCTGCAACACCAGAGATATTGCAGCTATGTTGCCGGCCTTTGAGAAAAGAGTATGCTCGTCTCTTCAACGTCCCCAAATCGTAGCGGTTTATTCAGATCTTAGAAAATACTTTTGGGTTCGAGTAGTTGGTTAGACATACATAAGGGCGTATGACCTCGAGTGAGAGAATAATACTATTCTAAATCCGAAGCGCAATATGTCTTATTGCCCAAAGCAACGAGAAGTTCTTGGAGGCAACGGGCCATTGCGGTGAGCTCTAAACAAAGGGCTGCCACAAAAGATCAGCAATGACCGAAGCGGCACACATGGCCCATCTCAACCCACTATAGTTTATTAGTAAACACAATAAAAGTAATGAGGGTGCCACTACATATACGGTTGGCGTGTGCTCGATGCGGTCAAGTTTACTAACCGATGCAGCACAGCAAGTGTGCTAGCATGCATTCTATGCAGTCCATCCAGCACAGCCAAATGCCCCTTTAGCGCAGCGTCTACCAGAGCAGAACTCCTCCACCCTGTGTCCCCTCCGGCCAGGGTGGTGCGCTGCTGTACCAGCTCCCGCGCCGTCATGTCCTGGTACAGCACTATGGGCTCGATGGTGTAGCCCAGGAGGGAGGCGAGTTGCGAGACGAGGAGGCTTTTGCCGCAGCCTTTTGGACCTGGAATTATTTTGTTCATCTATACAGTTTCGTTGGATCCATACAGTTTTATGATCCTTAAGCATCAAGACACTGACGTGCTCTTCAATTTCCCTAAATTTTAATACAGTTTTTTTTTTGCTTTGTGTCTTTTCTATTAAGTACCACAATCTTGGACGGTGGCAAAGATTTTCAATCGTTTATAAAAATACTACAAATTGACATATTTTTTACATGTTTTTTTTTCTGGCGGAATACATTTTTAAACATTGCTTTTGTTAAAGGCGTCAGAGCGTATACAGAAAATTTTCTTTTTATAATAATTTTAATATACATATTTGATAGCAACTGTACCTAACAAAAAAATGTATTAGTTTACATTAAACACTTACCAACTATACAAAAATCTCCCACACTATGACTCAAAAGGAGCTCATTCAGCAACTCGCTCTGAAATGCTGTCTTCACCACCCCCCTCTCTTCTCTCCCCTTCTTACTCCCTCCCACCGGCACGGCAAACTGGCTCTTAACATTATTAATCTCCATAGACAACAAGGCTTCATCTCCCTTGAACTCCACGCCTTGTAGTGAGATGTCCCATTTTGGGGACGTGTCTATGTTAAGATTGTGTAACACAGCTTCAGCATTTTTAATGTGTTCTTTGGTCAGGAAAGCTTTGTATGGATATAGGAGGTAGATAAGCTTGTGTATCGGAATGTTAGGGTTTTTCTCCTGAAGAATAAATAATAAATAAAGCATTATATAAATGACAGGCAAAAGTTGAATAAACCAATGTTAATTAATATATTTGTGTAAATAGAGTTGGTATTCAAGTACGGTCGGTCCTATTAATAAAGCGACAAGATACAAGTATGCAGCTATTTATAAGACCGACTGTACGGATAAATTGTTCAGAGAATCATAAATTCCGGAAATTTAACTATCGTTAGTTACACACGTTTTATTGTGTTTTATCGCAAATTAATGTAACAATTCTATAAAAATCTAAATAATTTAAATATTTGAATATTGCCTTAAACAGTTTTTACTATTAAAAACTAAACTAACCTATGTAGTGAGGCATTGGAAATATCTAAAAAGTAAAATCATTTGAGGATTAACACAATAACTTTAATGTCTCTTTTAATCAGGCTCAAAATATCATGCAGCATAATTATCGTACATTGAGCCCAAACTATTTAAATCCATCAAAATCAAGGCTAAACTGCCTCAACATTATCCTTTGTCAGTGACAATGGAGAAGTTCACACCGAACCCAAGTTCAGACCAGATGACGGAATCGCGTGAAGACGGTGGCATAACGTTTATAATGTAATGTCTACGGTCTCAAGGACGAATTTTATTACGACGTAGGTACTAGGTTTTGTTTGAGACTTTTCCCGCGTGGATTTCAGTTGTCAGAATCAAAAGAGGACGGATTTGTTGCATTGTATCAATTTCTATATAGATATGCCGATCCAGTGCACGCTTTACCACGGAATAGAAAAGAACAGTGGAAGTGGCATGAGCTTCGCTTAGTATCAGACCTGTTGTCGCCAATACTCAAACTATCATAAAAACAACACGCCACGCTGAAATATGTGTTTGGTGCGGCTATCGTTTTTACATTCCAAAATAGCACAATAAGGCATGCTTCTGGATTTATTTCCTACTAGAGACCCGCCCTCGCTTCGCTTCGGTTTATTTGAGTTTTCTATAACACCCGTTCAAAAAACCAGCATTTATTATACATATAAACCTTCCTCTTGAATCACTATATCTATTAAAAAAAACCGCATCAAAATCCGTTGCGTAGTTTTAAAGATCTAAGCATACATAGGGACAGACAGACAGACAGCGGGAAGCGACTTTGTTTTATACTATGTAGTGATTTTAGAAATATGGAACTATTGAAATATCGAAATAAGCGATCGCGGCAAAAGTATGGTAGGTTATGCGGAACTCCGCGTAACGTTGTCACACGTTACACGCCCACTTGACACTTCTACGGTTTTTTCTGTTCTGTGACGCTTTACCATAGAAATCAATACTAAGCAACAAATCCATCCGCTCCGATTCCGACCCAGTGGACGCGCAGTACTATTTCTCCGGGGTGCGTCAAAGTTCATATAAAATTGCAATTCCGATTATTGGAACTCCGAAAATTTTTCTCATAACATTTTACATCATAATGATCACTCCTCATTCTTCTTCATAAAAAATGTTTATACTAATGATCGGAACCCATAATCATCTGAACTTATAACGCCAATATTCATGGAACCGTACACTTTTCAGAATTTCTTAAATATCTTACGTGTAGATAAAATTAGGTTAGGTTAGGTTAGGTTAGATTTATAACAATCCTCAAAAAGTAACAGTTTCTTAAAAAAAATCATTATAAGTTGCGATAAGTATGAGCAAAATTTTTCGAAGAAATGAAGTATGAGCAAATTTTTTCGAAGAAATGATGAGAGACAAATCGTTATTTGTATAAAAAAATCTAAAGACCAATTTTATATGAGCCAATATGGACCCATTTCTCCGGATTCCGTCATCGTCTCGAAAAAAATATACAAGTATAATGTCTCATTGTAAGCTATCTCAAAACTGATCTGTATTTTTTTACGCGATACTATAAAAACGAACCAAAAAAAAAACAAACAAAGCTACAAGAAATCCAAAAATCACTCTGTGTTTGTTTTTTATGTGCAGACACACTGTTACTGTTTTGTATTAGTAAAGTCATAACGTATGAAAAGCAGTTAAAATGACGTAAGTACTTTATGGGTGATAAATTCTTAATATCAAAGTTACATCGGAGTTTAACGATATTGCTTTGGTCGTTAATAAGTTAAGTACCGGACTGTTTCCATTTGAATATAAATCCAAGTAGAAGTTAATTTTAAACCAGTTCTCGTTATTTGAATTGGCAGAAATATTGAAAACATGTGTAAACTTTATGATCAGACGGACACACCGAGTTAAGGGCCGTATAAACTCCATCTTGGCTGAGATGCCTGCCACAAGATACGTCAAAATAACCATCAAGCCATAAAAAACCGTAATATCGTCCCTTTACTTTCTCAACCTCGTATCTGATCGAATAGGTAGATAGAAAAGTAGGTAGTCTTTATTCTTAAGGGGACATGAGTACTTTTCCTTGAGGTTGAGAGAGTAAAGGGACGATATTATACGCATCTTGAGAAGAGCATTGCAGTCGAGATAAGTTTATAAACCCTTATGTCCTTACTTATAAACGTGGTGTAACCATGGAGTAGCTAAGCCATGCTTTGTCCTTATCAGTCGAATTCAAATGTCACAACGACAGGTAAGGACAAAACATGGCATAGCTACTCCACGTTTAATAAGGGCATAAGACTCATTAGCTTTTTTTTTGCAAAGAATTCTTGTCAAAAAAAGGATTTTTAACCGCGACCTCGTTGTAAATAGAAAGGGTTCAAAGCAGTTACCAATATGAGTGCGGCAGCCTGAAGACTGTCGACCGGGAAGTCAGGCAGGTTGACCTGCTGCAGCTCAGGACTGATCAGAGCATACGCCGCAGACAGGAGCTGTTCCAGCTTGACCTGGTCCACGGCTGGGGCTTCAGCCTTCAGCGTGTTCAGGTGTTCCTGGAATAGAGACGGATTTAGCTATAAGACAGTTTCTTTTGAATATTTGGCAACGGAAATAGTCATTGAAAGAATGATGATTTTTAATTTATGTATAGTAAAAGTCGGACCCGGTGTTTTAGCATAATGTATAATTTCGCATAAAATAATTTGACCTATAACAGTTTTTAGAATAGAAAGGGTTTTATTTTAATTATTATAAAAATCTAACCTCCTAACCTAATGTAATCTACACAATAGACGTTTATTAAATTCTGCAATATCAGCCTAAAGGGGTGTTATGTGAAATGATTTTATGCGAAATGATACATTAGGACAAACGATATTATGGATCGCGAATGACACCCATTAACCATTAATGCCTTCAGCTGTACAGTCGGCTACAAAAGTTTGTAAGATTCCCACATTTGGCACACCCCAGAATAAACTTAATACCGTAAAACGGAGTGAGTAGGGATTAAAGGGTGAGTAGGGACACAACCTAAAATGAAGTTTATGTTACTAATTATAAGACTGAAATTATTTCCAATAGACGTAACGTTTTTGTCCATTTAATACTTGATCTTATTTGTAACAAGTTATGACATTTTAGGGTGTGTCCCTACTCACCCCTTAATTCCTACTCACCCCGTTATACGGTACTTTGTGGTTGTGGTTTAAAGGTAATATGGTAAATCCCGATGACCGTTTGGCAGCTGAGAGAAATCAATAAATGGCCTGATGAATGATTTAATAATTTGTATAAACTATGTAAAAAATGCTTTAAATCGTCTTCGACACTATAGGGAACGAACAAACAAAAGTAATAACAATAATTATATCGTTATGCACCATTTTAAGACCAAACTTCTAATAATTAATCGCTACAACCTCAAACAAAGAAGTTGTCGTGAGAACGGGCGACAACTTTGACAATTAAAGTTGTATAACTTCAGGATTTCATAACACGCCATTTGGACAAACTAATCGACGGTCTTTCTTGCCGACGTAGAAAACATTAAAACTAAGATTCCGCAAAACAATAAAATCTCCATAATTTAATAATTATTTTAGTAAATTACACAAAAAGGAATAGTAAAGTGCGTTAATTATGTACTCGTCTGTCGTTTGTACTTAGATAAATGTATTATGTCCGTCATTTCTTACAAGTAGGTATATTAGTGAAAAGAGTGACTCGAAAAAATAATTTGTAGTGAGAAATCTCATTTCGTAACAGTGTATTTAAAATAAATTTTATTACTTGACTAAATCAAAAGTGCCTGTTTTCTCTGCAAGACCTTTGTGTCATTCTTAACAAATAAATAGATATAACACCCACACCAAAGAAATATCTAAGGAAACTATAAAAAACTGTTCAATCCACACTACTTATATAAGTATTTCTGTCTGTTACGCTTTCACGGCAAAACCGCTGAACCGATGACGACGAAATTTAGTATGAAGAAAGCTTCAGCCCCGAGGAATGTCATAGAGCACATTTCACCCGCGATAAACGACTTTTACGCGAACGGAGTTGCGGACAACAGCTAGTATTTTTAATAATCTTCAATAACCTAAATACATAAATATAAAAATACTGCGTCACTACTAAATCTCGCTCGCCACACTATTTGACATCTATCGCGTGTCGACAAAAACCGAACCCATAAATTGTTAGCTGTCGACAAAGTCGTAACTGACACCACGACATTTTTTTAGCTTAGAAATAAGAAGGGTTTTGTTGCAGTTTCAGATTACTAAGCACCTTAAGGTAAGTTTGAAGAATGTAAAGCGTGTATATTTAATGGGAGCCCTTTGTTTCCCATAATTTTTTTGGTCATAATGTCATCGTTGACATAATTATTGATAGTCATAAATTTTTATCTCACTGAAACTGTAAACTTTTCAGTATTTCTGAAATATATAAAATGTAGACAAGGCTAGGTTAGGTTAGGTTTAATTTATAAAAATCCTGAAAAAGAAAGTTTCTTAAGAAAAATACGTTATGACTTGCAATGATTATGACCTAAAATACATTATGATTTATGACTAAAAATAATTATGGCAGACAATATAGACCCATATTTAATACTAATGTGAAATTATTTTTAGGGGTTTCGAGTAAACTGCTGACTATAGTGTTCATAAATTGTGTCACTACCCTAAGCAATTCGACCGAATTTGGCGTGTCTTCTGTAAGCCTAATGTTTACGATCTGTTTTATATAATTATATTGGAAGCTAATTGCGTATTATAACCACGACCAACAGCAAACAAATATTTTCAACACGAATAAATAATTACTTTAGGTAGAAAAAGCTTTGATATACTTATTGCCCAATGTAAAAGAACGCATTATTTATTTATAGTGTCTAAAAGTATTTTCCCAAACAATTTCTCTGAGAACCCTACGAAACTTAATACTATTAAGGCATACTCATTTCAAACTATAATTTACAATAAAGATAGAAAGCCTTGGAAAAGTAATTAAAACAACCCCAAACTTATGCAAAGTTTAATCAAAAATCATGACAACAATTAACATTTAAACTTATGATTCACAGTCGTAACCTAGACGTCAAGATCCTGCTGTCCCAAGTTTAATACACAGTTGTCTCCTTACGAAGTCACGGGCATTTGGGAGTGTTGGTGCAGTCACGTGACAATACGCCGAATTATAAAGAAAAAGGGCACAATTTTGATATGAAGCTTTTACTTCATGTGCAATGTTATTTCTATCTACGTAGAGTTTATTTTACCCCTGGTTTCACGTAGTTGTGCCCTTTTAAATTAGAAGGGCAGTATGGGTAGATACGTCATTCTCATTCCTAAGACAGCCGCCATATTAATTCATTGCGACATTGCAGTAGGTTGAATAGTTTCTAAAAGTTTAGAACGAATTACACCCAAAACTCTAGAAATTATTACTTTTCCCAGACTCTAGCGTGTCTGTGATAATCAAAGTTATAAAATCTAGAAAAAGTAAAATAATTCAGCAGGATTTTAATGAATAACAATTACATCCGACAAATGACAATGCTTCTTTCACAAATAGGTGCCGTGCGTTTTTTAAACCACTAGAGTTTTTAACTGTTGATTTTGGGCTAGTTTAATTTTATGGTATAGAGAAGGTCAGCTGATGGTAATAAGGCCTTAAAGTCTATGGACGTTGCGTTACCAACCCTGAGGACTAAGATGGAGTTTTTACCCAGGACACAGATTACTATATAGGTACTCTAGTATCAATAAATAAACTGATTCTGTCTGATCTGATTCTGATGTAATTTGTGTTTTAGAAAATCAAATCAAGTGAAACAATTATTTACGACAAATGAAATATAATTTGTGGAACTTAAAAATTCTTCAATTGAGTTCCCCTTTTCCTTCCTCTGCACTTTTAGTCAAACGAACGAACCATTCCCATTGATCATTGAAATAACCTTTTATTTAAGTAAATGAAGGGTTAACTTCAGAAACAATAGCCTTATTCGCACACGCTATTAACACCCCACACGCTGCGTCGACGTGGCATGCCACGGGCCCATTAGCGCGGCCGCACACGGAAACAATTTGCACAATTAATTCTGACAACCCCGACAACTTATTAGCGGATAATCGCCGAGCAAACAGCGGTGATAAATGGGGCGGTTTGGGGGTACGGTTGGCCTTATAAACTGCACATTTTAGTGCTTTGTCGCTTTAACGTCATGTTTGAACTGCTGCTCTGATCAGCCAAAGGTGCGAAAGCGACAAGGTACAAAAGTGTGCAGCTACTTGTGAGGCCGCTGGGTATGAGAGCTACGTGTAGAGCAACGCGATTCAATTTTTGGACGACTCAGAGAACATGCATAATCTAGTTTTCTAGTGCTGGGTTCGATTCCCATAAGCACCAAATATTGGTTTGGTAGAGTATAGTAATCTGTGTTGATACTAATGAGTTAGAGTGTGAGTTAAACTAATTAATTGAGACGAATGCATTTTGAGCCCTAACTGGGCAATTCTGTGTACAATATGTTACAATAAATAAATAAATAAAACAAATAAAAACAAATATAAATAAATATATAAATATCATGTGATCAGTTAGGTATTTAAGAAAACTGCCAAGTTAGAGCTCAAAATGCATTAGTCTCAATTAATTGGTTTAACTGACAACAATCCAGAGGGCTTATTGTTTAACGCACTCGCAATCACGATCGTTTTCATTTTGAAAATCGAAGGCTTGTCTGCATACAAAATGAAAACAATTGCTCTGCTTTGAAGCCGGTTGCGATTGCGAGTGCGTTACGCAATAAGCCCTCTGGTCCCAACACGACACCTTTTCAGAAAATAATGGAATTGAGTACCTATATAAATAAATATCGGGTCTAGTGCCAAACTTGGCACCTTTTCAGATACCACTGCTTTTGGTTGCATAAGAGAACTTGGGCATTTTTTAACATTTTTATTTTAGTGGGATATACTTTACAGTAAGGTTTAGTGAAATTGACACCAAAAAATACCCTATTCCTCTTTCTACCATCGGCATCCCATAAATTGAATAGTTCTCGAGAGAACAACAATAAACGAATTCATCAGTAAACGTTAAACCTACACAAAACTACGGTAATCCTAAAGTCAGACTTAGGGTAGTAAATTGTAACCACTCGCCTGTCAAGGGTCATAAACCTTTCCACGTAAACAATTTGCTTGTAATTTTCCCGGCAATTTGCTTGCATCGCTGTTGCATTGTTTGAATTCAAAACGGTTTCTGTATGCAAGTCAGCGATATGCATACTTTTAGTAGGGGAAATTACGAAGTATGTGGGCATTTATTAATTAGCTTTGAATTTATTCGTATAACTTATTTTATTTATAGTTCACTACTTTCTGTTTGATTTCGAGAAATGCGAGCTTTGCACGCCGGGCCAATGTGTACCATGATGTACTAACGCAGTTCAGTTTGGGTTGATAGAAAGGGACGCTATAGCAGTTAAGTATACAGCTGTCCCTTTCTTTCAACCTAAACTGAACTGCTTTAGTATGTCATGGTAACAAAGAGGGAACCATGAAAAAATATATCTCTGCAAAATTTGTACCGAATAAAACTGTAACGTAGGCAGCATTCTAAGCGCAGCTGTCATAATCAAATGACAGCGCTAATTTGAATCTGACGCTTCTTATTTTAGGCGGTCTATATTAGTCAGCTTGACATTCTGGAATAGCACTTGTTAAATCTGCCGTCTAAACTATGTCTAAAAATTAGACAATTTAGATTTAGGTTATTTAAGCGATGTGCACGTAGAATCGGGTCTGATGATGAAGGATATAAGATGGCCTATACTTATGCGTGGCACCGAAAATAGGTTAAACTGACTTATAGCTCAGAATGCCCATATTGAGTCTGGTTTACGTAATAAGCCTACTTTCAGGCAAGCTCGGGCATAAAACGCAATGACATACATTTCCGTTACTAACACATAAAATAGGAGAGATAAGGCGACATAGCAGTGTATTCTGACGAAACTGCTATGAGAAAGGTAGCAAAATACCTATACAGGGTGACAGGAAGGTCGACACAATCCTCCTTTTAGTAGAGCTCATTTGGAACAAATTAGGTCATGTTGTACCCTGGCCGAATATTATTAGTTTCTGAGATATTCATAGTTTTAATCTGAATTTTGGTGATTTTCCCTTATATCCATGACACGAAAAATCCTTAATGCCATGTTTTATTTTGGAAGTTTTTAGTGGTATTTTACATGTATGTATGTATGTAAACACTTTATTGTACAAAAGAAAAACCAATTAACAATATAATTAATATAAAAATATGTACAAAGGCGAACTTATCCCTTTAAGGGATCGCTTCCAGCTAACCCTTGAGAGATTGAGAAAAGTGAAAGGTTGTGCATCGAGTAAGCAAATGTACAAATTTATTTAGAAGAACATAACACATTCAACTAATCTAATAAAGCCTATATAAATAAAATAAAAATAAAATTACATTCAAATACCTGCATAAATAGATACAGAAGTATATATTAATACTTAAATATACATACATAAACTACATTTTATGTACCTAGAGGATAGTCGATATTTATGAGATAGAGTCAAGCCAGAACTTCTTTAATTTGCCTTACGATACGATATTTTACATTATTAGAATCATTACAAATCAGTGCAGTTTTTAAATACATTTGCCCGTTTTTTTTCTAATAATGCTTTTAAGTAATCACATAAAGTGAAAAACAAACACGGGAACACCACCAAACCATATAGCCTTTGACATGATATCGTATCGTCAACGTAACGATAGCTCTCATTTACTTGACAGCAACGGCGGACGAGTTTATGATAACATGTCAATAGCAGTATGGCTTTACCGACTAGAATAGAGACCCCAGAATAAGCGTCTAAGTCGTAACACGACCCTGGTGGCATATCAGATAGCGCCGCGATCTTATTTGAATACACAACTATGTCGAGAATTCACAAGTCACAGCGACTTTAGTAGTGTTAGGAATTTGTGGAGTTCAAGAATTCTTCAGTTGATTTTGGAATTAGCTGACGGATATTTTAAATATTAATTATAATTATTTTTGTTAGCATAGAAGCATTCCATCAGGGTTGGCAACGCATTTGGGGTCATAAGATTACAGTCTTAACACGTTTGCCCCGGCGCCGTTTCACTGAGCACTTGCGCTATGCGCCGGCCGAAATTGTCGAGAACACATGCGTGTGTGTCACCGACACGGAATAGAAAAAACAGTGGAAGTGGCATGAGCTTCGCTTAGTATCAGACCTGTTGTCGCCAATACTCAAACTATCATAAAAACATCACGCCACCATGGAAAATGTTTTTGGTGCGGCTATCGTTTTTTCTGTTCTGTGGTCACCGACATATGAGTAAGATTTTTTATATACTTAATAGAGGACGCCCGCGACTTCGTACGCCTAGAATTAGTTTCCCGCTACTCCCCCCATTTCTTGGGGGTCGATTTTCGGAAAATCCTTTCTTAGTGCTCACTTACATCATGAAAGGAACCCCTGTGCCAAATTTCAAGTTTCTAGGTATAGTAGTTTCGTCTGTGCGTTGATATATAAGTCAGTCAGGTTTGCCTTTTATATATATAGAATATCATGTACCATCTCCAGGTATCACCAACCTTTATTCCTCCGACTAAACTTTCTATACTTATCAGTTCTATTTCCACTTTAATTTAAGCGCTAAATATACAGCGAGATACCATCATTCCATTAACCAACTTCAGAAAGTACCTGATACCAAATTATCGATGCAGTTGGTAATGCTGATACGAAAGCAAATTTAGAACTAAGGCATTTTACCACCGGTAAAACTAAGTTGGTATTGCTTTATGTATGCTAAATTTAGAAAGCTACCATATCACTAATACGAAGTCTGCAATTTTCAACTTTAAATCAAGTAATCAAGCGTGCGTTTGCAACTTCAGTTTTTTGTTATACATGACTTTTAGAAAGTAACTAGTAGATTTGTAGTAAGATAACATTCCGTGTTAAATAACAGTTTGCCGATGCCTGAAATTATGCAAAATGGGAGTCGAATTTATAATTCGCAATTTGTATTTGGCTATTCGTAATTTTGGATAAAGTTTGCAGGTAGAATTGAAGTTTCGCTGCCTATAGGGTTGCCCTGACAATGTCGTGTCCCGCCGTTTATCCCGTTGTATGTACAGTACCCCAACGAAAATGTTAAGCACTTTAGTGCGTTGTCATAGTAAACTTCGAACAGAACATCAAAAGCCACACATGACAAGGACAATGACATTCACTATGACAAAGTTCTTAGTATGCTTAACATTTTTATTGGGTGACTGTACGCTTAGATCTTTCAAACTACGCAACGGATTCTAATGCGGTTTTCATCAATAAATAGAGTGATCCAAGAGGAAGGTTTTTACTGTATAATCTGGGTTATGTACGGGTGTTGCAAGAAACTCACATAAACTGAAGCGAAGCGAGGGCGGGTCGCTAGATAAGGATATTTCTTCCACAATGTACAAACCTACATAATAGACAGAATTAAAATCACAACAGCCAAAGGTTGTTACTTTTAATAAACTCGTATAATAAACAATAATTATGTTTTTAAAAGAGAAAAACCTGCGTTATAATGGCGATCCCTTCTAAGATAGCCGATATCTCTCAAACAGCCAATTTTTCATAAAAATATAAGATCATTTTCATTTCATTTTCATTTTTCATTTCACCATCAGGTATTTGGATTTCACTAAGGAAGGAATTACCAAAACTCATTTTCCATTTGAAAAGGGACACAATTCAAACCTATTTTAACTCTAGAGGCAATCAGAGGCGTAAGCTAGACGTGTGCATCTGTGTATCTGTCTATATCTAGCTCCCAAACGGATGGATTGATGTGGACGCGGTTTTTTTGAAAGAAAGCTGTGGTTATTAGCTAGGTGTGATGAAAATTGGTCGTGACGTTTAAGAATTATCAACTCTGAGCGTAGAAATCGCCATTATAACAAGGGTTTTTTTTTTATGGTGGCGAAGAGAAGCATGGCAGAAAAGAGGGTAGGCTTAAAAAAATGGATACAATCTTTTTCAAAAAAAGATTTCATAAAAGTCGGTCGAGTAATTTTCTAAAAGTTTTTAATTTATTAATGGTTTTCGGTCACATTATTCCACAAAAACCCCTTTCCGTGTCCCGTCTACGCGAGGGATGCTCATTTCCCGGCCGGGTCGTAAAGGGGGCTTGACAAATTAGAGGGGCTGCCGCGAGCTGCGGATAATGTACCAACTTGGCACGATCGCGATCGAGCACCGTTTCGGGTAAAGCCGCGTTTACGGTGGAAACTACTTTATTTTTGCTTACTAAATTCCAATATTTTTTTATATTATTTTTATCCCAGTATTCGTTTGTCTGGATTTAATTTTTTTGAAAGCTATGTTGTACTGCACAAAACGGATGTCGTAGAAATCAAGAGCGTCGGCAAGTAGGGGCTGGGGGGGCTCCTCACCCAGAAAATAAAAAAAATGTTGCCTTTTTTTTGTCAATGTTGACATGCAAGTGCCGCCATACTCTCCCATCCTCTATACTTCTACTAGCCCCCTTGATCATCAGATGGCGACGCCCTTGGGAGAGATCCTTACGAAACGCCTATGTCCAGCAGTTGACTTTATTCGCCTGATTCGATGATGATGCTGTTATACCTACTACAGAGTGCAACTATCCTATCCTACCCTATAGTATAAAACGATATTTTAAAATATATATTTGTTATCAGGTTATCACATTCTCAAAAACGGCTGCGGCGATCGAGCACCGTTTGGGCTCAAGGCGCATTTAGGGGACCGTTTCACGAAAATTTGTAACTTTTATTACAAGTGGAAGTCTTTTTTCAATGCATATTGTTTAAAAGAGAGTTCCGCTTGTAATACAAGTTACAAGCTTTCGTGAAACGGGCCCCAGGTGGAAAATACTACTTTACTTTATTTACCACTTTTCCTTGCTGATAATATTATTAACAATGAAAAGTGGTTAAATCCCACACGGGGATCAGGGGGCCAGTTTATACAGGGGGACCTAATTATCGTGAATTAAACTTTGTGTTCTGCGGGGTTGGGGCTGGAATTAAAATAAAAAATAAAACAGTATAAAAAAACAAAAACAGTTAAGAGTATAAAAATTAAAAAGAATAAGGCATGGTTCCCACTATGCCTGACCGGCAATTTCGCCGGATGCCGGTAAGGGTAGTGGCTGTACAATTTATATGAAGCTGTTCACATTATGCCGTGTGAACAGCATCATAAGCCACTAGCCTTACCGGCATCCGGCAAAATTGCCGGTCCGGCATAGTGGGAACCGGGCCTAACAGTTTTATAAAATAAGATTATGTCCGTTTCTAATATTTTAACGGCAAAACCAAAATTATCCTAACAGTCAAAGGATGATGCTCGTCTGTACACGGCCTAACCTCAAGTTAAAACCCGGTCCTACCGTGGTTCGGCGGGCAGTCACACACGGCATAACAACCGGCGACGTCGTCACGGAATCGAACGGAAGCTTCACGAACAAAAATACACGCGGAAACAGAAATCGAATAGAAAAATATGACTGCGAATTGTCTTTCGATGAGGTCTACGTAGGCGTCTACGGCGTAGCGTCGTAGCAGTGATGGTCGGACGTGGATTTTGTTTGAAATTGTAAGTTGTAAGTTTTTTTCACAACTAGTAACTTGCCCTTGCTTCGCTCCGGGTGTAAGGTAGAAAATAGAGCGTTATTAGTCCGGGATAATATAAGGAATGTTTAAAATCGGAATATTAGTCGGTCAGGTTTATTGGTTAATGTAATCTTAAAAATAGTAAAGATTGTTACAATGAATATAGTTAAAATATAATTTTTGTTTCATAAATAAACGGTTTTATTTTTAGTTTCAGATAATATTAGTATAGAAGGAATTTTGTCTAAAGAAGTACATGTGTTTAATGTTTGTCTTTTTTCCTTTACTTTATATTTAATAACCATTATCTTAGTCTTACCTTAAAATTTTACCTTAAAATAATATTGTAATTTTTTTACATATAAAACTATTTTCTAATCAGTAAAAAAAATATGTAGCAGAAATGAATACGGGTCTATGTGCAATTAGGAGTAAAGCAAAAAATAATAACTTAAGTTACATACTTATTGCAAATATTTGTACCTTAGTTAAAGTGTTTGAAAGGAGGTACATAATCTTTACATAATTGAATCTTCCTTTTTTATTGCACCTAATTATCTTTTCTTTTATTTCAATGCAATATTGGTCAACATTTAGCCATACCAACAAACGTAAAGTTGCGTTATTTCACAGGGTGTCCCGTATTTACAGTTCCAAATCAGCCTGTAGATAAACGAACATTTGCCTTTGCATTTGTCTAGTGTTACCGAAATATTGGTAAAAATGTGGTCAGATTCATAGTGGTACGAGTACATACCTCTTATATTAAACTTTAAAAAACTTAACAAAAGATAATTTTACATTAGTTGAATATTAGTCAGATTCAATCTAATACGCCGTCGACAAGCTAAGAAGAAGTAGAAAATATCACTATACTGCACTAGGTACTTATACAGGCTGTCCTTTATAAAGAGGCCGAAAATCAACCTGTATATAGAAAAGGTTTTGCTCTATGTAAACAGCATAACATCGGTACAGGGCCTCTATTCTAGACGGTAAAAACAATATCGTTTTTTATCTGTTATCGTATTGTCACCGTTTTGATAGCTCTTATTTACTTGACACTAATGGCGTCTGACGTCATTACAATACCATAACAGATCAACTATGATATCGTTTTTACCGTGGGAATAGAGGCGCAGTATTACGGTTTTCGAGATAATCGCAACTTACTAAAATTTCAATATTTTCGGAAGATAAACGTAAAATCAACTAATCAGCAATAGTAATTCATGACAAAATGAGTAAAATATTTTTAAACTAGGGGCATGGTATAAAATAAACTGAAACAAGATGATGAAGTTCGAAACCCCGCGGTCACAGATGTACCAATGAGTTTTTCTGACATAAGTACAAGGAAAAAAATCGTGAGGAAACCTGTACATTCGAACAGCTGAGTGTGTAAGATGGTAATTGCACAAAAGATAGGGGTCGAAGTGTATCCAAAAGGGCCCATCTGTAAAGATAAGATAAGACTCTCTGAAAGTTACATTTATCAAAGAATGATTTGATTGAATGGTTAAAAATAACCTTGGAGGAACTGCGGCATTAACAAATGTTTGCATTTGTGTACCAAAGCCAAAGATTTTTTTTATTGTACTTTTTTATTTTTAATGTCATATTGTAAAAGGCGTGTAAATAATAATAAAAAAAATGTATGAACGTATTTTTGGGCCACCCTGTATGCAGTGAAATACATAGAATAGATCCAGGACTAAAAAACCAAATCATGCTTAGGTATTTCCCAAATCTTTGCCCAGACCGCTAGCTTTGTAGGCAAATAAATGTGTATCACGAAACTAAAGTTATGTTATATTATAAAAGACCTTCCTATAACATATGTTACATGACATTTGATGTAAGATAGTTAATTAATTTAAACGCTCTATACTAGAATATCTGTACGTTTTCATGTCAATAAACTTTAAAATGTCAGAGTTAAAATCGACCTTGGACTAAATACAAACATACCAATTCAATGATCGAACTGCCATTTCATGCAATCGCTTTTATGGCCTCACTGTTTTGGCAGCAAAGCCATAAAGGCGATTAAAAACGCCCCAACATCGAGGAATCAGATATTATTGAAGCCACCCAAACTTATTTACAATAAAAAAACAATCGCTCCACTGTCATTGATAAAGTTATTAAAAAAATAGGTTTACGGGCCAATTGAAAGGTACGAAGTTGTGGAAATGTTGCGTCACGCACGACTTGCATAAAACTATTAATCATTCCTACAAAGACACAGCGTAACCACTAACAGTGCATGATAAGATAATACTAAAAGGACGTGGTAAAGTACGACCAGGGACTATATTCTATGGGTTAAAAACAATACGATAACATGTTAAAAGCCATATGGTTTTAGCGGGTAGAATAGAGCTCCGGTTTTAATTATCGGCAATTTTCATTTTTCAATGAAATACGAGTGACAAATGTACTAGGCTGAGATTCTAGGCGGTAAAAACCATATCTGCTTTGACCCGTTATCGTTTTGTCAATGTTTTGGTAGCTCTTATTTACTTGTCTCCGCGACGGATGCCATAACCTAAAAAGATTGATTGATTGATTATTTACTTGGCACATTTGACAGAAATGGTGGCCGTGTTAAAAAAAATACCATAACAGGTCTAATACGATTTGGATTTTACCGCCTACGCCGCTACGCAGACGTCAGAGTGAACCGAATAGTAATGCTCGGAAATGACATGACTTATTTCAGTATTTCCATCCTTAAACATTTTTTTGAAAATAAATAAAGATTAGAATAACGAGAAAAACTAAACCAAAAGCCTTTTAGTAACACAGCCCATTTCTATTTCAGGGTCAATTCCATGGGCTCAAATTCACGCAGGCGTTTCGTGACCTGCTAGGAATGCCGGCACTGTGGCAGGCCTCCCAGCGCCCAATGTACATCCGGACCGTGTGGGTCGACGGCTTCCGACACGCCGTCCTCACACAAGACGACCCCTACTACACCAAACTCAAGAAACGAAGACCGCACTCTTCTACTAGCACCGCATATTCCGGGTATTCTAGTAAAATATCCCGCCACAAACGAGAGGAATCCGGGAGGATAAGCCTTGTCATAACAAACGAGAAGTCTAACTTCCTTAACCGCCAGATCGAACCAGAGATTGAGAAGCTGAATCTGAACGATATAGACCAAGAATCGGAGGAAGCTTTCGTGATACAAGCCACGCCGCAACCCATTTACGAATATAGCAACCGGACAAATTTCGATAACCTCGGTTTAAATATGAGAGCGTTTAAAAGCAATAGAACAGCGAGAAGCGAGAAAGCGAACACAGATTTTTCTGACAGGGTTTTGCAATGGTTAGATCTCGCTGGTAAAATCGATTTGCTAGCGCCGGACAATGCTGAACGGATGACGCAGCCGCGACACAGCTGGCCTGAAATACAGAAGCGGAATCTGTCGAAATCGAAAACGATAGTCGATTTTAAGGTGAAAGAGGATGTGAGGACGCCGAATGATTCCGCGAGGACTCAGACGAGCGTCGATCAACGCGATTATCATGTCCCGCCGTCCGCTGGCACGATCGAGAGCTACGCGAGACAGACAAGAAACAAAATGGCGACACGCGAAGCTGGAAGGAAGGCCACAAAGCGCGACATACGGGTCAATGTGCTAGAAACACGGCAGAAAGTAGTGGCAGAGAGAAACGCTGTAGAGAAACAGTACGCAGAATTAGTTAGCAAGAAATTGATACCAGATTTGGGTAAAGGGAAAAAGCAGGTGCATATATTTTTGCCGGAAACTATCAAGAAGAATTCAATGACGAGCAGGGCCGAGAGTTTGCTTTCTCAGATATCTTGAATAAAATTTTAATTGTGTATATTTTTCTATTACTTACGCAACGCATCTCGATTTGAAAATATAAAAGTTGCACTGCTATTTAATTGTTTTAATGTAATATTAATAATATAAGAATATGCTGCGTAACAATTACTAATTAGCTTGTATTTAACGACCTAATAAATAAAATGCAAAAAAACCGTGTGTCAAAAATAGTATATGACACCACCGACATTTTAGCCTCATTTTAATTAAAAACGTTATCCAAATACTGATCACCTCGCTTTCCTCTTTATGTAATGACCAGGGGGCGGAATTTTCATGGCAAAAATCAAACTTCAATAGAGTTGGAATGTTAAATTTTATCGACTACACACGCGCCGCACACGCGCGTCTCGGTGTGCCGGGGTTCCATTTGTTTTGTTGTTTTACAACTCCCTGACGCCACGCGACGCCACGCTACGCGCTGCTGCTGCCACGCATTTGGTGTGCCGGAGCCTTTAAATAAAAAGCAAAGTAAATGTCTTAACGCTTTCAAATGTAATAGATAGATTTGAAAGCGTTAAGACCATTACTTTGCTTTTTATTTAAATAATCATTAAATGAAATGTCATGTTCCTAATGGCGTAGTGAGTTTAAGTTTACTTTGTTGCTACCATCGAAATATAATAAGTATGGAAGAGTAATCGACGCTCAAAATCTGCCCCACTGACTTAGTGCCGGCGGGGGTGGAGCTATTAATGAGTGCCGAACTGTCTATCAGTCGACTTTCTGACGTAGTGTCAAACAGTTGTTTACAATCACAAAAGAAAAAATCGATATTAATGATTACCGGATTTAAATGACGCTGCAACCATGCCAAGTTGCATTGTAAATTGGTGCAGGACCCACACAGATGCAAAACAAAGCGATATTTATTTTCATTAGTAAGTTATTGAATTTTTAATATTCCATACCAAAAACTCATGGCCGATGTTATGCAATATATCTTTGAAAAATGTGAATTACAAGCAACTACTTCGAATGAATAGGAAATTAAATTTTATGTTATCTTTACTATCGTTAGTTTATGTACATAATAAAAAAAACGAAATATGACCTTTTTAAGTTTTCCAAAAAATGAAGAACGCCGTCTGGCTTGGGTGGATGCAGTTCGTCGCGAATTGCGAAAAGAGAATTGGATGCCTAGCAAACATTGCAGGATTTGCAGCATCCATTTTGATGAATCGGATTATGTCATCTCAAAAACTGGAAAACATTTTTTAAAAGTCACAGCGTTCCCAAATTGTACAGTACGTTGTCAACATTTATTTACAATAATTTAATTAATATTTAAATGAATATCAGACGTCGAGTGGTCTATTTTCAAGTGTAAGAAAGAGAAAGGGCTAAATTTATCTGTCAAATACGCTTTACTTGTCGATTGTGAAACAGGCGGTTAATATAAATTATACTCTATTGTATATGATCTAACTTAAGAGTTGGCTTCACATCTCTAACTGTAGAATAGAAACAGTGCCAATTGGATTATTTGTGATATTTTCGTCTTACTACTCGTATAAAGTTAATTTTCGTCATGTTTTTTCGGCAGCATCAAATAGGCTGTACCATCCAAAGCGACTATATACCTATATATAGGTATTATACTGTCACGTATCCATATGCCTATAAGAATAAAAAAAGGGTTGCAATATATTTGGCACTTTAGATGCTAAAGACTATTTGACGCTGACTACTCTTACAACATAATATCTTCTGATATACTATTTTACAACTTTATAATAGTGTAACACAAGTAAGTATGTTAAATGATTCAAGGGGAACAATCATTCAATCATATAAAAAAATATTAATAAAATTCGTTATTCAATTACTGTGTTGTTTTTGTATTAAACCATCCACGTCAAATGTTGAAAGACATGGCCGCGTTCAAATAACCCTTATGAAAAAAAATATTGACAAATGGAAATCTTGTGTCAGAGAGCTTGTAACCAATGGCAGATTTTTGTCTTTCAAACGGTATAAAACCTTACTGAAATTACTGTCTACTCAAACGTTATACCAGCATCTGACATAAATGACTTCATACCTTAACTCAATTAATATTTAGTTGATTATTGAAACCACTCGGTACATAAGATCTTTTGATTTCAAAAAGTGGGCGTTTTGGAGCGGATTTATCAGTCGTTTTTATTATTAGACGTTACTCTTCCATACTTATTATATTTCGATGGTTGCTACACGACCCCGCAGTCACCTGTATAACTATGCAGTTAGGCGCCATCTTTGGTAGGACGGCAGCAAACTCTCTGTGGCATTTATCATACCATATTATTTGTTACACCAGAGTGAGTAACTAAAGCTATAAAGCTACAACTGAGTACCATAAATACTCATCCATAAATTACCAGAATTTATGTGATTTTCATTTCCTATTTTATTATGAAATGTAACCACTGTCTCTCACTACACTATGTTACACAGTACAATCCATTGTAAAGTTACGTTACTGAACAGAATGAACGGGTAACAACCCCCTTTTCACACGCGACTCACTCAGCTTAATTGAAAACTAACGAGAATATCTATTACTTACGCCCTTAAGAATGTATGTTGCTATTTTTAAGTTTTGAATGTGATCACCCACAAAAGTTAGTTGAAAGAGATCCCTTAAAGGGATTAGTTCGCTTTTGTACCATTTTTGTACATCCCGATTTTGTTAATCTATCTCTATTCACTATTTTTCAGAAAGCCCAAGAAGGATTGTAATGTTTTTACAAACCAGCAACCACTAAATTTAAAAAAAAAGCATGACGTTTATTCGTGACTTGACAGTTTAACTCCAAATTATTAACAGCAAAATTAGAATTTTAAGTTCAGGAACAAATCCATGGGTCCAAATTCACTCACGCGTAACTCAACCTGATAAGAATGCCAGTGTTGTGGCAGGCCTCCCAGCGTCCCATGTTCGTCCCCACCGTGTGGGTTGACGGTTTGCGACACGCCATTCTCACTAATGATGACCTGTACATCGCTAAGCTCAAAGAGCGGAGACCGTGCTCTTCTGCAAGCGCCACCCAGTATGCCGGGTATTCAGGTAAAATATTCTATGATCAAAGACAAGAATCGAGAAGGATAAACCGTATCATTGAAAACGATAAGTACAGTGTTGACAAGTTGAACCTGAACGACCTAGACCAAGAGTCTGAGCGATCATACGTACTGAAAGCAGCGTCGCAACAACTGTACAGTTACGACAGCAACCGCTCTAGTTACAACAGCGTCGCCCTCAATTTGAAAGCTTTCAGAAGCAACAGGAAACCGAGAAGCGAGAAACCTGAACCAGATGTATCTAAGCGGGTTTCTCAATGGTTAGATATCGCGGTGAAAACCGATTCGTCAGCCCCGGAAAAAGTTACTAAGTTAGTTCTATCGCGATACAGCTGGCCTACGATAGTGAGGTCAAATCTGGCAAATGCGAAGACAGAAGTAGATTTGAAGGAGGAAGAGGAAGCAAAGGCGCATTATGATTCAGCGAGAAAGCAGACGGTTATCGATCATCGTGGCTTCCCGCCGTTCGTGACCACGGTTCAGAATTACGCGAGAGAGTCACGGTACAAGACAGCGACACGCGACTTGAGAAAAAAGACAACAAAACGCGACGTGCGGGGCAATGTGCTAAAAGCACGACAGAAGGTGGTGGCAGTGAAGAGCTCCGCCGAGACACAGTGCGAAGGTTTACTTGTCGTTAAAGAATTATTACCAGATCTGCGTGATTCGCCAGATCCGCGGACTGCGAAAAAGCAAGTGAATATACCTCTAGTACTGCCACAAGCTATTAAGACGAAATCGATGACCGAAAGGCTCGAGAAATTGCTCTCTGATTTATCATAATAATGACTAAAAAAATATATGCTAATTTTTTTTGGAAAAAATATTTATTTACGGCACAGTTTATACACATCGCAATTTAATTTTAAAATAAGTCTTTTACACAACTATGTTATTGTTTTATAATTTCGCGTAATAACTATGTTAACAAATATGTAACCCGCCAAAAAATCTCGTCTTATTTTCTCTAAATAAAGCTCTAAATAAAGAGCTGAATAAAATTTGCACGAATAAATTCTTATTTTCTTTTCCAATTTTGATGAACTTTTATAACCCACTAGCTGTTGCCTACGACCCTGGCCGCGTAGAAGTCGTGTATCGCTCTTCCCTCTGGAACTGTCCAATTTTCCGGGACAAAGTACCCAATGTCCTCCTCGGGGTTCAAGCTTTATTTATACCAAATCGAGACCAAATCTAATCGAAATCACTTCATCGGTTTAGCCGTGAAATCGTAACAAAGCTACTTTCGTCTGTATAATATTAGTATGCATTTAGTTTTACTTAGTCAGTGACAAATATTCGATATCAGGAAACATTTTTGGGAACTACCTTTAGAGTATAGTTTGAGCATACTTTAGATACCTACATTTTTGATTGCACCTAAATATCTTTCTTAAAAGTACGGCCGTTGCAGTCTAAGACCCCGTTCACATGACAAGCGCTCAACGCGCGTTTTGATAACGTTTACAACACCGTACTACAGGCCGTACACATGTTAACGCGCGTAAAACGTGCGTTAGCATGTGTACGGCCTCATATAAAATGTACGTAGTTGTAAACGCGCGTTATCAAAACGCGCGTTGAGCGCTTGTCATGTGAACGGGGTCTTATATGGTCTAACGTGGATGGAACTTCTATATAAGCGAGTCGCTTTTAGTGGTAAGAGGATTGTGAGGCGACGCAAGCCACCGCCGGCGGGGAAGCGATTACCTATCGACTATTTTCTCGCTCAAGAAACGAACATAAGATAATAGATCCCATGTCAATAAAAGAAGGATGCTCCTTGAATCACCGGCGCTCATTCCACGAATGCGTTGTTTCGTCGAATTTTCATTTCATCGGCAGCTAATTTCTGCTGAAACCTTCATGTTGTTAGTTTATCTTAACTTAAGCATGGTTTACGTAGGTTAGGTTAGGTTAGGTTAGACCTGTGACCACCAAAAAATTAAAACTCCTGCACGTGGAAATGCCTGTTCGATGAAATTAAAATGCGATGAAATGAAAATTCGGTGAAATTAGTGGAGGCGATTCAAGGGTAAACCATAAAAGAGACACATACGCTGGCTGTTCACACTGCCGGCGAGAACTCTCTCCACTAGTTTGTCGAACAAAAGATACAAATCCCGTGTCAATAAAAGAGACACATATATTAATAGTTGATCGCTGGCTCTACTCGCTTCTCGCTCATTGGCGGCGGTGGGACAAGTGCCTAATCGCGTAGCCGTCACAACTTTTCCATACAAATATAGCTCCGGGCGATAACGTTTCTCACCCCCTAAATGAAGTCGAAATTCCACGACTTTTCTTTGAAAGGAAAACGTACAGAGCTCGTATTTCATATCTACTACAACTTATTAAAAAATCGTTAAAATCAGACTGGGTTTAACGGTAGAGAAGCGTTATCGCATTTTGTATGGAAATTTTAATTTTCTTCTTAAAGATTGAAATAAACAAGATTGACTTCTTTCTTAATGTTTCAATTAAATACTGACACCTAACAAGTAAAATAAAAAAAAAAACGGTCCGTACTCGACAACGCGCGGAGTCGGCGTCGTTTACTAGGCGTGCTCTGGCAGCTTTGAGACGCTCCCGAAACCGCATGGCTCGCTCGGCGCCTGACATTAGGGTAGGGTACCTATGCATGGCCCATAACCCCCTCTTTCCGACCATAGCCGTGATATATTTTCGGCTGGCTCTAACACAAGCTGAGGCCCATAATACGACAAACACGACCTTTTGACACAGATCAAAAAGTTAAACTTGTATATGTAATGGAATTTATTTTAAATTTACAAAGATTTTGCTGTTGGTAATCTACTTTATCTTATATTTTTATATTTTAACAATATGGGCAGCGCCCCCTGAATAGCTTCATCAACCCCTATTTTTTTCTAAAGGCCTTATCGCCCCCCGGATACCTTCAGCGCCATCTGGGGGGCGGTGGGAATCACTTAAAAATAAATAAATAAATAAAAGAACAACATGCAAACATTAACAAATGAAAAAACACAAGAATATCAGAATTGCTGGTGAAAAGATGCAGTACTCAACTATGGAGCTGTTTTTCAAGTTCTCATCTGGATACAGTATTGGTAGACGGCTGTCAAAACAAACTACAGCTACAGTCTGTGAGCACTTAGAAAGTGCTTCGGGTTTATACTTCTCTTCACTCGCACTTAATAAAAGAGGATGAGAGCGATTGAGAGACAAGAACCAACCCAAAGCACCTTCTAAGAGCTAACGCACTGTATATTGCTTATAAGGCACTGGTCCCACCGCCGGCGAGTAAGCGATGAACTATCGGCGATTTTCTCACTCCAAGAAACGGACAAAAGATAATCGCTCCGGTGTAAAGAAAAGAGAGATATATATATTTATAGTTCATCGCTGGCTGGTCACACTACCGGCGAGGACTCTCTCTACTAGTTTAGCGAAACAAAAGTATAGATCCCGTGTCAATAAAAGAGGCACATATATTAATAGTTGATCGCTGGCTGTACTCGCTTCCCGCTCATCGCTCGCGGTGGGACCAGTGCCTAAGGGTGGGTTTAGACCAAGCGAACGAACATGAATTCTATGGCATTATCTCTTACGTTTTCTTTGCAAAAATAAAGACAAAACATGTTCTAGAGCATTCGCTCGTTTGGTCTAAACCCACCCAAGCTCTTTGGGTACCTATGTTGTAGACGGCCCATAAGATAAGACTTACCCCATAACCGACGGTGGCGACATCTCTGGCCTGGAAGCGCGAGCGCAGCGGCGGGTCGAGCGGCTGCCCGCTGTACCGCGGCACCGGCAACCCTAGCGCGATCACGCGGAACCGCTCGTCGACGCGGACGAGGCGCCATTTTGAAAGCTCTTCCTCACCATGCTCCTAATAGGACCGGAGCAAAATGTGATGTAAATATGACAACTACAATAGTTGACACGAATAATTAAATTAGCGATTCACAAACGCGCAGAACTGTAGAAAACTTTATGCTGATACTATGCTATGGTCCAACATCTGATCTGATCTTCCAACCATATTTAGATGTATAACGGTGAGTCGGTCGAGTTGGCTCGAGTTATCGCTTTAGATCGCTAAAGTTTGCCCTGGTTTGGCTACGAGTTCGGGGTTTGGGTGTTGGACAATGTGTAGCACCAGCATTAGATAGAAGACCATAGACTTCAATAAAACATCTCATTCTTTATTATACAACCTATATATGATCATCGTCATATTTTGGGTATTTTTACAGAGCGCCTAACAGTTGCTTGATACTTTGATAGCTGTTTAAGAGTTGCTTAATACTTACCGACGTGTAAAAGAGCTCTCATGTGGCCTATTTACTGAGTAAATATTTTGAATTTTGAATTTTGATAGTTAATCATTGTAGGTTAGTTAACCACATACTACACCAGCCATAACTATACCCATACGCTCTATATTACTTTCTCGTTGAAATTCAAAGAAATACTCTACCTATAATGTTTTTTACATACCTCCAACAATTTATCATATCTCGCCGCGGGCACTAAGAACCTGCCGTCTTCGAGGTGCATCTCCCTGTTCTCCAGCAGGTTGTTCAGCACTGGCAACACGTTCCGCTCTGCTTTCTCTATGCCTTCCAGGACGAGCACGCGGCCTTCTATTGCTGCTCGGACGGCGCTCTAAAGTAGAAAATTAAATTTTACCTATATGTAAAGGGATAAATAATATTGTTCTGTCCTCGACTGACTAACAGACAGTGCCTGCACCGTAGGATCTTTTGTGCAGATCAGCTGTTCGAATGTGCAGGGTTCCTTACGATGTTTTTCCTTCACCCTGAGAACGGTAATGTACTTAAGGTGGAAATACTTATGTCCATGGAGGGGAATCGAACTCCGTACCTTACAATCACGAGTTAACCCCCTAAGCCACTAGTCCAATGATACTCCAAAACAGCTCTGTACCTGGTCAAAATACTTGGCAGTAGATTGTTGTATCTCTCTTCTCTGCTTCAGGTCTGCCTCGGTAGTGTCTCGGGACAGTGCCACATACTCAAGCTCCCGTTGCGTTAATTCTAAGTACTGCAGAGCCACTTTCCTCCTGAATCAAATAATTATAATATTATAGGCGAGCAGCACCAGAATTGATGTGCCTAGTTGAAGTAGTAAGTATTAATGTTTTTTTTTTTATTTTGTCCTTCAAACTTTGGCAAACGTAAACAAGCACACAAGCCACCTGATGTATATTTGTATGTTTATCATTCTCAAGGCTACAATCTTAATACTACAGTCCTAAGACAGCTATGCCAATCCTGAAGGCTAAGATGGAATACTTCTATGGTTGTAAATTCACCAGTTGACTTATCCCCACACCGGTACACAACAATGCAAAAAATTGACATTTAAATGTTATTATTTAATTAATTATCCATTAGGTGCACCAGAATTATAATGTGGGTAAAAATCATATTTTTTAAATCTGTTGTATGTGAGTTGTAATGTCATAGATTACAACATGTTAAAGTACCTATTTAATATTCCCGGGCCTTTATTTTACATTCAATTAGCTCTTCTTGCTTTATTATGCAACTGCGTACAGCCACCAGTAATAATATCTTCACCAAAATTGGGCTCATAAATGACAGTGTCTAATGCTTCTACGAATAAAGACATGCCCGATACTTTTGGGCCCAATATTGGCTAAGATATTATTCCTGCTGACTACTACTACATTTTCAAAATCACAGATATAGTACACTTATTGCCATCAAGCAGTAATTAGATCACGCCAGGTGTATTGCTAGCACTTAATTTCATTTATTAACGCATTCACTGCCAGGGGGCGTGGCCTAGGAATAAACTTGTATGACAGTGAACGCATATTTGCGTCGGTGGCAGTGAATGAATTCAACTAAATAAATGGTATTCAACTAAATATAATAAAACAAACCCAAATAACATTTAACACAAGTTTGACAAAAAGGAACATAATATTTTATTGCCGAGACCAATAAAGAGGATTTAAAAGAATACATACCGATTTGGCCCCGGTGGGCCTAGCAGAAACATGTCCTGACCAAGGGAATCTTTTTGAATCATCCATCTCAAATTTCGTAAACTGCTTTGAGACAAATATTTTAAATCAGAGTTTTCTACAGCCACTGTAAACAATAATAATAACCTTTCAGCCAATTCTCATTCATTTAATAAGTTCAAAACAAAACTGCGTCGAACTTTTATAGGTTATAATAACACGGAAGTTGACCAAGTACTTACAGTATTTCCTGGGTACATATTCAATCTTTTTTGGTGTTTTCACGTCCTTGCTAACATCTCCAATGGTTACTTTCCCGTCACTAGAGTAGGCTCGAACATAATTAGAACTTAAGATAGCTTTACGCTTGCCCAAAATACGAATCAAAACATCGATTCTTCTTATGGTAACAGCTGGGCTATACATCGTTATTTACATGTAATAACAACACTAATAAATAAAACAATATGTGGTGTTGATTTAAGACACCATGGTAGCGATCAATGGACTTTGGTTAATATATAAATTAAATATAATTCGCCGATTATCTGCGAGTCCAAAGTCTCTAAGTAGGTCGCGTCAATCTGTCAAAGTGACGTTTTACAGCTGATTGAGAGACTATTTCACACACCAATTTAGCCTCTAAAAAATAATCATCGGAATTACGAAACGTAACCTAAAGCTGCGCCCAGAGGCTCGTTTCACGAAGCTACAAGTTACAAATTACAAGCGGAAGTCTCTTTCTAACTCCTTTTGCTAGAAAGAGAGTTCCGCTTGTAATTTGTAACTTGTAGCTTCGTGAAACGGGCCACAGGAGCCTTAAGGTGTCTACCCACTACACCGTATCACACCATGACCGTAATAGCAAAGAGTCAGACAAAAAAAATATTTTTGTATTGAAAAGTATGACACTGCCCACTAGAACGTTCCGTCACCGATCAACATTTTGATACTAATTACCTTTCGGGCCTGGTACGTTCATAGTACGGTCATGGTATGGTACGGTGTAGTGGGCAGAGACCTTTAGTTTGAAAATCAAGTATTAAAGAACGTGACATCCATTTCTTTCTTTTATTCAGATTCGAATGACGAGAGAAAGGGAAGAGGCATCTGAGGTTTCGAATTTGGTGCTTCGCGGTCACTTTCCAGAATATTTACTTCCAAAATCATCGTTAATAAGTTTGATTCCTTTTTCTTGATCGCTAAATTAAAAGTATAAGAAGCACAGAGCTTCGTAAGTTTTATGCTTATTTTTAACTCGCGCCCCTCAAGCTCTTGACCAATGGTCTGCCGAATTTTATTTTTGCGGTTTCCGTTTCCACCTGATTTATGAGGCATTCAGATTTTCCTCTTGACATAATAAAACTAACTTGTTATCATACAGTGATAGGAAATAGGTGAGCTAATTTACCTAAACTTGACGCATATTCATTCATGCGTGAGTGAGATGGGAATACATTATTGAATGAACACGCATCAAGTTTAGGTAAATTAGCTCACCTATTTCCGATCACCGATCATATCAGAGCTACTATCAGTTGATTTAAATTTTCTAAAAACCTTGTCAAATTTATAAATCGGGACTTAATCTCGTCGTAAAATAAATTTACCTCGACGTTTCGACTGTGTTACAACAGCTGTGGTCAGGAGAAGATAGTCGAAACGTCGAGGTAAATCTTTATTTTATTAGGCACGCGATTAAATTCCCATTTATAGATTTTACTATGCGTGGACTTAGGTTTCTAGGTGTTATTATTCTAAGGTTAGAACTTGCATGATACGTTGCATTATGTAAATAAAACAAATTACTGGTTACTCAAATTGAACTTTAATTTTATTTCACAATAAAAGTTCCACTTCCTCCGGTTTTTAGAAACTCAGTAACTATAGGGCGGCAGAGCGGGCAAAAAGCCACCGGCCCCCGGCCTGAGGGCCCCCAGTCTGGGAAGCCCTGAGCACAGGAGGAACCTATGAGTTACAAAAAAAAGGTAGGGTTCTATCCGATGAATTTGCCACGGGGCCCCAGGTGGTATAGTTACGCCACTGTGGAAACTACAATATTCCAACAAATGTTCACATTTAAACAAGTTACCTACTTCTTACCAATTAACATATAAAACTACAGTAAAATGTCAAACATAATAACAATGAAAAAAGGTATTGGAAAACCATAAAAAATCCATTACCCTTTAACTTATGCTAAAATCAAAATATACACGACTACCTACATAGAACTAATATCTAATGTTATTTTATTTTGTTTTCTCTGAAATAAATATACCCTTAATGACCGGGAATAAAATATTATGAGCACTAAGTATGTAACTAACATACACATTACATTTAAGATATTCATGCATTCAAAGAGAATGAGTCGAGTTCATTTGGTATTCTAATTGGTGAGCCTGGCAAAGACCACGTTATGTTTCTGACGCTTCATCATCCTCGTCCAAAGGTTCAATCTTAACACTCACAAAATCAGTAGGCTCCAATTCATCACCATCTTTTTTCTCCGTCTTTATGATAACTTCAGTTATTCCACGACGGTTACGATTTTCCACATTGCCATTATCATTAGTATCATTTCCATCACTAGAATTTTCTTCACTATCATTAGCGTCACTCTCGTCATGTTCATTTCCTTCGTCATTTCCTTCGTCGTCATTTCCGTCGCCGCCATTTACTTCGCCATTATTCACATCGTCATCGTCATCGTCGTCGTCGTCGTCATTCTCGTCGTTCTGTGGTTTAGCGGCGTAAGACAACTTTTTAGTGAATGTAACAAAATCACCAATCAGCACGTCATTCGCTTTCTTCTTCGGAGTTCCGAATATTTTCGTCATGGTTTCTTCGTCGAGACCTAGGTTGCAATCTCGGGGATCTAATCTTTTGAAATAATCTTTGATATTTATTTCGGTTTTTTTCAATCCGTGACGCATCCTTAAATGTTTGACCATAGATCGCATCACGGCGTAGGTTTTGGGACAGCATTTGCACTGGGGAAGAAATAAAATTCATATAAATTAGCTTATTTCCAAGATCGATCACATCAATTTATACCAGTGCCACACGTTCTCATAAATCAAAATATATTCGTTTATTTTTGCAGGCGTTTTTTTAACCACCATTGAAAAGCATAGTACAGTCGACTACAAACAGATACTTGTTGTAAATGTCGTGTACAACACTCAGCGGAAACGCACGGAGCACGTAGCGCTCGTCCTGGTAAAAAAAGATTAAGAGACATTTATGTACATTACAACACTCACCCGGAAGGTGTTGACTGCGCTGTGCGTGATGACGTGGTGCCGCAGCCCCTGCGCGCTGGTGAGCGTCTTGTCGCACAGCGGGCAAGGCTGCGCCGTGCGCGTGTGCGACGTGCGCAGGTGACGGAGCATGTAGCGCTCGTCCTGGTACTTCTTATCTAAATTAAAACGCTGAATTAACACTTTCGAGTGGCAGCGACGTCTATAGACGTCATGTAAGTATGGCAAAAACCGCATAAAAATCCGATGCGTGCCTTAGGAGTTAGCGGGTAGACAGACAGACGCGAAAAACGTCTTTGTTTAAAAACTAACCCCCTTACTAATAAGCGTTGAGTAAACGTGGTGTAGTTAAACCATGCTTTGTCCTTATTTGTCATTGTGATATTTGAATATGACAGATAAGGACAAAGCATGGTCACCGTTACTCAACGTTTATTAGTAAGGGGGTAAGTAAAGAAGGTAAAGATTAGATCATACATTGGAAATATATTCCAATTTTCGCTAATAATTTGGTTGAATTAAGTTTTATCCTCAATATTTCTGCCAGTATTTTTATCATACAGATTGGACTGATGGATGTTAATTTATCATTCCTATCCGTAACGTTTTGTTACTGTTATGCATTTAAGGATTTTTCTAAATTAATGAATTGTTTATTTACATTTAAAAAATGAGGAAGATTAAAATTCATAACCTAAATATCTCGTGAACATTTTCATTCCTTTCTTAAACACTGATTAGTAATTAATATAACTTACTGCACATCGGGCACGGCACACCGTCCGTTTTCTTCGCGATGTGTATCTTCATATGCTCACGCAACGAGCAAGCGCTCGTGAACAACTTCGAGCAGACTGTGCAAGTCTCCAAATCTAAAAAAAAGTTAATATTCGATCTGTGATTTGCTGTAGCAAAATCACGGAAGAATGGCGAAAAAGAGGGAAGGCCCTGCAGTGGGACACTAAAACAGCCAAAAAAACTATGAAAAATGCGACACTTATAGTAGAATTTTTATTTAGGCGAACTAGTTTGACGAATATGGTCCCACTTCAATCAGTAGGTATAAGCTACTTCACAGCAGTCAATTTGGATTTACCAAGGGACAATCAGACAGATTCCGGTTGCACTGTGGTAAAACATGTCTTTAATGCCTTGGATAAATCTCTGGATGCTTGTAGTTTTTCATGATCTGTCCAAGGCATTAGATTGTGTTGATCATGTTACGTTAGCAATGCATGCGATAGTAGTTTAACTACTATGGCATCAAAAACAATTCATTTGATCTTATAACATCTTACCTTGTTAACTGAACTCAGCGGGTGGACATTAACAAGGTTGCTTAGGGAGTTCCTCAAGGTTCAATTCTAGGTCCGTTCTAATTTTTAACTATATTAACGATGTTTCATATGAAGTGCGCGATAAACATGCATTTAATTGTACAACAAATAACCAATATTTAGATTTTTCGATAACAATATTAGTAATGAGGGCGCCACTGTATATCCGGCGTATGCTCGGCGCAGTCTTTCCGCCATATCCAGAGACATTTTAGAGACAAATAACTTGTTCCTTTTTCAAACTTGTTCATTGAAAAATAGTCACTAAGAAACCACGTAATCGTCATTTACTGACTCTAAATACGGTCGTTAACTACCGAGCGTCATTTACGCATTTCACCACGATACCGACGACACTTTCCCAAATGTAAAGCTTAATTAGACGCCGAATGGTGTCAATGCCATCTAGCTTAGGCTAGGTACCAACAAACGAATGGCGTGGATTGTAAGAGGCCTACAATCAGCCAGCAAACTTTACCGCAGTTTGGCGAAGAGCACCTAAAAAGGCGTACCTAATTATATGCGAGTTTAATTTTTAAAGCATTGGGTAAAGTTGACTACGGGCTGAAACAAAGAAAGAGTTTTCTATACTTACTTTCCCCAGTGTGTTTCCGAATGTGATATGTTAGCTTCGATTTCTGAACGAACGTCTGTCCACAGTAGACACACGCGTAAGATGTTTCTTTGGAATGAGTTCTGTAAAAAAAAAGAACAATTAAATCTCGCTGTTCTCCCTTTTCAGGTCACTGGGAGGCGGAGGTAGACAAGAGACATACTAGCAACGTTACAGAAAACTAAAGTGTCAGCTTGACAGGAAAGCTGAACTGGCACCATTTCACATCATCTGATCAATCAGCTATTTGAATTTTGTTTAATTACTTTGTTTCCTTTGTTATTCTGTTTGTTATTTTGTTTTCAAGGGGCAGACACATGACACTTCCTCTCCAATTTAATAATCTGTGAGCACTTAGGTGCTTCGGGTTTGTACTTCTCTCTCACTCGGTCTTAATAAGAGTGTATGATAGCGAGTTAGAGAGAAGCACAAACCGGAAGCACCTTCTAATGCTACATTTACACGCTTGGCAAGTCTCGACAAGCTTCCACAAACACAAACGTGTGAACGGGGTTGTTTGGCTTGGCTTGCGTGATCTTGCGAGAGCTTGTCGCGATCCGGGTCAGTGTCGGTTTTTGAAGACAGATCAAAGGAAGCTTGCGGCAATATGCGGAACACAGTAACGCATTCGCAAGCGTCTAAATGGCATCCAAGCGTTAGTAAAGGCTTGGAGCTTGAAGTGTAAATGTATCATAAGAGCTATCGCAATGTACAATATTATATGCAAACTAGCTATGTGTCAAACAGTAGTAATTTGTTTACATCTTTGGCAATTTCAATTGACACAGAGTATAGCGTGTGATACCTAGTGTGAGCGGTGCAGGCGCCCTTGTCGGCGAAGGTCCGCTCGCAGTGCGGGCAGGCGTAGGGCCGCTCGCCCGTGTGGCGCCGCTCGTGGCGCAGCATGTTGGAGCGCTGCACGAACCGCATCGGGCAGTACGAGCACGCGTGCTTGGGGCCCTCGTGGATTTGGAGGTGCTCGCGGAATGAGTCACGTTTCTGTAATGACAACGGCATCTTTATGATCGCCAAGTCAATTGACAAGAGTAACTTTTTTAAACGGTGTTCTTGAAAAATTAAGCGTATAGAGGTTTGCCTCAAAAGCATAAGCAAAAGGACTAGTGGTCGGAATGACTTTATGTTATTTGCAACCGCGTTTTGTTTTCTTAAAGACCATGTGGCGTTTAAGCTCTATAGCCATTAGCAGAAATTTGATTTCTCAGTTATGCACGAAAAAAAACAGTATGCTTTTGAGACAAACCTATATAAGCAAAAATATGTTGACTGCCAACTAATTAGTTTTACGTCACACCTGGCCATAATGTGAGTTTTATCGCACGCTGCGCGCACGGTAAAACTCGCATTGTGGCCAGGTGAAGACGTAAAATTGTGTACTCATCACGGGCAGTAAAAAAGAAAGCCCTCTATCGCATATTTACGACCCTCGCCTACGGCTCGGGTCTCAAATACCTGCGATTTCGGGCTTTCTTTCTTTTACAGCCCTTGTTAAGTAATGTACTATTATGCTTCATAAACGAAATTTAACATTGATAGGATTTTTTTTTGTTGGACTGGTAATCATCTTAGCCTGATGTTATGTTTATAAAAATTAACCTTTTGATCGCGTTACGTCGAATAAAAAATGTGTCACTCACACGCCAAACATTTTCGCTATGCTTAATTTAAAACTTAAACTTCAATCTTAATTCAAACGAAACAAAGTCTTAATCTTGAACTTTTGACGTCTGTTGCCGTCGTGGCGCCAATGGCACAACTTTCAGTTGACGTTCAGAGCCGTCTGTTGCGTTCAAAATGTTAATGTTTAAAACCATATGGTAGACTACTCACCGCGAACACTTTGTCGCAGTCCGAGCAAGTGTAGTTCTGCTTGTTGGGCGAGTGCTCCTGCTTGTGCATGTACAGAGAAGACTTGTACTGGAAGGACTTGCCGCATTCGGAGCACTCGAACGGGTGCCGGCCCGGGTGCCGCAGCAAGTAGTGGAGCTTCCTAAACACGAGTACAATAGTTCAATTTTAGTGGTTATAGGCCCTTATGCAGGATCCGGTAGGATCGCCACCAACCGCCAAGCAGCACTGCAGTGTTCGCATTGTTGTATTCAGGTACTAGCGCAGATAGAGGCGCATTTCACCTTTGTACTTAGGGTTAACGACGGTGTCCCCTTGTTTCACCGACACTCATTTCATAGAACGTATCACTTCGCAGAATTTTCGTTTCATAGAAAGCTATTTTCTGCTGAACCCGTGTTGATTTCAGGTTATCTTAAATATGATTCACGGAGGTTAGGTTAGGTTAGGTTAGGTTAGGTTAAAAATAAAAAACAACCTGAAATCAACACGGGTTCAGCATAAAATACCTTTCTATGAAACAAAAATTCTGCGAAGTGATACGTTCTATGTCATATCACGAATTATCGACCTTTGATCTATGCAGAACTAGTGCCACACGCAATGATGATGATGAAGGGTAAACCGTTAACAACGCATTTAACTTTGTGTCAAAGATACCAAGACTTTATCTATACTAAGAGATTTTATAGTACTATCACGAACGTCAATTTGCGAGTTTTGTGACCCATTTCAAGAAAAATAATGCTTGAAGTCGTCAATGCCATTAGAGATGTCAAGTCATTTGTAACTTTTAGGAAACTCAACCTTATTGTTGTAGAATGTCAGATTGACTTTGGACCTAAGGTGGGTACCAAATTAAAGTTCGCGACTGTACGTTGCACTCACCTCTCATCCATAGTGAACAGGATATCCCTGCACAGCTTGCACTTGAATTTGGCCGGGCCGTGCACCTGGGCCATGTGGGCGCCGCAGGCGCGCGCGCTGGCGAAGTCGCGCCCGCACACCGCGCACGCCACCGAGCGCGGCGCCTGCGCGGCTGGGTCGTGGACCTTCTGATAACACGAGAAGTAGCTCAGTAATAGGCTAGTGTCCTAAATAGTTATTTGTTATACAAGGGGGGAAAGTTGTATTTTACCTGCGAGTGTTCATTGGAAACACGAGCTAGCGAAAGGATCCTATGATCCTTCAAACAGAATCCTGAGCGTAGGGAGTTTTTCAACACACGAGACGTAAAATAACTTTTCACCCATGTATAACACAAAACTTTTCACCTCACTACAGCGAGGAAAATAATAAAAAGGATTTGTACTATCAATTATTATTTACCTCTTTGTCAATACATATTTTTTTTGTTTTTTACTCGATGCAATTCATTTATTGTGATGTTAAAAATTCAGCACTTTTAACGTTTTACGTTTTGTTAGCTGTCAAATATCACTTAAGCTGCCTTCACTAGGCTGTATGGATCAATGTCCTTTGCCTTTCCCTCTGGGATAAAACACAAGAAAAAAAATAAGTTGCCTTCAAATATCAAAATTCTTTCTTCACATGTGGATAAAAAGCGATTTTCTCAATAGATATCAAACAAACAAAAAGGGCATTCCGAGAGAGATGAAAAAAACTTATTTTATTTACATTATCAAGAAATATTGAACACGTATTTATTCTTTTGTCAATTAAACAAAAAATTATGAAGATAAAGTGCGTTGAAGTTTCACGTGACGTCACACCGTGGCACACTTTATACCACGTTGTGACGTCACGGGCCCCCACTCCCGAACTTTGTTGCGCGTTATATTTGTCAATTTTGATTGATTTAATACAACAAAAAATACTTGTTCAATCGTTTTTTGATAACCTTACTGACGGACTAATTAGAATTGTATTTTTTTTACACAGGACACACTCCTGTTCTATGTATTTGATTTATGGGAAAATCAAACTGTTATTTCAGGGGTTTCAGGGAGCTGAATTAAACACCGACGTACAAGAGCAAGCTATCTATTTCGACTGACATTCTGTTGCCCCGCCTACCCTCATATACATTTTATCAAGTACCCACCTTATTACTAACATTCCTCCACCAATATTTAACAAATAATCAAAAGTATTTCCTATAATCTACGGGTTTACGAGGCCGCCGTGGGACCGCAGCGGCGGCGGCTTCAGCGGCCCGCTCGCGCTCCTCCGCGCTGTCGGACGCGGGGCCCGCGGCGGCGGGGGCGCCGCTCTCTGCGGCACTCTCTTGACACTCCGCCCATTCATCCATCTCTGGCGCTGCTGGGGTGTGCTCGGAGCCGGCATCCATGTCCTCGTGTACAGCTTCTACTGGGGTGACCGGACAGGCTTCCGGGAGAGGGCTAACCGATTCGGTGTGGGATCTCGTCGGGTGGACCTTAATAATCGCGTCGAAATCATCCTCTCCCATAGCTCCCGGGCTGTGCATTGCCGTTGACGAGTCGCCCTCGGCAGTGCTCGTGGCCTGCGATACCTCACTCTCCCCCTTTAATTTGTAAATTTGATTCTTATGTCTTTTAATTGTCTTGTTACTGTCACTCACTTTCACTATATACGTGGATTTTCCCAATACTTTTTTGATTACCCCCTGGGACCAAAAGGATTTTTGATTTAGGTGTATTTTAACTAATACTACATCACCTACTGATAATTCTACGTTCCTTTTTCCCTGGTAGTACCTACTCTGTAAACACTGATTCTCCTGTACAGTTTCCACCAGTGCTGCGTCGGAAGCCAACGGGGGTTGCGTTTTAAGTAAATCTAAGCGGCAACGTAGTTTTTTACCAAAGATGATCTCTGCAGGTGATCTGTTTGTCGTGGAATGGACAGAATTGCGATAATGAAATAAAAATTCATTTAATTTTATACTAATTTCTTTGCCTCTTGAGCCTGACAGTAATATCGATTTCAAAGCTCTTTTTATAATTTTGACATAGCTTTCGGCTTGACCGTTACTGGCCGGGTGGTACGACGGGGACGTTAAATGCGTAATACCGTTGTTTTGGCAAAATTTCTCAAACTCTGTCGAAACGAAAGAAGGACCGTTATCCGTACAGATGGTTTGTATGACCCCGAACCTAGCCATTACGTCACACAATTTCTGTATTACTACACTAGTACTGTATCCCGTAGTAACGTCATATGCCTCCACCCACTTGGAATAAGCATCAACTATTATCAAATAGACATAACCATTTAAAGGCCCTAAAAAATCTAGATGCGCTCTTGCCCATGGCTCCGCCGGGTAGGGCCACGGCGTGAGCGGCGCGCGCGGCGGCGCGGGGCGAAGGTGCCGGCACGTGGCGCACGCGGCCGCGGCGCGCTCTAGTGCCGCGCCCAGCCCGGGCCACCAGAACCGAACGCGCGCCTCGCTTTTCATCTTCACATAACCTAAATGCCCAATGTGTAACTCGTCTACAATATTTTTCCTATACGTATCTGGAATTAGTAACCTGGAACCTCGCATTATACACTCCTTTTCTACAGCTAATTCGTAGCGGCAATCGAAATACGGTTTTAATTGTTTATCCGTAACTTTAGCAGGCCATCCGTTCAAGGTAAATCGTTTGACTTGTGATAAAATACTGTCACTATCTGTGGCTGCACTGATGTCGCGCAGTGATAACGGAGCCGAGTCGGAGCCCCACACGAAGTTAACATACAGCGCGTCGCGCAACCCGTCGTGTGTTGCGACGTGGACCGAGTCCGGGTGCCCGCGGCCGTGCCCACTGCGCGGCGCGGCGGCGGCCGGCTCTCGCGGCATGGAGCGACTTAGGAAGTCAGCACAGTTGTGTGCACTGCTCACGTACTCTATGACGTAGTTATAAGCCGATAAAAACAGCGCGTATCTTTGTAGCCTATTAGCCGACACCTCTGGCACGCCCTTCCCGGGACGAAAAATGGACAAAAGAGGTTTATGGTCTGTTCTTAAGGTAAATGGCTCCGCCCTACCATACAGATATTGGTGGAATTTACGAATACCAAATATAATCGCGGTTGCCTCTTTTTGTATTTGGCTATATTGCTTTTCTGCTGTGTTCAAAGATCGGGACGCAAAAGAGACCGGTCTCTCTATACCCGTGTCATCCACCTGTGATAAAATTGCAGCCAGCCCCCAGGGTGACGCATCGACACTAACAATTATTCGAGCATCCTGGTTGTTGAGGAAAGTATTTTTTTTATGGCAATAAAGGCATCTTCGTGCTCTTTATCCCAATGCCAAGGTACACTCTTTTGCAATAGTTTATGCAACGGTGCTAGAATACTGGAGGCATTTTTAATGAAGTTTCTGTAATAATTCACCATGCCTAAAAATGATTTTTAACCGACTTCAAAAAAGGAGGAGGTTATACGTTCCACTGTATGTATGTTTTTTTTTTTTTTTTTTTTTTTATGTATGTTCACCGATTACTCCGTCAGTTGTGGACCGATTTTAAAAATTCTTTTTTGGTTTGATAGAGTATACTTCCGAGGTGGTCCCATTGTCAGCAAATCTGAATCTGATGAAGGGATCAGTGAGGAATTGAGGGAACTCCTCAAATATTGTATGCAAACATATAGCGATTTTAGTATTTTTAGTAACAAATGTAGCATTTGCATTCAGAAAGTGTCACTTGGTGAAGCGGAACTGATGATGAAGACCACAGATGGCCACCGGAACTCCTCAACGGTACCGATTTCAAGGGTGGCGATAAGATATCTCGATTAAGATAGTTGAGCGACTACAACGATGCACATTTAATTGTTTTAAAATGACTATGATTTTCCCGCGGCGTTGCTTGCGGCGAGCTTGAAATGTCTTAAAGTTTCATATATCAACTAAGAAGTGGGACTACATAAGCTTATTATGATCACTAAAAAGTGTAAAATAAAATAAATGTTTTAAAAAACAAAAAACCGCCTTCAAAAACGCAAAAAATAACTTCTACTACTAGGTACTTAGTACCTAGTAGGTACCTATCCTATTAGGTTAGTCTAACTGAAGTCGGCGACCACAATATTTTCAACAAAAAGCCGACTTCAGTTGGACTAACCTAATAGGATAGGTACCTACTAGGTACTAAGTACCTAGTAGTAGAAGTTATTTTTTGCGTTTTTGAAGGCGGTTTTTTGTATCTCTGTAACATTTGTTGGCCTAGTAGCTTCTAAAATAGCTTTGACTTTCTCTGGCGATTTGCGCAACCCCTGTTTGTTAATTACTACTCCTAAATATGAAACTGAATCTTGGAAAAAACTACATTTCTCCCTTTTTAATACTAACCCAGCCATTTCTAACCGTCTAAACACTTCGTGTAACCTTGCGACATGCTCTTCCCTAGTTCTCCCTGTTATCAAAATATCGTCTAGAAATTGAAGTACGCCGTCCATACCCGTAAGTATATTTTCTAAAGTTCGTTGGAATATAGCCGGCGCACTAGATAGCCCAAAAACTAAACGCGTATATTTAAACAGCCCTTTGTGCGTGTTAATGCACGTAAGGCCTTGAGACTCGCTACACAGTCTTAGCTGGTTGTACGCTCCTGACAAATCTAGCTTGGTAAATTGTTGACCCCCATGCAAATTAGAAAATAACTCTTCTGTACGGGGTAAGGGATACTTTTCTACTATAAGTTGTGTATTCAATGTAGCCGAGTAATCAGCACACAACCGTATGTTTCCATCATTTTTCAACACCGGAACTATCGGGCTAGCATAATCCGAGAAGTTGACAGGTTCAATTATACCTAACTGCACTAACCGGTTAATTTCTTGTTCTAATTTAGGTCTAAGAGCAAAAGGTACAGTCCTGGCTTTAATATAAATTGGGTGCGAGTCTGGTTTTAACCGCAGTTTAACCTCGACGCCCTTACAGCAGCCGAGCTCATCGGAAAATAGCCGCGGATATTGGGTCATAAAAACTCCCTCGTCATTGTCTGCTATTTTACATGAGTTGACTGGACTAATATGCAGTTGAAATTTTGCCAAAAAGTCCCGACCCAGTAACGGTGGGCCGCCGCCTTTAACTACAAATACGTTGATATCCTCTGTCATGGACCGGTAGGAAAACGGTATTGATATGGTGCCTAGTGTTTCCAAAATACTGCCGTTGTAACTTTGCAGCACTTTATTACTTTTACGAAGTGGATGGCTAGCAAAATGCTTTAAATATATAGCATCGGATATCGCGGTAACGGCAGAGCCCGTATCAACCTCAAACTGCACAGTAATGTCACCCACGACTACTGATTCCTGCATAGGTTCACCTTGATAACTACGGATATTAAATATTAATCGCTTACCATCATCGCTTCCCTCCGAACAGCACTGTAGGAAATGATGAGTAATAGGTACTCCCTTAGATCCACAAACACGCTTTAAATGACCTTTGTCACCACACTTCTTACACGAAAAATGTCTATACCGACATATTTTACCGTCGTGGCCTACAAGTCCGCAAACTACACACTGCAGTCCATAACTCGAACTACGCGAATTTCCGCTAAACGATCGAAAACCGCCTCCGCGAGCTCCGCCGGCTGTCGCGCTGGCCGCCGGGCGCACCGCCATTTTGTGCACGTCGAGCGCGAGCGCCGCTGGCGCGGCCCCGCCGGCCGCCGCCTGTCGCGCGCCCGCTCGGGCGCACGCTATACCCTCCGCTAGCTGCAGCGCTTTCATCAGCGTTAGGCCATCCAAGGGCTCGCTGAACAAGCGGTCCCGCGCCGGGCCACCGCCCAGTCCGATCACGAACCGGTCGCGCAGTGTGTCATCCAGGGTCTCGCTGGAAAACCCGCAGTCTAACGCCAGTCCTCTAACGCGTGCCGCCCACTCGGCTAATGTTTCTTCACTCTTCTGCACAGCGCTGTGAAACTTCGATCGCTCGGCGAAGCTACATTTCTTTGTCCTAAAATGACCGTCCAATAATGCAGTCACTTCGACGTACGATAGGATACCCACGTCCTTAGGGAGTGCTAAATCCCTAATGAGTCTGTACGTAGTTTCAGATAAACTACTCAGTAAAATAGCTCGCCTCTTCGTGCCGGATTTATCGCTGTCGTCATTAATGTCATTTGCCAGGAACCATTGTTCTAAACGACCTTTAAACAGCACCCATTCTTGCGTTTCGCAATCGAACACGTTTAACACCCCGAGTGTTGTATTATTCATTTTTATTTTTATAATACCGCACTAAATACACACACGTAAAAGTCCGTTCGTCGCCACTGTTATTTCAGGGGTTTCAGGGAGCTGAATTAAACACCGACGTACAAGAGCAAGCTATCTATTTCGACTGACATTCTGTTGCCCCGCCTACCCTCATATACATTTTATCAAGTACCCACCTTATTACTAACACAAACAAATAAATAAAGTTTTTAAAACAAGCATCTTGTCTAAAGGCACTGTACCGCTACAGTAGCGATGCAGAATCGCGTTTACGTCTGCGAGCGTATACGACCAGCAACAGCATCGCGTCTGTAGCGATATAGTAGCATTTGCAAAAAGTCACCGAGTCAACTCCTTTAGGCACTTGTTCCACCGACGACGATGAGCGAGAAGCGAGTAGAGGCAGCGATCAACTATTAATATATGCGTCTCTTTTATTGACACAGAATCTATATCTTTTGTTCATTCATGCGAAAAAAATAGTAGACTATGCCATTATTCAAGAAACGAACAAGAAGCTATAAATAAATAAATATAAATATAGCTAATCACTTTCTTGTCGACGGTGGGACAACATTATGCTCTTACCCGCAAATGAAACTTGAATGACTTCCTGTGGCTCAGCGGGCGGTATTGACAACTATCCATGGAGCAGAACACTTTGCGTGCCTCGGGATGTTTAGCCCCGAAGTGGGTACGCATCTCCTCCATGCTAGCGCACACTATGCAGCACAGAATGCATTTGAGCAAGTACGTAGGGGTGTCGGGGGTGTGATGTTTCTCTATGTAGTGATGGGTGAAGAATACCTACAAAAAAAAAATGTAAAAGTTATTATGGATATTTGGTTGAGTTATTGCGACAAATTAATAAAAGTTAATATCAAGGGCCACTATACTAGGCTTGTTCTATAGATACTAGATAACGATAAACACAGAAAATGTACCTTATCACTAAATGTTGTAGAACAATCTTCGCACTTATAAAATTGCTCCTTATGCTGGTTGAAATGCACGCGAACCTGATGGGCTTCTCTGTCAGTCTCATTCCAGAACAGGGTTGAACAAAATTTACATTTAAAACCCAAATGCGGACTGAAACAGTTGTCAAACTCCATGTCCTCCCAATGATCTGACAAGTGCCGCCTTGTTTCCGTCCTATTATCAAATTCCTTGTCACAAAACTGACATAACCAGAGATTGTCAAAATAACCTAGTTCGTCTGCTATGTGACTGTCAAGATCCCCTTGATTTTCAAATGTAGTAGCACAAACTCTGCATGAGTAAATTGGTGCAGTTTTCATTAAATGATTCTTAATCATGTGTGAAATAAACGCTTGCACATTATTATGCTTGTTTTTACAAAGAGAACATGGTATATCTGTTGTTGGTAAATCAGGTTTTGTTGTAGCGTAGTCTATATCAGAAACTTCTGGGACTACATTAGAATTTATGTTGCTTAAGGTCTGGTTTAGGTATTCAAAGTAACATTTTTGTAATATAATTAACTCTGTTAATGTCACATCAAAGTCTTCATCTCCTTTATACACATTAGTGATGTCGTTTTCAGCTCGAACTGTTTTCTTTTTTTCTTTGACTTTATCAGTGGTGTGGATTTCTTCCGGACTCATTGCTTCTTGTTTGATTTCAGGTATTAGCACACGAAGCAAATCACTTGTTTCACTATCAGTATGCTCTTCTTCATTGATTTTGAACTTCGTAAGGTTATGCTCCAAGTCTACATACCCAAACCTGGTTTGGTCTTTTAACTGGTTCTGGATAAATGCAGAACTGATATTTGCTCCACCCACAGAAAATGGCAGATCTCGCCCTGAGATTACACTGCTTACACACTTAAGAGTAAAATGATGGAATCCCATGTAATGATTAAAGAATGTGTTGCATACATTACTAGATTTTGAGCAAAGAAGGCAGAGGAATTTATTACTGCCTTCATATTCAAATTCCCATAGCATTTCTTCATCTTTACTGGTTAAACTGGTGACACTATGTTTTTGTATTAGATGCATGTTGTACTGGTCGTCATCAGCCACTCGGAAGTGGCATAATCTGCAATGGACTAGGTTATGTTCTGTGCTAAGATGTTGCCGGAGCTCTCTTTCCGTTGCAAAGTTTTCAACACATTGCGAGCAGGGCCAGGGTGTGTGGAATTTTAGGTGTGCAAACCATGCTTCTCTATCTGGCACAAAGTACCTGAAAAAATATTTTTACAAGTTGAATGTATTAAATATTATGCAAATACACTTAGGTTTAACATCCCTTTAAAATATACAATACAATACAATACAAATACTCCTTATAGAAAAAAATAAAACACGGAACATTACATTTTAACTATAGGTATACAACAGGCGGTCTTACCGCTAAATAATAATAGAAGGTCTGCTTTTTACAGAGGTTCATGGTACATCAATTTAGAGTGTAAACTTTAGACCTTAGTTAATTATCTAAAATAAAAAATTGTAAAGTAAATTTTAACTAGCAACAAAATAATAGGACTTTTAGATTGATGGTCAAATTCAATAAATTAAAACACACAAGTGTTACATATCTGAACAAAAGCAAAATAATTAATATTAATGTATCCCAAAATGGATGCGTGTTGCTCATGACAGATGGAAATGGGGAAAGATGGAGGAGGCTTATACACTCACATAGCGGCCATATAAATTAACCTATGAATTATAAATCGTGAAGTAATGTAATGTTATATATAAATATGGAAAAAGCTATAAATAAATAAATAATCCCAAAATTTGAAGTGCACTTGGATAACACAGTCTGTTAGGTTATACAATATAAAAGCTCATTTTTAGGGTTCCATACCCAAAGAGTGTCAAAGGGACTGTATTACCTACTAAACCTTCTAACTTCTAACTTTATAAAGCCTATATTATTAAAGAAAAGAGATAGATGCAATTGTGGACAGCCTGGCAGTTATGACTGTAGACATATGTTTGAATAGAGTGTTGACTTGACATGAAAATTTCATTATAAACAGAGGCTACAAAATAATGTTTTATTATTGTGCTTAATTTAATTTACATGACATATTAAAGTACTCCATATTTCTGTATATTAGTTGTTTCAATCCAACAGCATATAATAACAAAAGGGAGTCTCAACATACATAAAAAATAATACAAATTTACAATTAAAGGGGGCCCCTATACAAGAATGGTACGGAACCATTTGTGTGCAAGTTCGACTCGCACTTGGCCAGTTGTTTCTTTTTTATTTGAAATATTTTTACGCTGCACTTACCTGCATATCCCACAATAGTCCTTCTTATGATTCAACATGTAATGTACAATCATTTTGAACCTGTTAATGAACCAATCAGAGCAAAGCAAACAGCTGTAGGGTCCTGTTGGATTCAGGTCTTTCAGATAAAGCCACACGTCTTGGGGTCGCTCAACCACTGGCGGAGTAACCACCGCCGTCAAGGCGCGATTAATCTTAATCGTCATTGCAGACATTTTCTTACGAGAAATCACCTTCTTCTTTTTTTTCTTAGCTGGTTCATCTTTAAGCGCGATGGCATCTGTATACTTATCCGGTTTCAGCTTCTTCGCCGCTGCTATCAAGCTCAGCGGTTCATCGTCAGAGTCATCAGAAGCCATGGCTGGTCAACAAACAAGTTCAAGTTTAAATCTTTGTTTTATGGCTTAGCTTTTGTCCAGTGCGACGATTCTGTCAATTGGTCAACAAACTACGTAAACAAAAAAATACAACTATGCGGAATTTTCACGAGCAAAATGCCGTCATATATATTGACATCTATGATATTGACATAATCATTTTTTTTTTTTTTTTTTTTTTTTATATAATTCGTCCGTTTGGACAGGCTGAGATCAAAGACCATATCGCCTCGTCATAAGTTGAAATCATTTCATATATTCTTTGCTATTTTGAACGTCTAAAGTATTCTTTCAATGTTGTCTCATCCGATAAAACTTCTTCAGTGTTAATTTTTTTTCCCATTAAATGTCGTCAAATCCGATAAAACTTCTATAGTTGTAATCCATTCCAGTAAATGTATAGTCCGAGAAGAATTCGTCATATCCGAGTAACAATATTCGTCGTATTCATATCATTTTGTCATATCTGAGTAATAGAATAGTATAATTTTCTGAAAATACCTAATAATTATTTTGCCACGCACGTCTTCTGTAACGTGCGCAAAATATCCTGAAAAATGACACCTGTCAGTTGTATTGTTTACAACTTTCTTCTAACCTAACTTAAATTATACTGACTGAAACGAATAAAAATAAAATATAAACACAAAGAATCAATATTTACACCTATTTACAAGCATGAGAAAAATTAAATTTCTTTTATCGTTGACTTAATGAAGTTGTAAAGTGGCACATAAGTAGAATGATCTTTCAACAATTCTTGAACAGATCGCGGGACCAGATGTGATTCTCCGTAGATACGGATTAATTCGTCCACCAGCACAAGGCGCTGAATGCCAAAGGACGAGCAATGAAATAGTATGTGATCTATTGTTTGATCCTCATTTGATTGACACAGGTCACAAAGAGGATCATTAACAATTTTCATACGATACAAGTGATGGTTTAGACGACAATGACCGAACCTTAGCCGACATATAATGTTATAAAAGCTTCTCTTATGATAGATATTTCCTTTACGTAACCAAGATACAGATTGTAAGTTTATATCCAAGGCAGCATACCAAGAACCCTTGTTTTCTTTTTGCACAACATAATCCCAATATTTTCCCCAATTATCGTACATTCTTTGCTTCAATATTGCGATAACATCAGTATATGGGAGTGGGAGATTAAAACTAACATCAATAGATTGAGGAGAATCTGAAATAGAACGAGCCAAGAAATCCACATTTTCATTACCAGAGACCCCTATGTGAGATGGAGTCCACATGAAATCAACAACAGTTTGATGTTTTAAATAGAGATCGGACCAAAGATCTTTAATCAAAAAAATTATGTAATTAGTATTAGAATTGATTTTGTTATTTTGGATAGCCTTTAATACACTCATACTATCACTGACAATTACCCACTTATGTGACCCATTGTTTTGCCTCAATATGTGCTTTAACGCACAAAGGATAGCAACTGCCTCTGCGGTGAAAATACTAGCCTGTCTGTCTATTTTAAAACCAAGACCCATTTTGATTTCAGGATCATAAATTGCAGAAGATACACTAGTCTCATTCTTTGATCCATCTGTGTAAATAAATTTACAACCATTCCATGAAGCTAATTTCTCATATACCTGTTCCTTTCTGGAAAGATCATTATCAATTGAAATATTAATAGGACTGAATTTGCTATCATAAGACCCATCAAAATAAGGTAAGTGATTATTGCTTTTAAATATACTAAACTGATTTAGATAATCAATAAATTCAGATAAACCCTGTAAAATGTAAAAAGATTTTGAGTTACATAACATACGAGTATTACTATTAGAAAACTGATTTAAAAGAAGGTTGTTGATTTGAGAATGAAGCTTTAAAACAAATCTTTCTTTTAAATAAGCAAGTCTTATTGCAACTGGAGGAAGATTGCACTCCACTTGTAGAGAAACAATTGGAGTGGTTCTAAAAGCTCCAGTAACTATACGCATACACTTGTTTTGAATCTTTTCCAAAATATCTACAATTTTTAAGTCAGAAGCGAAACACATAAACCCATATTCAAAATGGCTGCGAACTAAAGATTTATATAACATAAGTAATATTTTGGGGTCGGCCCCCCAATTAGTACCACACAAAGACTTAAGGATATTGAAAGCTTTGTTAGCTTTGATTACTAAATGATCTGTGTATTTTTTCCAGGACAAATTGTGACAGAATATAACACCCAAGAACTTGTTATGTAAGACAACTGGCAAAGGGGTATTGTTATAAAATAAAGATGGCAACATAGCAGAATAATTTTGACCAAAGACTACAACTTTCGATTTTGATGGATTAACTTCAAGATTTAAATATGAAAAGTAATTGTGCAATTTAATTAATGCTAAATTAATGTTATTTATAATAAGATTAGAATTATTACCTGACCAATAAACAACAAGGTCATCAGCATATTGCAAATTTTTTATACTAGGTCCCAATATCAAATTTATACGACGTATATATAAAATGAACATCAAAGGCGATAAAATTCCACCCTGACACACACCTACAGATGACAGACGAGGTCCAAACAAACCACCATTAAGCTTAACATAAACTTTTCTACTAGATAAAAACAATTGAATCCACTGCACAACTTTAACTGGAAACCCTAAATTTAAAAGTTCTGTACATAAAATATTAATATTTACATTATTAAAAGCGCCGGTAATATCAAAAAACACCGAAATGAGTTTGTTGTTACTACTGATGCTTTTATGTATATCAAAATAAAACAAAGAAATACTTTCACGAGCTGAACGACCTCTACGAAAACCAAACTGATTAACTGGAAGTAGACCATTATGTTCTACATAATACTCAAGACGCTGTTTTAGTAGCTGTTCAAAGACTTTTCCTGCACACGACGTCAATGTTATAGGACGATACGAGTCTGGATTAAACCTAGGTTTGTCTGGTTTCAATATAGGAATAATGCAATCAGTTTTCCATTCAGGCGGTATATCATTTCTTATCCAAAGTGCATTATAAATATTTAATAAAATAATAAGACAACTATCTGGCATTTTCTTGAACATCATATATGGTATTCCATCCAAACCAAACGAAGTGTCCCTGCGCGAAAAAATTGCAGATTTTAATTCTTCAAGAGTGAAAGGTTTTGTAAGGAAATTATTATGCATGTTAGAAGAAGAGTCACTAGAAAAACTATTTTCACTTTCCACCGTATCAGGAGTATATTTTTGTAGAAAGTCTAAAATCCATTCATTATTATCAACAGAGTGTTGAGGAACATAGGTTTTATTAAATTTGCGCATAAAGCGCCAGATAACAGACAATGGGGTGAAGCGATTAAAAGAATTGCACAAATCAGCCCAAGACTTTTGTCTTTCTGTTTTAAGAACCAGTTTCTTTATAGCTTGCAGTCTCTTAAACTCCAAATAATTTTCTAGACTAAAGTTTTGTTTAAATGCAATATACGCCTGTTTGCAATTTATAACAGCTAAAGAACATTTATTATTCCACCATGGGAGATTATGTTTTTTTTTAAAAGCTTTTTTATTATTAGAAGACAAATGATTAGAACTTTTTATTGAAGTTCCTCTACGATTGGGTATGGATTGAAAGACAGCACCCAATATTTTTTTTGAAAACAAACTGTACGCCTCGAGTGGCGAATACGACTCTATTTGAAAATCATTTAACAAATGTTTTACCTTTTCAGCGTACACTTTCCAATCTACATTCCTAAAATTTAGGCACGGGTAGATGGGCAAATGTACACTGTTAACAAGATTATTTACATTATTACTATTATTTTGAACATTATAATTAAGAACCAAATTAATTATTACAGGTAGATGATAACTACCAAGAGGATCATCGTAAACCGACCAACTACAACAGGGGGCTAACGAAGGAGAAACTATAGACAAATCTAACGCATTTGGACGCCATGTCATGGAACCGACGGTGGTGGGCGTTCCATCATTTAATAATACCAGATAATTATCATCGACAACATCTAAGACAGCACGTCCACGTGGCGAAGTGGAACAACAACCCCATGAAGTGTGATGAGCATTGAAATCCCCGCAGATTATCATAGGTTCGGGTATAGATTGAACGAAATTTTCAAATTTTGTTTTGTTAAAAGCTGGATTACAATTAGTAGGACTATAAAAACTCACTATACTAATCTGTTTGCGATTAATAGTTATTTGAATACATATATTTTGAAGAGAGTCATCGAAAAATGTGTTAATTTTACTATAAGCAATACTATTATGAATCATAATACATACACCGTTATGTTTGTTACCACAATCATTGCGCTCTATATTAAACCCTCGAACCTTTAGCCTCATATGAGGCTTCAACCAGGTTTCACAGATGATTGCGATATGTATGTCATTATCATATAAAAAATTTGTAAATGAGTGCCTATTGTGCGAAATACTCTGAGCATTCCACTGAACGACATTGAGAGTATCCATTATGTTTTAGGATGGGTACTCCCACTAATCGTATTTTGGAATGCCGCTCGTATCGATTCCGTGTTAATAGGCGCTTCATTTTGGTTGGCTACCAATTTAATTATGACTTGGGTAATCATGTTCAAAAATGACTGGCTTTTTAACATATTTTGCAAATAAGTTTCCGCGGACCTTGCAGCCAATTGCGGAAAAGACTTCTCATTAAATAAATCGGAATATGCAACAGAACGAGTTTTGATTTTATTTTCCTCAATTTTGGTTTTTTTCACAGGACAAGACACAGAAATGGCAATATGTTTACCCTTGCAATTAGCACAAACTGGATTTTCCTTATCGGCTGTACAAACTTTAAAATTGTGATTCTCGGAACAAATAGAGCAGACTTCGTTATTTTTACAGAAACTGGCGATATGTCCAAACTGCTGGCATTTTAAACATTGCTTAACAGGAGGAACATATTGCGTTACCTCATGTCTCCAAGAGTCCAGGAATACGTGTTGAGGCAACTGAGTGGAAGCAAACGTTACCGCTACAGTCTGCGTAGGAACATACGAGACCTCGCCCCCATCTGCCCTCACTCTGCGCATGAACCGCCGGACCTGGATCACATTGCGCGAGCTGCCGATCAGAGAAAATATTTGTTTATTGGATATACCAACCGGAACTGACTTGACAACCCCTGTCACTTCAGTATCTGCTGCAGGAATAGATGCATAGAGTCCCAGTTCACCTAACAGTTTGCTATTTGCCAAGAAAGTATTTGCGTTATTAGACAAATCAAAAGTAATTGCAACTTTATATTTGTTCATTGGCCTTAGATGCGACACACCTGACACGGCATACTTTCGAATGGCCTGCGATAGAGAAACCTTGTCGTTATCTGAAAAAGGCGTATTTGCGGTCTGGTGAGCAAGGAATACTACGAAGTCCTTTCTTTGCGATGTTTCGGGATATTTCCTGGAATAATTGGTTACCTTGAAAGGCCGATACTTATTAACTTCGGTATCCTGATCGGAGTCTTCCGAGGCAGACCCATTTCCCTCATCTTTTTTTCGTTTTTTGGTTCTCCCGCCTCCCATCTTACCTCTAAATAATTATATTTACAACCTTATCTGGTAAAATTATATGAAACGAGAGAATAAACAATATTTACAAGATTAAAAGATTTTACAAATTATTTTCCCTCAAAAACGCGCCTTTCCTATTCGAAGGTTCCCGCCTTTTTTTCTGACATAATCATATCAATTGACATTTCTGGGTAGGGGGGCTATCTCGCTTGCTCGGTCGGTGTACATATCGATAATTCCAAAGGTAAGATCACACTGTCAACAGGTACCAATTGAGTGAACTGATAAAATTCCAATTAATTACCGAACAATGTGATGGTGAAATCGTGTTTTAAATATTTAAGGGCTGATTTTTCAATCCCCAGATAAAATTATCCGTCAATTAAATGTATTACTTTTCTTTTTCTGAAGTCATATGAAAAAAAAAAGACAGAGCTAAAATTTACTGGGGATTGAAAAATCCGCACTAAGTGTTTTGTTTGTAAAATATTTAATTATATTAATATACATTTAATAATTATGTTAATTTCAAATTATGAATGGAACTTTAGTGTATTTCTACCCTTGAACATAGACAAGACATTCAATAGTTTAAAACGTTATTACATTCCATTCCATATCGTTCATAAAGTTGTTTATAAATTTGAGGTTCTTTTCTTATTTTTCTTTATTTTATTTTTTATTTTAATATTTCTTTATTAAATTTACGTATTCGTGTGAGCGCAATAGTACTAAAGAGTTATAAATAATGATAATGAGCAATTGTTTATTACTAAAATAATGCGTGAAACGAGTTGTTTGAAGAAAAATAGTACCGTGGCAGCCATTTTATAGAAACTACATTGTCTCTGCCTAAGAGCTAAAGAAAGGCGAAGCTAAACAAAAGGGTAGCATGTAGATAGCGTTTACTAAATTATTAGTAAATTATGGACTTATTCTGACTTGAAAACCTTGTTTTTATGAAATAAATAAGTGAACTTTGAATTGACAATGCCAGTGTATTGTTTAGACTCGTGAAATGGGGTTCAAAGCATCGTGTAATGGTGGCCATTAGGAGCAATAATTATGTATATTGGCATACTTACTGTTTTACGGACCATCAAATATACGTTCAAAATGGAATTGTGATGCGTGTTGCTAAAGTTTGAACTGAACGGAATGTAATCGTGCGATAGTTTGTGACTTGTGAATGGGGTAAGAGTGAGCAGTGTAAATACCCCGTGCCGCGCAAATCATGGCCCAGAACCAGGGGGAGGTTCAAGTTGGTGCAGCAAATCAGCCTGTCAAGGATAAAGATATTTATGCCTGCCTGCCTGATATGCGAGTGCTTGGCTCGCTAGGACCAGACGAGACCTGTCCTGGCGGTGAAGAACTCCGATGGCTGCCCGCGCAGTCTACTGATCGCGACCTGGTAATGTACTTGAGAGCTGCTCGCTCCATGGCGGCATTTGCTGGTATGTGCGACGGCGGCTCGCCAGATGACGGCTGTGTAGCAGCCAGCCGAGATGATACTACTATCAATGCACTTGATGTCCTCCACGACTCTGGCTATGACCCAAGCCGCGCTTTACAAGCTCTAGTCAAATGCCCAGTGCCCAAAGGAATTGAGAAAAAGTGGTCAGAGGAAGAAACAAAAAGATTTGTTAAAGGAATACGCCAGTTTGGCAAAAACTTCCATAAAATCAAAAAGGATTTGTTGCCTCACAAGGATACTGCAGAATTAGTGGAGTTTTACTATTTGTGGAAAAAGACCCCTGGTGCTAGTAGTAACAGGCCACACAGGAGACGAAGGCAAGCTTCACTGCGAAGAGTTCGTAACACTAGGAATTCACGTGCAGGGACACCCAAAGAGCAAACTCCTGAGGCTGTACCAGTTGTCCCCGATACTAATGGATCTAGGCCTTCTCCCAATGCTAAAGAAACTGGTGAAATGAGTTCAGTCACAGAGGATGAAAATTCAGAGGAAGATAGTGATTCTCGTGACGCTGGGGAATTGGCCAAGGTAGACAATGGCAGAACTGAGAACCCTGATGAATCCCCGACCAGAATGAGGACTAGAAATAAATCTAAGGAACAATTAACACCAAACGGCAAGAAAGGACAAGACGAGAGTGACAATGACTCAAAAGCCAAAAAGGCAAAACCTAATAATACCCAGAGTACAAACAACAATGTTCCAGAAAAACTTCCACCATCACCTGTCTGCAAAGATACTAAAAAGAAAGTGGCAAATGGTAAAGTTGATGTGTCTAAAGTTAAGAAGCGTCTTCCTGATGACTCTAAACTAGAAAGTATATTAGATGGAGATGTACAGATGAAGAAGAAAAAGGCTGCTGAACCACCAGAAAGCCCATCTGAGAGCTTAACTAATGATAGTTTTTCAGCCATGGATGAAACTGAGAATGTTGAACCTGAACCTGAGGCTTGTGACTTTAGTTTTCATAAGACTGATAAAGAAAAAGCAGAGCAAAGCAAAGAACCTCAGCCTGAAACACTACCAAAACCAGCTGAACCACAAGTTAAAACTGAACTGGGAGTTGCAGAACATGCTGTCAAAACTGAAAAAGATCCTTTGCCACCACTGTTCAAAACAACAGATAAAGATGATAAAAACGTTCTTGATCTTAAAACAGATACAAATGTTCTTAAGGATCCAGATCCAATTGAACAAAGAACACTTCCAATTCCAGGTACAATATTCCCTAAAACAGAATTAATAATACCTAAGGTGACACCTATGTCTACAGATACCATGGAAAAGATTAAAATTAAAGAAGAAGTTGATACAGAAGAACAACCTCATAATTTGCAGAAGGAGGAATTCCAGAAAGATCCACTTTCACATAACTTTACTGGCCATCCGGTTAACCAACCCACTAAACCATTGAATTTGGAAAATACCAACTTTTTCGTTAAAGATAGCCATATTTACAACCCAAAGATTGCTCATAACATTAAAATAGAAGGAGTTCCAAGCAATATATTCAATCCAATGAATATCACTAAAGACAGTTCAATCATAAGAAGTGCTAAGGATTTTGCTTCAGGTTTGCCACCATTTTATCCTCATGGCATAAATTATGCAAGTGATCTCAATAAGCATAATCCTAACATAAATCCACTTAAGACCGTTATAAAATTAGAACCTAGGGATGAAGCAAGTGAAATGAAGAACCAAAATACACCTGAAATATTTACAGCAACAATTTCTACCGGAAACAAGGTAGATTCGCCAAATGCACCAAGACTGGATTCTCTTCAAAGAATTAGTCCTTCACCAACAACTGCTCGCGGTTCATCACCTCCACCCATGGAACATCCCACCACAACAAATACTGAGCCCATATCTCCTGCAAACTCACAGGAAAATAAAGAATCAGATATTGATGATAAACAACCTACTGATCTGAAGACACAGCCAAAGCATGATGGTCAAAATACTGGTCTGAGGCCTCCTATATTCCCTTCGCCTGCCCGACCTGAAAATCTGGGTGTTAGATCTTCAGAACCATCTAACATCCCAGTCTCTGGCCAGAACATGCCTCCACCATCTCATAGCCAACCATCAATTACCAGCCTTCTCCCACCTGGACCATTAATTTCAGTGGGAAGTGGATCAAATGTGGGGCCATATGGATTCATGCCCTCTCCTCTATATGGTCATCCAGGACATCCTGGCCACCCAGGACATTCCGGACATCCAGTTCACCCCGGACATCCTGGCCACCCAGGACATCCAGGTCATCCAGGTCATCTAGGACATCTTGGACACCCAGGCTTAGATAAGCCCAGTTCAATGCCTTCCTTAATCCAACCAGTGCCATCACATGCTATTCCAGGAAGCAATCCTATGATACCATCTAATAATCAAAATGATCCATCAATGCCTCAAGACCTTAAAATTAAGCAAGAGGTACCAGACAACATGCCAGCTAATTTGTCATTACAAAGTGCTACAGATCCTCTGCAATCACTTAAAGAAGTCAAAGTGCCTGGATATCCAATCGGAAGCGCAATCGCGCAGCATTTAAGCTCAGAAAGAGATAGAGAATCAATTTCGAGTGTTGAGAACAACAGCAGACCTCCAAGTCAGCCTACTAATGAAAACTCTAATATTCCTAGCAGTTTCCTTGGACCTAGGATTGAAAGCATAAAGAAAGAACCTGATTTTATGCATCAACCACATCTTCCTCCTGTAACATCAAGTCAAAGCAGTGGACCGGATTCTGGCAATACTTTGCCGCCAGTAAAGAGCCCACATACGCCTACACCTATTAAAAGTCAACCAGGTCACAATGGTACTCCTGGACATGGACCTCATCCATCTTCAACCACGTCACCATTTTCGAGGCACTTAACAAGTCCTTCCCAGCCAAGACAGATTTCTGCATCTCCGGTGCAACCTCACACCCCAGTGTCGCATTCTGCGCTCAACCTCATGAACCCAACACCACTCTCCATACCGTCTACCATGCCTGGTCCTATAATGCACTCTGGACAGCATTCGGGGCCACCTCACCCATTTGCTTCACCTTTACATCACCCTCACCATCCTTTACTCCACACTTCAATCTTCCAGCTGTCTGCTGCAGCAGCAGCGCATGCTATGCATCCTTACTATCCACACCCACATCCTGGCTATTCAATGCCATATCCATATCCTTATGGACCTTTACCTCAACCTCACCCTATACCGCCAATGCACCCTGTGTCTACGCCTGGAAGACATGACCCAGTAAAACCGTCGACAATTGAGTCTACAACAATGCTAAGTTCACATCACAGTCACAGTACCAGTTCTTCAGTTACTACCAGATCTCTTAGAGAAATATCAGAAAGCTCAGAAGATCCAAGGAACCCAAGTTCAACAACAGAGCGGCATCAGTTGCACGAAACTACGATGACCCAACATCACTCTACCAGTCATCACAGTGCTGTTCACACCAGTACTGAGAAACAGCCTCCTCACGCCGGCGGTGGCTTGAATCATACTCTATCGATTTCGCACTCGACTTCCAGCAGTTCTTCTCAGTCAATACAGCATAAAATCAACACCCAACAAAAATCGAGTTCTCATTCAAGTTCACCACATCATTTATCAGCAAGCGTATCTCAGTCTACGAGCTCGTCGTCAAGTTTGAACGTGTCCAACAACCACACACATCACCACTCGCATCATCTGGCGCATCACCCAGAAAGGCTATCTCCAGCGGATTCCATGCTTCTGCGACATCATCCCAAGATGCTTCCAGGAAATCCTAATCATTTAATGATTCAACCGCCTTCGATGGGCCATCCAATGGGCCTAGGTCTCGCTCCAGGACCCGGTCCCAGTTCGATTGAGAGTCTAAGGTTGCACGCGCAAGCTGCTGCAGGTCTGCAAGCAAGCCACGGCAGGTCAGGATCTCCGCACCAACTGCCACACGGACACCCGCATCTACGAGGGCCTCCGAGATCGATATCCGATGATAACCCTGAATTGAAACTTGAAACACAATCTCAACCAGACGAAGAGGAAATACCGAGTCCTGCGCATATATCTAATGGCCCAACTCCTGAACCAAAAATTGAGGATACGGAGTGTCATAGATCTCAATCAGCAATTTTCCTAAGGCATTGGAATAGAGGAGACTACAACTCTTGTACAAGGACCGATTTGATTTTTAAGCCGGTACCTGAATCGAAACTGGCTAGGAAACGCGAAGAAAGGCTGAGAAAACAAGCCGAGAGAGACCGAGAAGAGAGAGAAAAGATTGCTCAACAGGCGCATCGCAAAATAGCGACGCCCGAGAAACCCGAAACAAAACCACCTTCCAGAGGAGCCATCGAAACCATCACTTCTCCTTACGACCGCTTCCCACGGCCTCCCGGATATCCAGACACGCCTGCCTTGCGGCAGTTATCCGAGTATGCCCGTCCACACGCCGGTTTTAGTCCCGGAAATCTACCGCGGCACTGCATGGACCCGATGCTCCAGTACCAACTAAGTTCGATATACAGTGCCGCAGGAGCGAGAGAACGGCTGGAACTGGAACATCTCGAGAGGGAAAAACGGGACAGAGAGATCCGGGAATTACGAGAGCGCGAACTCAACGACAGACTGAAAGAGGAATTGCTCAAAAATAACGTCGGGCCGCGTGGGTTGGATCCCCACTGGCTGGAGATGCACAGGCGGTATGGAATGCCGCCGCCGCCACCTCAGGGCGCGATCCCCGTGCAGTTCGGTTTGTATCCTCCGGGGCACGGGCCGGGCGCTTTGTCACAGCTGGAGCGGGAGCGGCTAGAGCGGCTCGGGATCCCGCCAGCGGGCGCGCCGGGAGCCCCGCAGTCCGTGCCGGTGTCGGGCGCGCCCTCGCACCACCCTCACCACCAGCATCCGGGAGTTGCGGCCGCTCAGTTAGAAGCCGCGGAGCGGTTAGCTCTAGCGGCGGATCCGATGGTGCGTCTGCAAATGGCGGGGATCAACCCTGAATACCACGCGCATACCCATGCGCACACGCACGCGCATTCGCACACGCATCTGCACCTGCACCCGGGACAGCAAGCGGCGGCGGCGCAGCAGGAGGCGATGGGGCTGGGCCCGTACCGTGGCCTGCCGCACCCGGACCTGCTTGGCCGGCCTTACGCCGAGCAGTTGGCGCATCAGGCGGCGGCGCACGAGCAGTTACAGAGGCAGCTTCTAATGGAGCGCGAGCGCGGGTTCCTGCACCCTCACCCCGCGCACCACGAGGAGTTTATGCGGCAACAGCGCGACCGCGAGCTTAAGGTGCGCGCGCTCGAGGAGGCGGCGCGCGCATCGCGCCCGTAGGGGCCCGCGCCCGACGCGCGCGCTGGCGCCGTCGTGCTCGTCGACTGAAGACCCCTCGCCCCTCGCACCCGACTCCTCAGGTACGCCCTCGTGCCCGTATGTACTATACTAATTACGAAGTGTTCACGCGGTAGATTTATTGACATAATTTAAAGCGAAGTTTTTCATGTAATGTGTGACGATACTTGTAATTGAACTAATTATAATTATGTAACGTAACGTATTTAAGTTTTTATAATATTTTTATAGACGCATGGTCATGTAGCACGCTTATCCATGCTCAAATTATTTCTTAACTACTAGTCATAATAAAATTTTATTCGTGGGAGACTATATAGTGACGAGTCGCGTTTTACATAGATTGCCGTATTTTAGTTTAAATTATTGTTTTATAATAAATTTAAATAATATGCAGTTTAACCCTGGGTGCTAGTAAGCATCCGTACGAGCGGTAATTACATTTGATGTAAATTACATTATATTTTAATTGTGACGTCACTTATAATACATAGTAATAAATAAATATGACAGAGTAGGGACTATGACTTGCCTTTCTTCTCTACTTGCCTTTTTTAACAATCGTGTTTGTAGAAGAGGTATCTTTCTTACTCTGTTAAATCCTAAGACTAAAGTTAGTCTATTTCCCTTAAATTATTTACAATATTTTTATCGTATATATAATTTATTATTTCATGTAAGAATTTAAATAGCTCTCAATGAAATGTTATGTAAATGTAAGTCTCGATAAATGCCGCGTATTTGGAACAATAGCTCTGCAATCGGTGCAAAGCAAATCCAGTTCACATATCAATTGCAAGATCTCGCCGAGAGAAAACTGTACATAATTGATATGCTTTCAATTGTTGATATTGTCTGACTTAATTGCAATAATTATATAAATATGGTTAATTAACATGTTTAAAAGATAATATTTAGTAATCATATTTTGCGAATTGTGTTGGGTCTATTAAATTGTGATAGATATATAGAATGTTCTTATTGTATTATTTTGTAAGTACATGAGAATCATTTGGGAAAAGTTAATGTCCGAGGTGACGTACATACTCCGTGAATTTAAGCTGGCTGCAGAGTTTTATAACACACTTGTTAGTATGATATACTTGTTGTTCTTATTTTCCATAATATCCCCGAAGCCAGACAGAGTTTATTTTCAATGTTAGCATAATCCATGTAATGAAAGTATTTTTTTATTAATTAAAGTTATCTTTTCTTTTTATAGACAGTGCTAACATTGAATGTTAAATCCTTTGATATTATTGTAATGGTCAGTCGGCGCGTAAGACAACAGAAGTACAAAACGAGGTGGGAAGAAACTGGAGTTGTAATATAAAATTTAATTATTTGTATGAACTTCTTGTGAAGCTCTCCATTCTAATTATAACAATTTGCTAGAAAACTTTAATATAATTTTGCTAGTAGTGAAATCAATAAATAATAAGTAAAAATCATACATTAAGATTTATAATTCTCACCCAATGTACACATTCAGTGATTCTTGCACTTCATTGTATCATAAACCCCTTTGAATAAATAGACCCCATTAGTGAGTTATTGAAAAAAGGAAATTCTAGAGTTAAATTTCAAAATGTCGCTTGGTAGGTGTTACTTTGGTAATGCCATAGTTACTTTCTGATGTTAAAAAGAGAAAAATGAGTATTATTTTTAGAGACAAATTATATCTTAATTAATTTAAGAGGTTGCGTGTCAGTTTTAAACTTCGTTTATTTAGACAATAAGGTTAAATGGATGTCTTAGTGCTTTTGTGTAATATTTTTTTTGAATAATATATGTGGAAAAATTCAGTTTGCTTTTTGATTTTTTATCAAATTAAGTAAAGTTACTAGCCCTTTAGATATAAACAAGCATCATTCCAAAACCGCAATTCCCTCTGCGCATCCAAATTTTCGGGGACAAATATAAACCTAATATCAGTTCTAGGCCTTCTATTCGCTAAATGAGCAGACCTGTGGTTCTATCCTCTTTCAAAGCATCTTCTAAGTGCTATCGCACTGTACGTATATACTATAACGTCAGTTTTAACACATAAAAACTATACTTCCCCTACTTTTTGGTACCTATAGCCGACTACAAAGAGATGTACCTACTCACGATTGGACCTTATTACAATGTATATAAAAAGTAGTTACATTTCTCTGTAGTTGACTGTACCTGCTTAAATCTCTTAAAAAATCTATTCTGTGTGATGGCCCTAGTGTTGTTAAAAGACTAGTCTTGAAGACTTTTGAACCTTAAAGACTTCCAAACCTTGAAGGTTCAAGCTTTGAAGACTCGAGCGTTAAAGGTTTGAGCTCAGAAACGGTTCAGAACCTTAACGACTCAAGCTTTTTATGAGCTCTTAAGAGCAAGTCTTTAAGACTCGGGGTTCATAGACAGCTCAAGCTTTAAAAACTCGGCTTATTGAAAGCTCAAGGCCCGGAACCTCGAAGGCCTGAGTTAAGCGTTAAGAGCTCAAACAATGAGCGTTATAGGAAGAAAGTATTATTGTACGGTCACGTGCAAAAATACGTATCGATTTCATCCTCTCATAATTATGTATCGAGGCCTTATTTCGCTGACGTTAAGGTACTATGGGACATATTTTTGATTGGTTATATGCACCTATATTTTTACACTTGACTGTACCTATATTTATTTTTAACCCTTAATTTGACCTCAGGATTATGCTGTTAAAATCTCTCGGGTTCCTCACGGGCATCCTGTATAATTATCAAATATGGCATAGATAACATAAATTAATCTACTTTGTTAAAAGCTTTTAAGACTTAAATGCTACAAACCTTATAGACTTAAACCTTCAAAGCTTAGGAGGCTTGAAAGCTTGAGGCTTAAAGACTCTGAGGTTTCTGTGCTCGTAAGCAACAACGCGAACTTATTAAGTTGAGGCTTATATGGTCGAGGCTTTAAGGTTCGAGGCTTCTAGACTCAGAAGTCGCGACTCAAGTCTTGTAGTTTACGCCTCGAAGCTTAAATTCACAACACTAGATGGCCCTGATGGCTGATCGCAGTAATGGTAAAACAAAACAAAAAATTAGAAAATAATATCACGTTATGGTTACCTACTATGAAGCACTAAATTCGAAACTTCCCCCCCAGCCTTTCACCCGTCATTCGAGACTTCCCCTAATTTAATCGCGAGAAATGATTAGAGATTATCGTAAGTTACGATTTTCAAACTATTACCCAGGTAGTAAATGAGATGGGATGTCATTGCGATTGTTACCTACATGTACATGCTAACGGTAGATGCACACGTACCCAAACTCAGTTCTGTGGCTATTTAACTTTATTATTGCGTTGCGTCTTAGCTGTTTATTTGAGGGAAGTGCCCACACGCTCGTTAATACGCCGCTGCAGATATAAATGCACATAGTTTCATATTCACGATTGTCGTTAATCAAGCTCGTTGCGTTATAAAACGCTGTGCATTTTGCCATCACCATAAATTTTATTTTAATGGTAGTTTAAAACTGCCATGCCTACATCCGATCGTTCGATTAAAAACTGAATTGAAACTTAGCGAACTAGATCCAAAAGTCAAATTGCAATGGAGTTCCGAAAGCTATTTCTATCAGATTGACTGCTGCGACATTTCTTGGACAGTTCTGTCAAAATATCGTTTATGAATTTTACAAGGATTTCGTTTAATATGTGTTTGTAACGTTACTAGGTGATAGATATTGATCAATCTGCGCTCATGATATTTACCTAGTGTTTTGTTCGTGGGTATTAAAATATGGGGTTGGTGAGCAATACTGGATTGCTGGCTGTTCCGCAGAAACCGACGTTGGTGCGACAAAAGGTAACTTGGTGCCGACGAAGTACTGTTAGAATTGTTGATTGCTAATAATTCAAATCAGGCGCGAGCCAGCACGTTGGTCGTAAATAAAATTAATGTCCTTTCATCTTTGAGACCGTGACGTGTTGGTGATAATAATAGGTACTCAAGGTAAAAACAATGTACAAACTTTATTACCAGACTGCCTATGAAGATGGTTGTCGTTTTCGGTTGATTGTATGTAGGTGTATTTGTGACTTGTTGTAGTCTTAACGCTTTAGCAGATTTCAAAGCGGATTAGTGTTTATCCCGGAAGTGTCACGATATATTTTTCAGTACCGTAAAATGAGGTGAATAGGGTTCGCGGGGTGAATAGAGTTGCAGCCTAAAACCAATCATATTCTACTAATTAAAAGACTGAGATTTAAACGTAATTTTCCAAAAGACTTGTCAATGTAATACTAGTTCTTATTAGTAACCAGTTATGCTTTGTTTTAGGCTGTAACTCTATTCACCCCGCGAACCCTATTCACCCCATTTTACGGTATTACACGTGTATTTTAAAGCTTCCCTGTTTTAGTGATAGAAGGTATGGTAAAAGATCAAATAATAGTTCAGTTTTACACTAAGAATAAGGTCCTAAGTTTATTCCTTCTATTGATTATCTTATGCCTATCTTATACACTTACATTGCATGTAAATATAGGAGAATAGATGGTTTATACTCGAAACAGGTGTAAGTTAGCTAGGGCTTCTGGTAGATTTATAACCCACACTATGGCCAGAAATCCAAAAGATTAATAATGTAATCTAAATAAGTATCCGTCCCTCCAAAAATACATGCCACCATGGCCATGATCAATAAAGTGCCAATTCTATTCTATTGCTGATGGATTGTGGTATTTATCTATGTATATAAAAGGCAAACCTGACTTACTGACTTATATATCAACGCACAGCCGAAACTACTGTACTTAGAAACTTGAAATTTGGTACAGGGGTTCCTTTCATGATGTAAGTAAGAGAGGATTTTCCGAAAATCGACTTCCAACGGGAAGAAATGGGGGGAGTAGCGGGAAACTAATTCTACGCGTACGAAGTCGCGGGCGTCCTCTAGTCTATTATACTTTGCGCAGGTCCTACAGAGTGCACAATATACTAGGCAGGCAGGGTTGGGTTAGCTCTAATGTTCTGATGAAGAGGGTACCTAAGACAGCCAGTGAAATTATTAGCATAGAAATATTCCATCTTAGGCCTCAGGAGGCTGAGCTATTGCTGCTATACCTGTATTCTATTGTAACGTACTCCATATCATTCAACTGTACGATGGATGTGGACTGCAGACCGTGTGGTTGGCGCTCACTTTGGAAGACTTACAATCACCATTGGTTGGCGATAAGCTGATTGATTCAAGCTGGCAGGACGAGAGTAGATTGCGACGCTATGCCAGTTCGACTCGACGTAAGAGAGGCTGAGTCGAGGGCGAACAAAAAATGGACAAGGACCAATGATGGGCATTTGATTCTTTATTTACAGAAGATAAGGGTTGTTCGTTTGTTTTGCTACAATCAATTTATTACCGGATGATCTTTGAATTAAGAGTTCAGTGTCCAACACTCTGGTGCCATTACCCTACACGCTCATATACAGGATGAGCAATCCAAATGGGTCAGTATGCGGAATTCGGAAACTAAGTTTGGGTAATCTTAGGACCCAAGGCCTCGATTTTGAAAAAAACTATAAGTTTTCGAACTCCCCATAGGTACTGACCCGTTTAAATTGCCCAACCTATATTTTGTTAACGCGGACGCGGCTCGACGCAGAACGGAGCGCGTTGTGTGACCGCTCTGCTCTCACTAGTGCCTATAGTACCGCGTGTAATTTAAAAAAAAAAAACATTTTTCCCTGGATTTAAGAGTATAGTGGTCGACCTACGATGCGACGTGACCCCTGCTCCGTTTATGCTGCGACCCTACGCAGGGCTCTACAACCCGTTCTCGCACGCGTGCTCCGTACTCTGCAACCACCCGGCTGACCTCGAGGCCAAGGAGTACGTCAGGAGGGCCAAGGATAGCTGGGTAAAGTAGTGTAGTGGCTCTAGAATTTTTTGCAACAATTAATTTGCAATGGCCTTGTCCGAATCATTGGTAGATTACCGATATGTAAAAGCCCTGATGTGGCCAATCTTCTAAATAAATAGTTTCATTTCATTTCATTTCAGAACTCATAGTAGGCGCAAGCCTCTTAGTTTGGGGGGCTAAGTAACTAGGTCAATTTGTATAAGATTGTCCTCTGATATTATTTTGAGTTTGCTTGTTGACGCGGGTCGCCTAAGTCGTGGCCAGGCCGTCAGGCTAAACAAAATCAAGATACCTACTTTGGTACAGTAAAGGTCACCAATATTTATAAAACACAAAGTCCCAAAAATATGTACACAGACCTTATTACTATGGCAATAAGGTCTATGTGTACATATTTTTGCAAATTTGTGTCAATATTTATTTTTAACCTAGACTGTACCTACTACCTATTTAGGTAATAATTTTTACATTGTATTATTACAGTTTACCGAACTGAGCAAGACGCAGGACCAAAATGGCTATGACAAGGACAAAATCCGGACGCCGCATGACATCGTCACTGAAGACATGTTTAGAAGGTGACTGGTACTAAAAGCCTAGGATATAAGTATAAAAGAAAAGGGCTAAATTTATGTGTCAGATATGCTTTACTTGACGATTGTGAAACAGGCCCTTAAAGTTTTTACAGTAACGCTTCAATTTCGCAGATACACAGAAACGGACTCCAGACCGCTCACGCCGGCGCCGACGCTCGCCAGCGGCAAGTCGCGGGGCTCCCGGCGCTGCCTCACGCCCGACCAGCCGCACCCGCGGACCACCATCGTGCTGGACTTGAGGAGGAGCCACAGTCAGGTACTGTCTAATCGCATACTTTAAGCAACCTGCGGTAAGTATGTATGTAAACAAGCAAGGCAAGTCACGGGGCTCCCGGCGCTGCCTCACGCTCGACCATGCAGCCGCACCCGCGGACCACCATCGTGCTGGACTTGAGGAGGAGCCACAGTCAGGTACTGTCTAATCGCATACTTTAAGCAACCTGCGGTAAGTATGTATGTAAACAAGCAAGGCAAGTCGCGGGGCTCCCGGCGCTGCCTCACGCCCGACCAGCCGCACCCGCGGACCACCATCGTGCTGGACTTGAGGAGGAGCCACAGTCAGGTACTGTCTAAACGCATACTTTAAGCAACCTGTGGCAAGTATAAAGAGCCACAGTAAGGTACTGTTGGACCGCATGCTTTATCAAACAGTTGTGACTCGCGGGGCCTTCGCCGCACCTAAGGACCGCCATCGTTCTGGACTCTGGGAGAAGCTACAGTCAGGTACTGTTGGATCACATCTATAAGCAACCTGCGGTAAATTGCGGGGCTCCCGGCGCTGCCAACGGTTGACAAAATCACCGTGTTACTTTATTTTAAAATTAGCTTCTAATTCATATTTTTGTCATCCCGACAAAAATTCGTATATTTTTCATTTTGTGATAATGTAGAATTCTAATGGAGGAAGAATTTTTGAAATCGATCCGTAGTTTTTGAGTTTATTCGTTACAAACATACAAAAATACAAATCTTTCCTCTTAATAATATTAGTGTAGATGAGTTATTTATCATCAGTGACATTCAAAAATCGATCCACACATCAATACAAGCGTACTTCCTATATTCCACAGGAGACCCTGTACTACCACGGCTACACGACCTCCGACATGACCGTGGGCCACAACACAAGCACCAACGACCGCTCCACGCTGCCCTCCCTGAACCTCTCGGAGGCCGCCCACGCCCGCCTGATCAAAGGGCAGTGCCAGCAGCTGCCTCCCCTGGCCTCCCCGCTTGTACTGGCCAAGAGGGCGCCTGTGAAGGAGGCAATGATCAACCGGCCTGACAGGAAGGTTAGTCTCTTATGGTTCTTGTACAACTGGTGCAAGTGAAGGCGCGGGGGGGGTTACTTGCGCTCAAGGTTGATGCGCTGTGCTCGTGTCGCTGGACCCGCACATTTCTTTATACCGTTGTTTTTTCCATACAAAGTGAAAAGCACTGGGACACTTGGTATAGAGAAACAAACTTGATGTGATTAATTTAAAAAAATGGGAATATAGGTTTAAAAACTTCACTGATTCATAATGATTCTAATTATGTAAGATACCACTGAAAAACTTGTAATTATAATAATTAATAAATGAAATAGTTCGACAGCTCCTTAACGCAGCTATAGATATATCACATTCGAAACACGCACATTTTAATACGTTACTGCGACAAGTTACTAAAATGTACTTACCGTTACTTCTAGACTCCGGAATGAAAAATTAAGAGACTACCAATAACGCTAAACACGTCGTCGTAAAACATTGTCTTATTTAAAAACAATACTTACAAAAATTAACAAACATAAGTAGATTATTAGGTAAGTAAATCAACTTTAAAGTAAACAGCTGTTCCATACATTTCGGCTGTTTAGCTCTCAAAGTTTGTATAGAACAGCTGTTTTTTTTCGCGATTTGGATGTTGGTCCCATAATTAAAGTTGATGAGTATGACCTACAGAGTTAGTTCCTGAAGTTTGTCCAACCTTCTGCCAAACACCCTGTATAACGTTCGCCATAAGTAGATAACACGCTGGAATTTAAGTACTTGCTTAGAATGTCAATGCCACTAGTAATAATAAAACTACGTAGCTCACTCGTAATCTCGTTGACGCAAGCTTTAATATATTTTTCCATTCAGCCTCTTCAAAAGTTACTAGACCGAATCCACTGATAACAACCAAGTACCTTATCGATAATTAGAGTTAGTATAAACCTCGTTAAACAAGCTCATTCTGTGCTGTCACTCGCTAGAAACCACTGGAAATATGTTACCATTTCTCATCTCAAAAACAAAACTCTTGCCGCTCAGAAAGGAGACGACAAAAGAGAAAAAGGAGAAGAGTTTCTATGTTACCGGTGATAATTTATATACCACAAAACCGAGGCGAGTCAAACGTAGGTTGAATTTACCTACGAACATTCCTACGTCTCCCTGCGACTGCAACCTCATGCATTTGACAAGGATCTTGATAAATTATGCACCGAGGAGTAGGAAGAGGGGAGCCTCCAATATAGTCTTGTCCATGACCGCTTGGGGTGCCACTGGGCAGAGGAAGAGAATTAAGCTGCCAGCTGTACAGGTGCCGAAGAAATTGACAAAGAGGGAAAAGCTTAACTATGACTGTGATGGTTTTTTTCGAAAGCTTGAGGTACATTTGGTTTAGGAATTGTAGTGTAGTGTTCTCGATCCACAAAGGCTCGCCCCGACACTCTAATTGATGTAGTACAGTCGATTTTATAAGTACTTGCACACTTTACTATCTTGTCGTTTTGACGCCTTTGACAGATTAGTGCAGCAGTTCAACCATAACGTTAATGTGACAATGCACTAAATTTCGGAGCTACTTATGAGGCCGACCGTACCACTACTGCTATAATTAAGCTATTAAGCAGTGGAGCGCGACTTCGTTGGCTTTAAAATCTCTATACAATAACATACAGTGCGAAAACTGCGTTAAAAGGTCCTACGGGTTTGAACTTCTCCTTTACTCGCTCTCTTTAAAATACTCTTTAGGACCTCTTGCGCTATAGGTAGGTGTGTAGGGTAGATAACATATTTACAAAACAAAGTCGCTTCCCCCGTCTGTCCCTCTGTATGTACGCTTAGATCTTTCAAGCTACGCAACGGATTTTAATGCGGTTCTCATCAATAGATAGAGTGATTCAAAAGGAAGTTTTTATTTTAAAATAAATTCTGGATTATGTACGGGTGTTACAGAAAACTAACATAAACGGAAGCGAAGCGAGGGCAGGTCGCTAAGTCTATACATATAATAAAGTTGTAGAAGGGAAAAAATCTGTACATTCGAGATATTTACTCAAAAATACTATAGGGGCCCTCAGAATGAGCAGCAGAACACGTTTCTACAATTTTTAGAGTTGGTGTCTGTTTGTCTGTTTGTCTGTTTGTCTGTTTGTCTGTTTGTCTGTTTGTCTGTTTGTCTGTTTGTCTGCTTAATTTTGTTTCTCCTCGCATCAATTGAAAACCACTGAACCAATTTTAATGCGGTTTTCACTAAAACATTTCAGTAAACGGTGACCAGGTTTATACATAATAAAAAATTAAGATATGACAATCAAAGTGGGGGAAAAGAGGGGTTAAAGTTAGTATGGAAAAAAGTTACCGGATTGAGCTGGTTACTTGAAACTTTGTATAATTACTCTTCGTAACAAATTAAACAATACCTGTTTCAGGATTTCTCGATTAAAGTTAAAACAACTAGGAAATTATCAAATTAGGCCAATTACATGTATTTCTTTAAAACCCTATTCGAGGGCCGTCGATCACTTTACGTGATTACAAATATCAACATTTTATTCTCCGTTTATTACATAGAAACTAAATTCAAGGATTTTTTATAATTCAATGTACAAAATATTATAAAAAGACAAAATAAATTATTCCAATACGTTGTTGTAACAAAAGAGACGCCATGATGACGTGCATCAAAGAAAAGGACAACCATATCCCTCCCATAACTGGAGAGATCAAGACAGAAAAGCACGCGATCATAGATAAACATTATAGAAGCGAAGTTGTGATTGAAATTTACATTGTCGCGTTGATACTTGAAAACATTGTTTTAATGTGTAATAACGAAAGATCAAGTTCGAATACATATTTAAGACAATATTTGGACAACCAAAATCCTATTTTTAACCGCCGCCGGAAAAAAAGGAGGAGATTATACGTTCCACTGTATGTAATTTTTTTTATGTAAGTATGTTCAACGATTTCTCCGTCAATTATGGTCCGATTTCAAAAATTCTTTTTTGTTTATAGAATATACTTCCGAAGTGGTCTCATTGTCACCAAATTGTAATCTGATGAGGGGGATCCATGAGGAATTGAGGGAACTCCTCAAATATTATAGGTAGTATTTTTACTAACAAGTCCAGCATTTGCATTCAGATAATATCATTTGGTGAACTGAAACTGATGATGAAGACCACAGATGGTCAACGGAACTCCTCAATGGTACCTATTTCAAGGGTGGCGATAGTTAAGATACCTCGATTAAGATAGTTGAGCGACTATAACGTAGAACATTTAATTGTTGAAATATGACTATGACTTTCCCGTGGACTTGCGGTGAACTTGAAATGTCTTAAAGTTTCATATCAACTAAAAAGTGGGACTACATGACAGCTTACTATGATCACTAAAAAGTATAAAATAAAATAAACGTTTTAAAAAACACAAAACCACGTTCAAAAACGCATAAAACATATTTTTTAAAATGGTACGTAACTTATAGGTCAGTGACTTACAATATTTTTAACCAAAAGCCGACTTCAGTTTGACTGACCTATATGTACCTACCATTTTAAAAGAAGTTATTTTTTGCGTTTTTGAAGGTGGTTTTTTTATTAACTTAGCTTGGGTTTAACAATTTCGATCATTAATTATTCTCTTCTTTGGGTTCCGCAGCATTATAGCGAAAAGAGAAACCGTACAATTTCGTCATGTTCATGTTTATCTAAAACATACATATATGTCACATATACCTACATTTTTTTGGTTATAAACATTAGTAGTATTATTCAATATCAATCAGATTATGAAATAAAAAAATAATTTCGTTAGTAGTAAAAAACAGTACCTACTGAATAAACTAACTCTAATAGCGCAAACTTGCAATGCATTTATTTCAGGATCATAGAGTTCCATAGATTATTAGTAACATTAAATCTTATTCTCTATTAGTAATTTTTGTCAAAAATGTACAATTGATTAACTTATTTTCTCCTATGGCTTCTGCCACCCAGTGTGACAACCCATGTTGTACATTCTGTTTTGTTAGTCTATGTCAAAATGAGCGATTTCAGATTGACGTTGACATATCCGGATTTTATAATTTTCCGCCATTTTCAAGACTGTCTTCGTCTCCTGACATTGGTGGAATCATCGATAGTATCGATGGAGCTACAAACGAAAAATTTAATTGAAAATTGTCCGGACTTCGTCAAGGCTTCTCAATATTACCATTTTTACAGTACTCCTTCTTCTTAGTAGCTCTGGGCCGGTTATGGCTATCACACTTGCACTCGCATCTGACAATATGTTTGTCACTTTTTTTATAGAAAAACGAAGATTGCCGACTGCTATTAAGAAACTGGTCGTACTGTACAGTTGTTATTTAAATATTAGGGCGGTTAATATGATCATTTGATTTTTTTACGGGTAGTCACATAATTTTTGGCGGTTGATTAACTACTGTGCTACTATGAAAAATATGAGGGTAGTTTTGCGTGCGGAAATTAGCGTTAGTTTTAGTTATAGGTTTAAACGATTACACGTTGTAAAATCAAGTTTTATGGAAACGAGCCGGGGGGTGCGGGGGCAAAGTGATAAATAGGGGGCTCGGAGGCGCAGCCCCCGCCTTAAAGAAAGGACCTTACCGACATCCTTAATAAGATAGATAGGTAAGTTTTTTAGTTTTCATGTTTCCTCTAGAGCAGATAATAGGAGCTCTGATGATTTTTCGTTCATTTCGTTTTGCGTGCGGAAATCAGCGTTAATTTGAGTTAAGTATTCGAGTCTAAACGATTAGATATTACATTAGGCATTGTGAATATTAGGTAAAGTCAAGGCAAAGGTTTACACAGGAGGGGCTCGAGGCCGTAGCCCCCTCCTTTAGAAATACACCGTACCGACATATTTATATGTTACTAGAGGACGCCCGCGACTTCGTATGCGTAGAATTAGTTTCCCACTACTCCCCCCATTTCTTCCCGTTGGGGGTCGATTTTCGGGAAATCCTTTCTTAGAGCTCACTTACATCATGAAAGGAACCCCTGTACCAAATTTCAAGTTTCTAAGTACAGTAGTTTCGGCTGTGTGTTGATATATAAGTCAGTCAGGTTTGCCTTTTATATATATAGATAGATAGAAGATAGATAAGATAGGTAGATTTGAGCTTTCTTTTGTCTTTCAAAGTAGAAAATAGGAGTTCCGTTGAGTTGTCTTTAGAACACTTAATTGGGCCCGGTTTGACGGATCTTACCATAATATTATAAACTGGCCAGAACCACGACTTCGTCTGCGTTGATTTCGATTATCGTTATTCCCTCGGGAACTTTAAAATTTTCCGGGATAAAAAGTAGCCTATGTTTTAATCCATTGTATAAGCCATCTCCATTTCAAATTTCATCCAATTCGGTCTATCTGTTGCAAGAGTGCATAATGTACACATACTTACTATGAATTTTGCGCTTATAATTATTAGTAAGGATGAGAAAGTTTGGAAGTTTGTTAATTACGCTTCAACCACTGAACGTATCCAGATTAAACTTGGCACACATAAAGGTTAGGTTCTGGAATAGGACTTAGGATAGTTTTTATTCAATAAAACGACTCATTCCTACGGGAAATCAAATTAATCGTTAAAAGATGTGAATTTGCTCACAAAGTTTACATGGACGAGTATAAAAATTAAAAAGGTGAAATCTCAGGTAGCCATGCGTGAGTAGTGTGTTTTTATTTCTGTTTACGTTTGTCATCCTGTAATGCTTTCAGTTGCATCCACTGATGTGTGCGTACACGGAAGTTACTAAAGAAACACACTTTTACTAAGTATATGGATACGAACTAGATGGCGCTAGCTGGGTATCGCATTTGTTGCTTTGGTGTGGTTAAAGTCGCTTCCCGGGGTGTTTGAGCGATTTTCCCTATACAGCGCAATTATAAGCTTTATGGTTAGGCTAAACTATATTATTCATCCTGGTAACATCAAATTCTGAAGTCCACGCAGACGAAGTCGCGGGCAGAAGCTAGTTGATAATAAAGGTCGTCTATTCACCCCTCTTATTTACTGTATGGTCCTTATTTCTTATTGATTTGAATTACATACTGTTTCAATTTTCAGAACCAGCTGAAGGCTCTGAAGATTAGTAAAGTGATCAAGACCAAGGGCAAGAGTGAGGCGCAAGCGCCGCCCCCACCGCCGACGTCGCATCGTTCCAAGGGGGAGAAGGAAAAAGCCACCAACGACGGGAGCGAATCGGCGCATGTCAACATGGATGGATCCGGAGGTAGAATTAAGTCAATTGACAGTGTTACTTTAATAAGCTGCTTTTTAGGGTTCCGTACCAAAATGGTAAAAAAGGAACCCTTATGGTGAAACTTCGTTCTCTGTCTGTCTGTCTGTCTGTATGTCACAGCAGGTTTTCTCAGCAACTACAAATGCTATCAACTTGAAATTTGGCATAGTTGTACAACTTGCTTGCCCGCATCTGTTTGTAGTAAAAAAAAATATGAAATTAATTTTATAAATAATTTAAAAGGGGTCTAGAATGGGGGGTTTAAAAATGAAAGTGGTTCGATTATATCAAATGGGGTGTTATATGAAAGGTCGTAATCTGCAAATTTCAAAACTATTGATTTATAGCCAAACATGTACAAAAAATGACCGTTCCCCACAAGTATCTCCGAAGTTTATTAATCAAAAAATCTGAAAAAAATCCTGACGTATTGATAATTACTTATATTTTATGGGAAAAATAAAATGAAGTGTTCATTGTTTACAGTTTTTGAGAAATAACAAAAAAATAAGAAAATCTGTATTAAAATTTTAACTCGTCAAAATGGACCTTATTGCCTAGAAAATAAAGCTCATAACAAAATGAGTATTTTCTTTTGCGGTTACCAAGCATATTATCTTCAATACGGAACCCTCGGTGCGCGAGTCCGACTCGCAATTGACCGGTTTTTTAAGCTGGAGTTTCTTGCGGCGCTTCTTCTCCGCAATCATGGTCTGGTCCGAAGCGCTAGTAGATTTACTCTGTATTACCGATGTGTAAAAGAGCCCTCATGTGGCCTTTTTACTGAATAAATATTTTGAACTTAAGATAACGAAAGAAAGACACTTAAAAAACGTAATGAGTGGAAAAAGTTGTCGGCCTGTCTATCTGAAAATATTTGTCTCGAATAGGCGAACCGGCTTAACGGATATGTATGAAAATAAAAGTTGTTTTTTTTTTGTCTTATTATGTTCCATTTCAATAATTTAAATCTTAGGTTCCCAAAGTGGTCCTCACCGCACCCCAGTGGAAGGTATGCGGGGGGGGGGGGGGGGGGTGGTAAGACCCTCAGAAAAAAATAGAAAGTGCTGAAGCTGTTCAGGGAGGCGCTACCGTATTGATAAAATATAAATAATAATATAAAATAAAGAACAGTTCAGTAGACACGAGTAGCAAAAATGTGATAAATTTAACTGAAATTCAATTGAGTTGAGATTGAGATACAATTGATTTTGTAATCAGTGTATTTTAGTGCTTTCATGGCAGTCAATGTATTATTTGACCTTGTCCATTAGTATCAAGTATGGGTCATAGGAACATGTGTTTTCTATATGTTACCTAATCCTTGTACCATTTTTCATTATATTTCCATTTTTTTTGTTGGGAGGGCAGTGAATTATTATATTGCTTAGTGGGCGGTCAGCCAAAAAAGTTTAGGAAATCATGATTTAAATTGAAGCGAAGCTTGGGACGCTAGCTTATAATAAGTACTGGGGCTGGGGCGTACTATCTCGAAACTCGGAAAAATAATATAACTACTCTCAATATAATTTTCTACAAGTCTACTAGGGAAAACCGCATAGACTAATATATTCTATACATACATACATTTAATCATGCCTGTTTCCCAGAGGGGTAGGCAAAGACCACTTCTTTCTACCTGCAGCTACGATCCTGACAAATCTCTTTCGCTTCTTCCACATTTATACATCGAGTCATGCACGCACGTCGGTTTCGAGTACTTAAAATACGGCCCTTTTCCAATATTTCTCCGATTTGATTCGAAAAAGTACGCCTAGGGCGGCCCTTTCCGATCCTTCCACTCACTTTCGCTCTGTTTATCTCTTTCGTCAATCTTCTTTCATTCATCTTTTCCAAATGACCATCTAAACCTGCCCTTTTCAATCTTAGTCACTACATCTTCTTTTAGTCCACATTTCATACTATGACATTTCTCTCTAACGTGTTCATTCCTTACTCGATCAATCAGTAGTGAGTTTCGAGAAATGGGCCCCTGAAGACTCTGAGGCTCTACTTTTAAATACGTAATTCGAACTTCGTCTATTGCTATCCCTTTTGCTCTCGACGCGTCACTGATTCGCAAGAAAGTGATGGGGCGATCCGAAGTTCGAATTACTGATTTCAAAGTAGAGCCTCTGGTTCCACTTTTTTCTCTCCCCAGACGCCGGCGAGGTCCGCCGGCGCGGCAAGCGCTACCGCAAGGGCCGCCCCACCGGCAGCGACCGCCTGACCTCGGCCGGGCTCGCTGCGCAGACGCAGCAGGACCCGGAAACTCAAGTGATTTACTATTGTATTATGTAGTGTACACGAGTAAGTGTATTTTGATAAGTATACGCTAGTGTATCTTATCTTATCGGTGTCCGTTCATTTGACTAAAAGTATGCTTGACACGCGTTCAATTTTACAAAATTTCATTTCGCAAAAATGTACCTATTTGTGCTTAAACCATTACATATTACATAGGTTACATGGGTTTATTAAATAAGTTTTCTTATCGTATATAGTTGGGTAACTTCTCAGAAACTTTGAGCTTCCACGAGTTAATGGCGGATTTACATTTGTCCACGAAATGCACGCCAGTAGACGTACATGGCGTCGTTACAATAGTTCTCGCCTCGAACATGAAAACCAACTCATCAATGTACTTCTATTGGCATGCATTTGGTGGACCAATGTAAATTAGCCATAAGAATCTCACATGCTTGGTGTTTGCCACAAATACTACGGGAAGCAACTGTATGTACCTATGTTAAAGTGTGCACGATGTATTTGTATCTCACTCTAACGTGTGGATGCGGCTTTACATTTTTACCTGTCGTCCAGATTCTGTCACTTGACAGTCCAAAATTTTTAAACAAATGTTGGAAACCTTAAGAGAAACGATAGTCTGTGTTCCAATACGACGAACTGACAGGCTAATATTCACCGATGGACTTTGATAAATGAGAAGTCACTACGACAGTCCATAGAATCTGACCAGCGAATCGTGACACAAAAAAAAGACGGCAAATTCAAAATAATCAGTACCTGGTAACACGAAATGCGTAGCGACTGGATAGGTACTCATAATGTGACAGCTTGTTTCATACGTAAAATTGTTGCCATATCAAGAATTTAAAAAAATGCTATTGTCACGATTCGCTGGTCAGACTCTAGTGCCACCGTAATTCCGGTTCTAAAGTCTTTCAACAAGTACATGCCCATATAGTCACGTACGGTTTTGTAAAGTGCTATCTATATCACTTAAAACAGCTTTCGAGTGTGTACTTCTCCTTCACTTACTCTCGTTCTTATGCGATTCTGGCCGACTTCTCTCAAACCCGAGAGACTTTGACTCTTGCACTGTAGTTAATCATAAGTATCATAACACACAAAACACATAACATAAACTCACGCCTTCATTCCCAGAGTGGGGTAGGCAGAGCCACAGACTCACCAACAACTCCAAAAACTTGTTGATAATTCTGTGACCACATTTTGCACAACCAGGCTAAGATGTTATCCAGTGTATTAGTGACAGGTTGCAAACCCATCGCCTAGCAGCACTACAAAGCCTTTAGTCCCTTAGTCGTCTCTTACGACATCCACGGGAACACATGGAGTGGCAACATTCTAAACCCGGCACCACACGGTAAAACCACGGTAGTTAATCGTTTATAATAAGTCTTTCAATTACTAATTAATTCAATTATCTGCTTCGATCAGATCGCAGGGATCGGCTCGGACTCTCACAACCCCAGTTCTCGAGGCTCCGTGGCCCCGGTGGAGGATGACGTCATCGTCCTTCCAGTCATCAAGTCGGGCGCGACCAGGAAGACAGACTCGTTCCTCGATGACGAAATACTGAAGTACCTTCACAGGGAAGTCGACGAGGAAGCTATTGAGACAGAGTTTAATACGAAGGTACGCGGATTGTTTATATTATCTACTTTAAGTGCCCAATGGCAAATGACAGCTCTAGAATTCTACTTTTGGGGCCTCTAGTGCTCAAGTCTTTTGTATCATCATCAACTTATACTATTGAGCTGTCATAATGACGACACGAGAAAGAAATTACGTCATAATTTATGATGAGTTTTCTGTGACAGACTGTCACCCGTATTCACAAACAATACTTAAGGGATCCTTCACTGAGTAAACGCACTGCGTTCAATACAGCTTTGTGATTGGTCCTTTTTGACCGACCTTTTGTTTATAGACGATTTGAACCACCCTGTGCGTTCGTGAGCACTAGTGAGACCTCATAGTGACGTTTGTGAATACGGGTGTGTGCCTGCCTTCATTATAAACTGGCTTCAATTCAGCTTCTTTCCGTAGGACAACTATTTCGATGGCATGGGGCCATTTTTTTCCCCCTGCGTGCCACTTTTGATGGTTCCGTACCTGAAGGGAGCCCAACGGTACCTTATAGATATTCCTACGCTATCCGTCCGTTCATCCTTCCTAACTTTAAATAGCTGTAGGTATCTTTGGAACCGGAATAGATAGCGGGTTGTTTTTTAAAAATGAATACCTATATAAATACCTCCCTACCCCCGTTTTCCTCATTATTCGAATTCTCAAACGTAGGGTCCCACACTAACTACGTCACTTGTTAAAGACGCGTCCACGCTTGCCACTGGAGCACACAAAACCTTTCTCCAACTCGGGGCCACCGACCATCCACCACCACGGTTATAATTCGGATGACGACTAATTTCAATAGCTCCGCGCACTTTCCTAGGAATAAAATATTTTTCCCTCGGTAACACGGCTACCTTATCAAATCGTATATAACCGATCGTGCGCAGTGTTCGTCGTGCTGGGGCCACGTCTGCTCATGAATAGGGATTCCGGACGAGCCCGAAACGAACCCCTACTTTGCGGCGGTACGGAACCCTCGGTGCGCGAGTCCGACTCGCACTTGACCGGTGTTTAGTGTGTAAGACTTATAAGAAACCGTAGTATCAATATGTTTTTGTCCAATATAAACGTAATTTTAGACCTTGAAATAAATGTTTTTTTTTACTATTCTAGAGACGCTACGTCCTAGAAGAAGCCCTGCGCACGCGACCCGAGCGGGCCTACGGGCAGGAGATGCAGGCGCTGCTGAAGGAGCTGAAAATGCCGGCGGTCAGCCTCGGCGACTGGCTGCACATACCTCGCGCGTTCTCCCGGCAGAGCGCCCAGTTCACGCTGCCGATCGACTCCAATTCGCTGGAGAGTTAGTAGATTATGTTTAGGGATTGCAAATAACCGGTTATAACCGGTTTTAACTGGTTATTTTCTTACAAAAATGGTTAATAACCGGTTAAATTGCATTCCCTAATTATGTTATAGTTTTTTGAGGTTCAGTTCAGTTGAAAAACGGTATAAGTCTAGTATGGTATCCTGCCTTTTGGTCGAAATATGTTTGGCCGAATATTCGTTTCCCAACCGTTTCTTAATTATGCGAACCCGCTTTTTTTTCTGTAACTGTAAATATTTAGTGTAGAACCGTATAGGGTAGGTTAGTTTTTATAAAAATCCTGAAATATTTACAGTTACAGAAACAAAGGGGATTGGCAAATAAAACGGATAGGAAACGATGCATTCGGCCAAATATATCTCTGCCAAAGGCAGATCCGAGAACCGTCTAGTATACTCAGTTTTAAGGGAGGGAGTGAAACTGTATACATGTATTATTGTAATTGTACTATAATCTATTAGGTTAAATTTATATTCATACCTAATAGGGTAAACCTATACTCATACCTAATAGGTTAAACGTATACTCATCCCTAATAGGTTAAACCTATACATATACCGGCTCAAAAATGTAAAACTGATTGCAATTGTACAAATATTTGATTAACTTTTAGCTCTGATGCCGATGCAGTACGCGGCGCGGTTCGTGAACGTCAAGAAATCCAAGCAGCTCCTTTATCTCACGGTGTTGAGGAAGTTCAGGCCAAGCAGCTACAAGATGCCAATAAAGGTATTGTGTACGAAGTAACTAGTATATACTTAATCTGTGGTATTGTTGTTGTGTAATGCCAGAGCCACATCTACGCTGCCGTCAAAAATGTAAAGACAGCGTAGTAAAAACAAAGTATCAATAGTCTCTAATCTCTGGCATCCAAATATACTGACAGATGCCATCAAGTGAAAGCGATGTCAAAGCGATCTATCGCGATGTATCGGTTGTCTACAATCGAGTACTATCAATACTCTGAGAGCTTATTTAGACAATGCACTCGCAATCGCAATCGGCTTCAAAGTGGAGCAATTGTTTTCATTTTGTATGCAGACAAGCCTTCGATTTTCAAAATGAAAACGATCATGATTGCGAGTGCGTTAGACAATAAGCCCTCTGGTTCTATTGTATAAGAGTATTAAATCCACGCCTTACAGCCTTTTTGCTTGCTCCGACAGTGCGTTTTCATAGTCAAAAAATCGCTGCTCAATGGTAATTTTCCAGGATATCGGAGAAGGCCTCATGCTGATGATGGGGGGCATCCTTTCTGCCGCGCAGGCAGACCGCTTCAAGACGATAATGCAGTGGGAGGGGTACGTGGAGGAAGATATACCAGATGAGATCAAACTGACTCTTCTGGACACTGGGTACAGGAAACGGGAGCGACTGAGCTCGAAGGACAGTGAAGAGGTAAACGTTTAAGAAACAGTCAAGCGTCCACAGACCAACTGTCGGACTGACAGGCCGAGAAGGAGCTATAGTGCGACCAGTGGCCTGTTTTATAAAGCTACAAATTACAATTTAAAGGTTACAAGTTTCCATTTGACACAACCTCGACCAATGACAACTAGTGGCGCGTTTCACGAAGCTACAACGTACAAATTACAAGCGGAAGCCTCTTTCTAGCAAAAGGAGTTAGACCCGTAACTTGTAACTTCATGAAACGGGCCTCAGCCATTTGAGTAGAGTTGCCAGTTTAGACCTGTAAAATTGAAACTTGTGGCTTTATAAAATAAAACATGCCCTAGCGAGTGGTGACTCAAGAATTTTTCTCAAATACTTCATATGGCAACAATTTTACCTATGAAACAAGCTGTCATGAGTACCCATCCAGTCTCTATGCATTTCGAGTTACCAGGCTAGTGATATTTTGAATTTGCCGCCTTTTTTGTGTCACCGCTCGCTGGTCGGACTCTATTTGTTAGAAAGAAATACGTATGTATATGACTTACTCATTTTGACAAAGAGTTCCTCTCGGCGTGTCTGTCTATGGGACCCTTAGACAGCTGCTAAAGGTACTGTCTATTAGTGGTGGTAGGACTTTATGTAGGATCCGTCCGGATCCCTACCACCATCTTAAACTTTAACCTACCCCTAGCAACAGTGTTCGCATTGTTGTAACGTGTTCCGGTGTGGGGATAAAATTACTAGCATTGAGGCATTTTATCTTTGTCCTCAGGATTAGCAACGCAATTGCCATCTTAGGATTACAGTCTAGAGATTTTAGTCTGGAGAATGCTATTGTCTATGGGTCGGATCCTACTTGCCGTCTGGTGGCCTGTATTGTCGTTTGCCAACTCCATGCCATAAAAAAATACATTATACACGCCTCTTTCCCGTAGGGGTAGCCAGAGACCACTTCCTTCCACTTGCTTCGGTCCAGAACTTCCCTCGCTTAAAATAGAAACATTATATCCGTGTCTTGTCCATAGTAAGCAACGCATTAGCAATCTTGAGATAGGTGACCGTGGGTCTCAGAGCCTACTTCCACCAGGACCCTTATTCTCGTGACTTCGAGATGATTTTTCATGCCATATGCACTGTCAACTGCGTACATTTTTTTGATATATCTCGCATGAAAAATCATCTCGAACTCACGAGAATTGGGTCCCAGGCCCGAGATTCTAGGCAGTAAAAACCATATCGTCTTTGACCTGTTATCGTATTTTAAACGTTCTGATAGCTCTTATTTACTAGTAATGGCGGCCGAGTTAAAAACAATTGCATACAGGTCAAAGACGATATTATAGTTTTTACCGCCTAGAATAGAGGCCCAGGTACAGCACGGCACAACTAGTATGGCGCGCGGATTAAGCAAAAATAGACTCTCTGTCCACAGCGTAAGCGCTTTGACGCGCGCCATATTGATTGTGTCGTGCTGTAATCAGATCTGTCATTAAATAACCCTTACGTATTCCACTAAGGGCCTGTTTCACAATCGACATGTAAATTTATCTGTTATTTAAAATTGGCTCTCTCCTTGTCCATTTTCAAATGTAAGAAAAAGAAAGGGTTAAATTTATCTGTCAAATATGATTTACTTGTCGATTGTGAAACAGGCGGTAAATGAGCAACGATCACGTCACCTTGTTTCAGTATTAAATTAAAATATGCCCATTTTAAGTTACCCATATTAGTGGATTGTCACTTTCTTCTACCTTTCAGCCTTTTGAAAGCACGCTGAAATACCGGACTTGGTGTGGCCTGTGCGCTATCTGTGAACGAATGTATGGAAGGTTCCCGCCGAGAGACAAGGATCCTCCAGATGGGGTAAATATTGTTACTGTAGGCCAGGGGTACCCAAACTTTTTTTTCTCATGGACCACTTTCAAAAGTTAACTAGTTCTGGTAGACCTCCTACACCACATTTCTACCATATTCCCAAAACTCGGCAAAAAATGTGAAGATTACGTAGACCCCCGTCGAGTCTCCACCTGGACCACTTTGGGAACGTCTGCTGTAGGCTATATAAAAGACGATCGGGATAAAGGTAGATTTACAATGTAAAGTTACTAGCAAGGAAATCGTCCGTGATTTTGTCGTGATCAATCAAAAACAGCGATGTGACTTGCCGCTTCTTGCTGTGAACGAATTTTGATAACTACTTTTTGCTGAAACTTTCCTGCACTTGCAGATATTTCAATTATAGTCTTGCAAGACGGGTCTCGGACATCCTAGTTAAATGACTAGGTTAAGTAAATTATAGCATAGGTAAAAGAGAGGAGAAAATAAGGGCGCTGCCACCATAGAAGTACGGTAGTTCCACTTGTCATGGCACACCAAACTTTTTATTGCCAAGCTTTAGTTTAGTATATTGAATTTTATTGATGAACATTAATTTGTGATGAACATAATAACTAAAATTTGTTTTTATTTTTCAGATGGAATTAAGTGATTTCACGATGGTCGAAACTAGATTTGCCGTGTTGAAAGTTAACGCGGGATTGATAGAAATTCTGAATACCATAAGAGTGCGATAAATTTAATAATTATAACGAATAATTTATTAATAAAAAGCGACCGCTCCGTTACATAAACCGGAATGTATACATTACAAACTTCCGGAAGAAATTATCGAAATGAAGGGTGAAACCGAATCCAGATCCAATGCGTCGTTTAGAAGAAGTAAGCGGCCAAACAGACAAACAGACGTGGATAGCGACTTGGTTTTATACTATTTAGAGATAGTCATATTTTTGTAAATACATTGTGTTACCTTATTCTGTATGTTTTACCGCATTCACTGCCGGCACCGCATTCCTTTACCTGATTTTCACCCATTGCCTTTAATGCGTACATTTTGCAGTATACAAGTTTCGTATGAGACAAAAGGTGCAACACGTGGGGAAGATCTGGCCAAAGGAAGACAGCAAATAGCTATGTTAAAATAATTGTATTTTTATACTCGATTCCGTAGTATTACTCACTTGTAAAGCAAATTTTACAAAGATTTATTTACCTCAATTTTACCCATAAATTATTTTTATTTACTATTCACTTGTTTTAATTTTTAAATCTAACTAACGTCTTCAACTCTCTACTCCATTCTCTAGTTCTACCAAGTACTATTAATTAAAATTAAGATTAAACATACCTACGCTCTTCATTCAATGCATTATACGGAATAGAGCAAATGTCATGCAATGATGCGTAGCGTAAAGTATAATGCATTTATTCTAAGAAGGCACACGATTTAGAGAGTGTTTTCCCCGTGGCACAACTGGTCAATATTAGTATCATAAAAATATAGGAGGTTTAGGTTATTTTAGATCTTCAGCAGACTCGAAAAGCCAAAACACCCAGAAATAGGAGCTCCGGGGTAGCGGAGCTTCGTCGACACTGTTAAATTGTTTTGGTTCGAAAAAATTGCATAGGGAATAAAAGGGATTAGAGCTCCATCTGTTCTTGCCTGTGTTAAGATTTTGTTGAGACGTGCAATAAAACAGTGCACTTACAATGCTATTGTAACTCATAGTACAAATAATAACATAATCTAGCATCAAACATTATAAATTTTACCAGTAGCTGGCGTAAAGCCGATTCATGAAAGTTTTTCAACTTCGCGCCGTCTATATAATGGGGTGAGGGCACAGATTATACTCAAACTCGGCTGTTCCTATCATAGACAACATTATCAACCTATTTTTTTTTTAGATGTCCGCGCACATCGTACACAACCACAGAGTACTTAATCACTACGTTTTAAGTCTCAGATAGACGTGCGAGTAAGTACACCGTACTCATGGCTCGGCGACCTACTTGCCCGTGTGTCACCCTAAGTACTCGAACTTCTAAAGGTAAACACGGGTGAAAAAGGTTGTCGAGCTTTTAAGTACGCGTACTTACTCGCCCGTCTATCACCCCTTTTAGAAAACCATCCATACCATAGAGCATGAAGTTTTGACAGTTGGTTGTTTGATTATACTGACCGGAAACTATTTTTGCATTGCTATTTTTGTACTCCGGCAAAGCGTAACGAATTTATTTAAGCGTAATGAAAAATAAACAACTCTAGCCGTTAACGTGCGTATGATTTAGACAAGGATCTAAAATAACTTTTAACGATATTCCTTGTGGCTAAACTGGATTTTTTTGACTAAAAATGGATATAGACAGGGATACATCGAACGTTGACGGTAAGATTATGTTTTCCATTATTTAAAAATACGCTACGCGTTGGTAATGTGTTTATGTTGCGAGTTCTATTGCGAATTGTGGTTTGCAGAGTATCTCGCAACTGCGCTCCAGATATTTGACTTTTGCGGTGCTGATAGCACCGGCACTTTACATGTGGACGCACTTATGGATAAATACGCACCTTCCGTAAAGACTAACAAGTAAGTTTTTGCATAGTTTTCAGACTAAATCCATAAAAATACTAATAAAACTCATGTGACATTTTTGAGTTCAATTTGAGTAAGTATAGTGTGGTATTTTAATTTAAAAGTTTGGGCCTAATGACTGAGAGCCCCAGCTATATTCAAATTGAACTTTTCCTGTTTAAAAGAAACTTAATTATCTACCATATTTTTCTAAGCTTCAATAAGTTGATTTACATTTAATTTGTTTTTTTTTGTTGTCAGGGCTGAATTCAGCCACCTTAAATCTTTGCTGGACCCAAACCAAAGCAACCCGGAGATAAATGTGTCTAAACTAGCCAACGCGCTGAACATGTTCAGTGAGGGGCAGAAGAGCAAACTAGATTTAGATGAGAGGTAAGTGATTTAAATGAACCTGTTTCTTTTTTAAACAGAACTGCTCTTGAAATATAGGTACAGACTAGTGCAGATGCTGCCGTCGTATTTATATGTTTAATGTTAATAGTAAATAAAGATCATTTTGTCTTAAGTATAGAAGCCTGTTTATCATCATGCAATATCATGATTAGCTGTCTTAATTGTTATTGTGTGTTTTATTGGTCATAGTCTTAATTAAGCGGCCTCAAATAAAAGTGTTGGTAAAAGCACCATGTGCACAGGGTTAATAGACTATTTTTGAGTTGAGAGTGTAGTTCATTAACCCGTCAATTCCATACTGCCCTAATATCAAAAAAGGCGGCTAAATGCATAGTAATAGTATAAACAAATTTAATTTAATGTGGTTACCAATAGAGTAAAAAATGCTTTGACTACTACAAGTTACTTAAGTAACAGCATAAGGCCAGCATAGCTTTTGTAAGATAATTCTCAAGTTACTGTAATTACACCTCGAGTCTGTGGTCAGTAGTCAGTAACTGTATGAGGAAAACTTGACCAGTTATAATCTTCTTACGTTTTTAACATCTCTATAGTTGAGATGGTACTGATATGTAATAAAACAGCATTTTTTTTGTATATCTCCTTTGTCAAGTTTTAGACAATCACCATGAACTCGAGTCCATGGATATCACACGCGAGAAGTGGCGAGAACAATTGTTTTGTCAAAGAGTATTTACTCTGGTGGACAGAAACTCATGGGGTTAGCTCCACTCGCTTCTGTCAAGTCCACATAGTTTATATTAGATTATAACAGTTTCTTTTAAACATAATTATTGGATTACTGACAGATTACATCAAGTAAATTTTATACTTGGAACTGTTCACATCTTAAGCTGGCTGTAACATCAAGACAAACACACAAATGTCTTAAATTTAGGAGTTCATTTTCATCATGCTACCTCTTATAGATCAACCAACCTCAATACTACTGCCATTATTGTTTTGTTTTCATTGTCTCCACAAAACATTCCATAATCATTATGGCCTAGCTTTGACAGTGCCTTAACACATTGTTAAATATTTAGCTACAATGTGGAAGCTCTAGAGTTCTAATAAAAACAATATTGAATAGAGTTGCAGTACAATATGAATTATTTTTTTTTACTCTTTGTAGAGCAAGATGCCTATCTGACATTGACCATTTGTATCAATTAGCAAGCATCATGTTGTCATATTTGCTCGCATTCTTTACAGTTTCAATTTGAAGAGCGGCTCTGGACCACAAGACTCGGATTCTGGTATTTCTAATGATGGTAATTTATTTTTTCTATTTTAGCTTAAAGCAGATTAAACAACCTCAGTTATTCATTATATTCATTATCCAATGCATTTACAAATGGTGAACTAAAAGTTCAGAATTACAAACAAACTCTACTTCATAATAATTTATATATAACCAACATCATTAATAAGTTTTTTATAAAAAATAATATTTCTGTAACATGTGTTCAAGAGAACCCTGGACGAATGGCAGCCCGCAGTACAAATTTGACATTTTCATTTGCAGGGTTCCTTATCCTTGAAGAGCTCCAGAGCGAGCTGCGAGAGAAGACACACCTGGTGTCCAAGCTGCGCAGCCAGCTGGACTTCACAGACCGGCAGCATGAGGAGACTCTGGCGACCGTCCTTGCAGAGCGGGACTCGCTCAAAGCACATGTCACCATGTAAGTAGAAAATTTGAATTTTCGTGCCTAGAATGACGATGCGTTAGCCCTGCCTACGAAGCTAGCGGTCCTGGGTTCAATTCTCGGTTTGGGCAAATATTTGTGTGATTAAGCACGAGTATTTGTTTCTCAGTCATTGATTATTTTCTATGTATTTAACTATTTGTTGCTCTATGTAAATATTTATATCATTGTCTAGTACCCATAGTACAAGCCTAGAGCTTAGTTTGGGACTAGGCAATTTGTGTGATATTGTCACTTGATATTTCATTCAAATCCGTCCAGCCGTTGCAGCGTGAAGCAGTAACAAACTAACACACAAGCTTTCGCATTTATATAACAAGGTGTCGCTCGCGACTCCGTCCGCGTAGAAAAATAAAACATAGCCATTATTACTCAAGGATAATATAGCATTCTAATGGTGAAAGAATTTTTGAAATTGGTCCAGTCGTTTTTGAGATTTTTTACAAACATACAAAAATACGAATATTTCGTCTTTATAATATTAGTGTAGATTCAAGGAATATGCCAATAATTGTCTGTAAGTAACATATGCAATGTGTAAGTACTTTTAACTAAGTAAATAGGGTTGCATACTCTAATATTTGATGATGGTGCCAGGCTCCGCGACGAGAACATGTCCCTGACGCGTATCCGGCGCGACTACGAGGAGGCGTGCGAGCGGCTGTGCGGCAGCGAGCAGGCGCTGGCCGCGGCGCGCCGCGAGCGGGACGCCGCGCGCCGCCGTGCCGCTGCACTCGAGGACGAGCGGAGCGAGCGAGACGCGGAGGTAACTGGCGAACTACGGTTTTCACTTACCGCCGTCCGTACTCACATACATGATACAATAGAGAATACGCATGGATTTTTTAATCGCATTTCGCACTTCTCTGAAAATAGCATAAAAGAGATCACTAAAAGTTAAATCAAAATCAGCCTACAAAATACGGAGTATAGTATACAAGGATTTTAAACTGCTATTTAGACAGCGATACGCCATGTGACGTCATCTCGGCTATATAAACTCTCATGTTAAATTCTGTTTTGCTTGAAAGAGATGGCAAATCTTGGTTATTTTTAAAGCTATCCAAAAAATAGCTATTCTCAACTGTTTGTTACTTCACCTTTATGGAAACTTTAAGGGAAAAAATCATGAATATTTTATATTAAAAGGCCACATAATAATATGGTAAATTCAGCAGGGCTGGATTATCCATAAGACAGCGTAGGCAACTGCCTAAAGACCCCGCGCACGAAATATTTGCACCCCCAAAATTGCATTGCATCCGGTCCTGATTCTACATAATCTATGATAATTCCAGAAACTAACCCTTCAAGAGCTCCTAACCAAGTCCAAGGACGAGTGCCACCGCATCAACGAGATGTACGCCGCGCGGCAGTCCTCGCTGCTGGAGCAGAACGAGCTGGTGCGCAGCGAGCACGCCGAGCTGCGCACGCGGCTGCACGACCAGGAGGACCTGGTGCAGCAGATGCTCAAGGAAAAGGTATAACTCATGACACAAGGCCCCGCTATAGGGAAATATTATGGGGAATCAGTACTGACGTAAACTACTTATCAAAGACTTAAACTTGTAACCTACCTTAGTTCCAAAGTCAATCTGACATTCTACAACAATAAGGTTGAGTTTGCTATCAGTTACAAATGACTTGGCATCTCTGATGACATTGACGACTTCAAGCATATATTTTTTGGACTGGGTCGCAAATTAACATTTGTGACTATGTCAAAAGAATTTCTTAAGAATACTGCCTAGCCTTAAGCAGACTGAAACCTGCAAATCTGGAAATATTCCAGACTGACGAGGTTAACAACACTTTCTATAGAAAATTACAGCTTACTTAGTCCGCAAAACCTTTCAAGAATTTTTCGATGACAAAGACGCAATGATTAAAAATATTGATGTGGCCATCTGTTGTAAATGTTCAGGTTTGATTTGATTCTCAATTTAGTAGGTGATGAAATAAATAGCTTGTTCATTGTATATTTATGTTTAATTTTAGTAAGTAAGTAACATGCAATGCAGTATAAAATAGCATGTATGTATCTTGTTAGTTTTTAAGCATTTTTAATGAGTTTACATTTTCACAATGTTTCGGCACTTTTTAATTAACTGATGGATAGTTTTCATTAGCCTTCTTTTATGTAACTAATACTATGTAATAAGTATACTTACGGCTGTTGTTGACCTGAATACATATAAATAAAACAATACTGTGGTGCCCTGCAAGGTTACATTTAGTCGATGACATGACTTAATGTTTACTAAAGTGGAATATTGTAGGTGATGACCACGGGCTGCTATAGTTCGCATGGTTCCAGGTGACCCTGGAGATGGAGCTGCGCGACGCGCTGAACCGGTCCAACCAGACGGCGCTGCGGCTCGACCGCTCCATCGACGTGAGCTACACGGAGGACCAGATGCTCACTGCGCTCGACACCCTCAACACCGACTCCCGGTTCTCCTGCGGTAAGTGACAGGCTTCCCTCACTCTCAACTTTAAGTATGGATACGCCGCCGGCGGGACTAAATGCTAGGGGCGCCCCGCGCAACTTTACTATGTAGCTGGCAGTTGAGATTATAATTATGTGGCTCTATTCTAGTCGGTAAAACAATATTGCTTTCGACATGTCATCGTATGGTCAACGTTGTGACAGGTCTTATTTGCTTGACAGTAATCGCGGCCGAAAGCTGTACGATAACATGTCGAGAGCTATATCGTTTAACTAAGAAGAATAGAACCCTTAACATTAAAGTAAAAAAAGGTATAAGTTTATTAGGTATTTGATTTTATATTTCCCATAGATTTGACAATTAAATATGACCCTGAATATTATAAGTTCTAGTATGTGTGTGTCGAATTACTTATCTTCTAATACTTAATTACTTGAAAGAATCATTAAGAGATACAGATAAATCCAAAATACGGCAACCCTAGTGGAGTTTCATCTGTACTTGTTAAGTGACTAAACCTTGGTACCCTTTAACATTCTTGTCGCTTTTCTCATAGCATTTACCTGATCCATAATATTGTCTCTTGTCTGCTTTCTCTGCTTGCATAAACCGCTTAACCTATCCTATTCTAGATAACCAAGTGTTAGACGAAGAAGCTTTCGTGAAACAGCTAAAAGAACAGAGCCCAGGCCGCGCATCCAACTTGTCACTCTTCGACGAAATTAGACTCAGTTTCTGCGACATGTCCAGGAGAATTCCAGATAGTTTCATTAATATGTCTAAGTCGCAAATATTGGAATTTAATGACAATTGCGACAGGTGTAGCTCACAACTTGATTCCTCAGCGATATCTACTGGCACACAGACAGACGAATCAACCACTAATACTAATGTGGAATGCAACTGTACCAAAATATGCCTTGAATGTGAACATTTAAACGACATCTTAGCTAAGTTACAAAGTGAACTAGAACTGGCTAATGATAAAGTTTCTACCATGGAGGCAGAACAGAAGCAGTATGATGATAATTTAATTGTAATGCAAAGGTGTGTTGATAGATTTAATGTTGATAAGAAAGAAAGCGGCACGCAACCGGAAACCGCAACCGAATTATGTAAGGATTGTATCGAGAAAACTGAGAATATTGATAATCTTCAAATAATTAATGATGTATTGAATAAAGATCTCGAAAAATCTAATAATATAATCACTATTATGGAAACGAAATTGACTGAAAGTCAAAATAATGTACAAACACTGCAAAACTACACTGACAGTTGTTTGAAAGTAGACAGAAATAATGTTGGGATGCAAACCGACACACCAATAGAAAATGTGTCTTTATTTAACAATAATAACATTGATTTTTGTGGTGACTGCACTAAACAATGTCCCGACTGTGACAGAATGAAAGAATATACAGCTAAATTGGAACATGATATCACTTTCTCTAACAACAGAATTTCTCAAATGCAATGTGATTTAGTTAAATATGAAAACACATTGAACACTTTAGAGAAGCATATTGAGGCAGGTGTTGACAGGAACAATTTTTTAGAAGCGATGTCTGATAACTTACAAGCCAAATTACAAGTGTTAGAATCCGCTTGTGCGACTCAGAAGGAAACAATTGACAGTTTGTCTTGTGAATCTTGCAGTGCTGAATGTCAGACTAACGAAAGTGGTAATTGTGATCTCATGATTTAGTAGCTTAGCTGTATTTTGTGCTGTCCCATTTTATGTTTTTTTAAATTATTTTTTGTGTTGGTTACGGTCAATTAGTTTTGGAATATAATTCATTAGGATATGGTTGATGTAAGGTCTGTTAGTTATTATTTATTATAATTTATAATTACTGATGGTAACAAGATATTGTTTAGCCTTGTTTGGTAATAGTATTTAACATTATATTACATGTAAAAATCATCAAAGATAAATTATTTATGTATATTCATATAACCATCCATAAACAAAAACTTGTAGATAGATGTTTATGTAGTTAGAAATTCAAATATTGTTACATCATGTAGGAGTAGTTGTACTATACTCAATTTTGTTTATGTACTAAAATAAATGTAAACAAACCAAACCACGTGGCTCTGTTAAACAGCTAATCAAAACTGTTTTGTCGAACTTTGACGTATCAGTGCTCTGCTTCTATTGGCTGACGAACTGTCACGTGTTTTCTTTATTTACATTTATTTTACTTATACAAATGAAGTATAAATAGTAATATTTTTTCTAGACTTGGCATCAGTGAGCACTCAAGTAGATGTCCCTTGCGTGGATTGCGAGAAACGCAACGCTGTCGTCCCGCACCGCAGCCTACGAAGACTTTTGTGGTGAGTGCATATAATGTTAACTGCTTTGGAGTAGGTTATTTTTTGAAATAAATAAAGGCTGATGAAAGCAGCTATAATGTTAAATATGGATGTACAAAGACAAACCTATCCCTCCTCCTTATACTACAGGAGATAAGTTACTCGAGGACTAAAAAAATCGAGTAGTCAGCAAATAGTCACGATTTGGATTGGAGCAGACTTTTTTCATTTTTCTTGTTGGCTTTCTAACATTCATTACTTTATTTATTTTAGTAAAAGTGTTTCGAGCCAGAACTAAGCATCAAGGCTTTTTTTTATAGTCAGTCTATTCTAACTCATGGATATTATTAGTAATCTTTCGAACGCTGCAATCGTCAAGGCGCGCCGTTGATTTCGGTATCGTGGATGTCAGTCGTTTTACCCATACGTTTTCCTTCTGTATGTGAGGCGTTGCCCTATTTATTATCCATTAACAATTTGGTGTACATTTGTTACTTTATATCAAGCCCAGCAGAAGTCTTCGGCTCTGCAATGAATACCTTATTATCATGTCTAATACCGTCGCGTGGAGTAAACCGCATATGACCTAGGCAAAACCCCATATTTTTTATACATTCACTCCCACCTCCCCCCAAAAGCTCCCCTTTCTTACAGCCTGTAATTCCAGGGAGCCCCTCAAGTGCCTGTTCCAAGCGTTCGCCGTGCTCTGCTTCCTGTGTGCCGTGTCCGTATTGTACGGGGTGTCGCAGCGCGCCGCGCGGTGCGAGCGCGCCGCCGTGCCGTGGCGCTGGCTGGACGCGCAGGAGCTGGTCGACCTGCTGCTGAGGATCGAGTATGTTGCTGACGTCCCCATGTGAGGGGCGCAACGGGTTAGTCTACGATATCCATTCGATTTATTCGTATTTTATACACTTTTGCAGAAAGTCGACGGAGCTCCGCTCAGCGGAGTTCCGATTCTTGGGTAGTTTTACCCTTCGGGCCAGCTGAAGAACTAACATAGCCTAAACGTACCTCGTATCTATGATACTAAGCGCCTTGGATTCGGAATAGAAATTTTTCATTAGTATAAAAACTGCGAAAGTGTATAAAATGCGAATAAACGATCAATTCTACCCTTCACTGAAGACCCAGGTTTATACGGACGCTTTTGACTTAACTGTACTTGTAAATCTTTTAGCATTAGAAAATTGGTCAACGAAATGGCAGAAGCTATTATTAAAGGCAGCATTCATTTTGTAATTTTGTTTTTTGTCGACTAAATGTCATTCGTTTGTTCGGAATTTTTGCTACTTTAGGTCTTTTATCTTTCAGTGTATTAAAAATTATGGTACAAAAATATTAATCGCTTTTGATGGACTAGACCAATAATTACACAACTCAAAATTATCGTAGTTCTGTAGAGTTATATCTGATTCTAAAAAAAAAGAAGTGTAATTGACTGATTTTCTAGAAATTTAACATTTTAGGCAAGCATGTTCAATTAATAATATTATAATACAAACAGAACTGGTGTCTTAAGTTTAAAAATCAAATTAAAAAAAAACGTGGATGTGATTTCTATAGTCAATTAAACAAATCTGTTATCAGCCCCTTAACTGAGAAACCTACATGCCTACATGCCTAGGTTAGGCCTTTATTGCAATAAACATGTTCCTACTTGCTGATATCAATATAGACTTGCCCCAGGCGGGCTGCCTTCCGATTTACTCAATATATTCTTAACATTTTAATGCACGTTATTTAGTTAAATAATTATATAATCCTATTTTATCCTAATATTCAATATTCATTTTTAAGGTTTATCGTAGATTTTGTGCACGTAATTTAAATCGTTTTTCTTATTATATATTTTTAATAAGCTCTCTTGAATAATTTCAAATCTATTCACAAAATTTGTCTCAAATATTACATTCGAATTAATTTGTAGTTTATTGTAAAATTGCTGTGATAAGTCAGTGCCAGTAGAATATGGAGAATTTACGAATAGAAAAAAAATGTATACTGTTTAGACCCGGCTAAAGGTAGCTGTGAGGATTTTTACTCCTATAATCCAAATCTGAGTTATTAAATTCGGACATTAATCTTGGAATAAACAGCTTAGTCTATCAAAATTACCATTAATATAATTATATTGCTTTACGATTGCAAAACATTGCCAAAAAATATATTAGAGTTGTGAACGCCGAATTTTAAGCGTAATTATTAATTATTGTTAAATTATAACATAAGTGTAACGTTAAGATTTAGTTTAGGATCGGGACAATATGACTTCTACAGCATTTAGAAAGTGACTTAATGTTTTTGCTATTTAATAACCTGATGTTTACTGTACTTAAATAAAACTTCAGGTTATTTTTAATTTTTAATTAATACTACTTAAAAATTGCATTTAATAAATATTTAAATCAAGTCATATTGTTCGTTGTTTATAAAATAAATTTCAAATATATTCAAAAGGATTCAAAAGGCAACATGAGTAACAAAGAATGTTTGGCGTTTTAACCGCAGTGTTCGCATTGTTGTTTACCGGTGTGGGGGAAAGACAACCGGTTAAATTACTAGCGTAGAGGCATTCCATTTTAGTTCTTAGGCTTGGCAATGAAGTTGGAGTCTTAGGACTGCAGTCTTGAGGTTATAGTCTAGAGAATTCAACTGTATAGACATTTGTGTCTCAGGCCCCACTTACAATCAGGTGGCCTGTGTGCTCGCGTGCTTTATCCTTGACATAAAAAAAGTAATAGTAAGTAGTAGTAAGTAAGAGCGAAAGTCAGTGGAAGGGGCGGAAGGGGCCGCCCTAGACGTACTTTTTCGAATCCAATCGAAGAAATACTGGAAAAAGGGCCGAATCTTAAGTACCCGAAACCGACGTACGTGCATGACTCGATGTATGAATGTGGAAGAAGCGAAAGAGATTTGTCAGGATCGTAGCAGGTGGAAAGAAGTGGTCTCTGCCTAGCCCTTTGGGAAACAGGCGTGATTTAATGTATGTATGTAAAAAAGTAATTGGATTAATTCAAAAAGTGCTTCCTCTACGATATATGAAAGCTGGCAATGATAGCGGTTAAAACGACAAAAAATCACTAATGAATGAACACTATGAAGGCCCATTATTATGGTAGATTTAACAGGGCATTTATTCTTGCATTTATTGTGAATCTAGGCTAGTTTTAAAATTATAAGACATATGAAACAAGTGTTGTGCAATGTATATCCCATTTTATAAATTTTACTGCATTTTGTAACAAATTAATGTATATTTGCAAAGTGCTAGTTTATGTGTATGTAACTATTTAGTCATTAATTTTATAATATTTGAATAATAAAAGATCGTAAATTCATATGATTGTTTTATTTTGTAACTATAATACTCTGTACCATTATCATAATTTAATAACAACCTACAAGAGTAGATTGACTCTAATGCCGCATATGGTATAGTCGAGTTCATAAGTATGTGTATACTTTAGTACCTTGTCTATTTAATATCATGTTTAAACTGCCATATATATGAACTGTCACATAGATTAAAGTGACAAGGTTCTAAAATGTACACAATTATGAACTCGACTGTAACAAATTCGGTTCTTACCCACCGTCCACACCCCGAGACCACCTGGGCATTTTAGCAGACCTTAACGAAGTCGACGGAGCTCCGCTTTGGCGGAGCTCCTACATCTGGATTATTTTAGCCCTTCGGGCCCTCTGAAGAACTAATATAACCTAAACCTACCTGTTAATTTTGGCCATTCTACTCCGTAATCCACATAGGTGGACTACGGGCAATTGGGTATTAAATAAGGTGCAAAAACAAGATTTTATAATTGTTAGGTTACGCAATATTGCACTACAGGCTACAATGTTCACATAGTGGGGCGCGACTTCGTACATTATAAACAATAGCTACACTCGTATAATGTAACGATGTGTGTGCAAAGCTTTGGTCTGCTGATCGCAACGCACAACGCTGCGGTACGCGGTATGCGGCGCCGGGCCCGTATTGCTCCTCGCGCCGACGCGTGCGTCGACGTAACAACTGGCCAATCTCTACGTTTTTAATATAATTACGTGTCCGGCGCCGCATACCGCTTACCGCAGCGTTGTGCGTTGCGATCAGCAGACCAAAGCTTTACCCTGGTCAATGATCGGCTGTCTATGGCTATAGATAGCCATCATTTGACAGTAGCCGCTTGCTATATTATCTATAGGGTGGTATTCCATCTGGGGCTCTACTTTGAAATCAGTAATTCGAACTTCGGATCGCCCCGTCACTTTCTTGCGAATTAGTAACGCGTCGAGTGCAAAAGGGATAGCAATAGACGAAGTTCGAATTACGGATTTCAAAGTAGAGCCTCTGTCCAATTTCTATATCCAATATTTGAACAAACTTTGAAGGAGGCCCATTCCACTTGCGCAATATCTTGGTTCAAGTTTTTATACCATTTGCGTAGCCATTTTGAATTAAATATCATTCGTAACATTTGATCAAATGTCGGTTTTTCTAGTAAATTTGATGAAGTCGCCTAATATCTTTGATCCACATGATATTAGACAAGTGGAATACCACCCGAAATGGTAATGTACAGTCACCAGCAATAATATATTATGCAACATTGGGCGTAAAAATATCTGACGCGCTCTTATACCTCTAATAATAAAGACGTCAGATGTTTTTGCGCCCAATGTTGGATAATATATTATTGCTGGTGACTGCACAATATTGTTGATAATAATTTTAGCTCGAGTCCTGTCACACGGGAAAAAGAAGAGTTGTCACTGAGAGACAGTAACTTTGCAAAGCCCCTGACGTTGCCGACGTTTTTGGGCGACGATGACTGCTTACTATTAAGGGCTATATCCTACCCGGTAAAACCTAATTGATTTCGACATGTTATTGTATTGTTTTAACTTGCCTGCCATTAGGTACCTACTGTCAAGTAAATAACGTTGAGAATACGATAACATGACAAAAGCAATTAGGTTTTACCGAGTAGAATACAGCCTGAGGTGGCCCGCCTGTCGTTTATTTACTTTATTACTTTTCTTCTCTAGGTTCGACAATACAATTAAATTCAATCGTTTATAGATAAAAAAATACTTAGGTACTTACAAATGTATTACATTGCATTTTATAACGCATAGTTCTAAGATTAACAATGGCCCACTTTCAGAGTATGAGACATGAAAACATCTTTTACCACACGCAAAACGTACAATGATGCTAAAGAATCATGGACAACTTTTTTACTTCTCTGGAGCCAAAATCAATACTTATAAAAAAATATAATCCCTGTATCCCTTTACCAAAGCACCGGTATTGTAACACACAAAAGCCCTCAAGGTGCTAACAACAATGGGGCCCAACTGAGAATTGGGTCCGCGAATCTTTCCCACAACGAGGGCGTGGTCAGTAATTGGCCATTTTCGACCCTTGGCCAAGAAAGTCAATGTTTTGCGGAGAAACCGCAAAGTTTTAGTAGTGAGGCAGAGATAGTTTTGAAAATCAACATTAAAAAATTACAAGACCATCAAGCATTTGTTTTGGCGCGATTTCGTTAAATAAGATTTTGAAGTCTATTTCAATATTTTGCATTGACGATTTATTGTCAATAACTTTGTTTGTTAGTCACTGACCTGGCCATTTTATATACTGAGTAGGTAAAGATACTATAACCAGTACTCCGGATGGTATTTCTGAATCTAGGCATTCTATTTTAATTACAGAAATGTAAATAATTAAATATCAGGGGACAAACTCACACAAATCGACCTAGTCCCAAACTAGCAGGCTTGTGCTATGGGTACTAGACAATATAAATAAATACTTATAACAAATAAATTAAATACTTAAATTCATAAAAAACATTCAAGACTCAGATACAAATATTTGTCCGTACCGGGAATCGAACCTGGGACCGCTAGCTTCGAAGGCAGGATCACTACCAACTAGGCCAACGCGTCGTCAGCATAATATATCTTTAACTTTACACATAGATATTGCAAAGTGGCCAGTTATCGGGGGGTGGCCGGTTATGACTTATAACGAATTTATCCTACGACCTATAAACTTGTATTTATTTAATGATAAACCCTAAATAACTGCATTATATTCTACTGTAAATAAAATAAACCCCCTATAGATGAAGTAAAATGACGTTTTATACAACTGATAACTAAATTCACTTTAAGTCCATCGACATCGCAAAGCAGAACAAGAAAGTCTTAAGTAAATCAATAACCGATTATTCAATTATGAATCTAGTTGTGTACTGATAAAGTGTACAATTGTCAATCACGAGCTCCCCACAGCACACCTGTCGCTTAGCCGTGGGAATATGGCAATATAGGTAAAGGAAGCTTTATTAACGGGGCAAATTCTTTGGCTTGTTGTGGTGTTATGGTCGTGTAAAAGAATTTAAATAAGATCAATAATCTTTTCCATTAAAAACATAAGTACAGGCTTCCCGATGTAGATACAAAATTGCACTGGGCCTTTATTCTACTTTGGTTAAGCACATCTTCCTTTTATATTGTAATCATGTACCTAGTTGACGTTGTGGTACAGGGTAGTGATTTTGTCAAAAGCAAAGGTGAGCGAATGCAGGAGTGAATGTCCAAGCGCGCGGCGTTGCGAACGGAACCACGTCGTTTTCGCTCTTATTGCATGGACGTAAACTTTTTCTTACCGGCTCAAGCCGACTCCGCGTCGATAGATCTGGGGAGACCCTAAAGCTAACTGAAAAAGGACGATAAATAGGTACAGTCAGTCATAATGACAGCGCTAAACCACATGAAAGAAATCACGCCAAAATTAATGATTAACGTTATGCGACAGGGTTGCCTAGTTAGTAGTGACCCTGCCTACGAAGCTAGCGGTCTTGGGTTTGATTCCAGGTATGGGCAAATATTTGTGCTATGAGCGCGAGTATTTGTTTCCGAGTCTTGGGTGTTTTCTATGTATTTTAGTATGTATTTCTCAATATAGGTAAGTAAGATTCCGCGTCGATAGGTCTGGGGAGACCCTTAGTAGACGTAACTTACCTAACCATCAATAAGCCAAATAGAAAAGCAAGACGAAGACTAACTTTTCTAACGTACGACTATATAGTCTATATGTCCCTATGTATTCTTATTCATTTGACAGTAAAACTGTCATAATATCCTGCTGGGACCTCCAGTCCTCACTTGAGGACATAAGACTAAACATACAATGTTACCGTGAGGACTGAGGACCCCAGGCCCCAGGAGGTTAAGAACAATATTTTTATTTATATTTGTTTATAAAATTGTCACCCGTTTTTTTTTCGCATCAGTACAGTACATGAAATAGTTATGCCTTGGGTATGCCCATAAAAACAATGCATTCCTGACTATTTTAATGAATTTCGGTTCATAATAAGGCATTAACAAACTATCAGGATCTGAACCCGTACAATGGATTTAGTTAGAAGCGTCTCTCGAATTTTTCGGATGCTCACATCATCCAAAACGATCTCTTCCGGAGTCCATCATTTCCCACATTATAAAGTTAACATTCCAAAATATTGATGGATCCCCAACAATAGCGTTTTTGCCGCATCCGGCGCGACCCGGAAACGGCTCGGATACGTTTTTTTTTACAATAAAAACGAGTTGATAGTCAAAGGGAAGTTTTTTTAAGCACCTGTTCGTATGGGAAAGATTTGAGGATGCTGAAAAAATGATACACATTTAATTTGGATTAGGCTGAGAAGTTCTTATTGGAATTATTACAATTTATTATTACAAGTAAATATTTTAAAACAAATAGTTGTGGAAGAACGGTACCATGCCATTTAGATAGAGGTAGATTTGAATAGAATTACCTACGTTATCATTATGCAGCAGGGCCACAGATTAAATAAGAGTTAGTAGTTCATCCATGTGGGTTTCAACTGCGTTCCTTGGTTTTTAAGGATGGCTAGACCACGAACCTCTAAATTCGAAACTTCGGTGCAGAGTCGCTGTCTCGTCTCGTCGTCGTCTCGTGACTTACCCCCTTAGGTACTAATAAACGTTGAGTAACGGTGGTATAGTATAGCTATACAATGTTTTGTCCTTATCTGTCAAATTCAAATGTCACAATGACAATCTGTTCCTTTATTATGATCTTCTGCCCCGTCACATCAGTCGCCCTTTTAACATTAATTTCCTATTAACACTAGTTTTCTCCCCTTTTTGTAGTAATCTGGATTCATTTTCAACAAAAAGTAGCATCAAATTATAATAGTAGTTTATGTGACTGTTGCATAATAAGGGGCATTAAAATTCGAGTGAGTGTTTATGAAACGAGCCGAAGGCGAGTTTCATAATAGCATCTCACGAGTATTTTAATGCTTATTATGTACAGTTACATACACTGCTTTATCTACACACATATCATCAAAGCTCTCTATGATGTGTTCAGAAATCGCATGTAATGACCGGCACTGCAGCATTGATTAGAGCTATTAGTAAAATAATACAAAAAATAAATGGGATAACAGAGACAATTATTTATTGTAGGTAATAAATATTATTTACAGTTTTAATTGTGCGGTGGTTGAATTCCACTTTTCCAGTTTTGATAGTAGAATCATGTTCGTGGATTTTGACGGCAACAACATATTTTCGACGCTCATTGCTTTATCCCTGATATCAGGTGGCGTCTCCGAAATATCGTGATCATGATCACTATCTTGATCACTCATTTTAAGTAGTCGTACAATACAATAATTATTTACGAACAAAACAACACAACAAACTTATTTTTCCGACAAAATCATAGAGGGTTTATGATATGAGTGTAGATAAAGTAATTTAAACTTCCTTCTATACTAATATTTTTGTCCTCCTCTCCATATAATGAATCCCCTCCTGTACTCCTGTAGCAGTAGAATTAGTAGCTTTAGTAGTAGTTATGGGATGGTAGTAATGTTTTTTGTTTTAGATTGGTTGTGGCTGGTATTCTACGAACATGGATAACTCTACCGTACAAGACCAAGGGTCAACGGCAGTGTGTTATACAACCTCGACATTGGCGGAATCATCGCACCGATCGATGAGGCCATAATATCCCAAAATTGAATTGAATTGAGAGAAAGCGATGGAGCTAACGTAACTTCGAACTTCAGTTTTCAAAGCAGGCCCTCAGGGTCCGTTCTGTTAATGTTTGTAGTTTGGTAAATAGGCCGAATCTGAACCATAAACCAAACAGAGGGCTTTCGCATTCAACATAATGCTACAGGAGAAGAAAAAGAACGACCCTGAGTTGGTTCTCTTTAATCTAATACTCCCTAATCCTTCAAAGAATAATGTTTTCATGAATTCAATATACTAAGTAGGTACAGTCGGCCTTATAAGAAGCTGCACACTTTTGTACCTTGCTTGTTGCTTTAACGCCTTTGACAGATTAGTGCAGCAGTTCAAACATGACGTTAAAGTGACAAAACACTAAAGTGTGCAGCTTCTTATAAGGCCGACCGTACCAATTTCACCAAACGCTGTTAACCACTTAACGGACGATTAGAGCGTTAACAGCTGTCAAAATGTATGAACTAACAGTCGATTAACATTGATTAAATTTAACATCGTATGGTGAAATCGGTACTTAGATAGTTAGATAGTAACCTTACCTACTCATATTGTTTAGTATCACCTGGTTCCTGCCCTTCCTGAGCCATAAGTCACACGTCTGACCGCGCACCCATCTCTTTCCTTCCCCTTTTTTGTCCCCTTCAATAAATCACTTCCCATCTCAGGAAGGATGTGGCCCGTTACAAACAACTTATCATGAAGTTTATTTCAAATAGTCCCTAATATAAAGGTTTAAGATTGAATTTTGATCATTTTAATGTAATTTTAAAGTTAAAACTAAAGAAATTTAAATGCATCTGTGAAGATCTTTGACTCATGAAATATATGGTCGCATTTGGCGTGAACAGTGTAATACCAAGTCAAAGTTCACGCCTGTTCACACGGTTGTTAGATTGTAAGGATTTGTGGGAAAAACAACTTTTTAGGATTTACTTTTGCTTTTGATTGTGCGGAAGCACTTCTGTATTTTGTTAAGATTAAGTTTATGGGTTGTGTAATTTATGGTGTTACGTTTTGAATTTGGAAACGCAATGATCACTTTACATGGGGAGGGATACCTACCTACTCTAAGGGAGTTTTAAAGAAAACAAATGAGCCACGAAATCGGCCCATCGCATCGCTGCAGCTGTGACTCGTGCATTTTTTTTTAAAATTATTTATTTATTCAACCAACACCAAAAATTACAAACAAACAAAAGCCCTGCAAAACTGTTTAGGACAGTTTGACTGCAGGAAGACTTTAAATGAACAGTATTATAATTTTAGTGGTATACAATTTTTTGTTTAACACATTGGTACCAGTTATATAATACTAAGGCAGTGTATCTAATAGATGTTTCTTTAGTTTTCTCTTAAATATACGTTTATTTTGCTCGAGACGGATGTCCTCAGGTAAACTGTTGAGAATATATGGCAGACGCTTTTTTAAAGTTCTGTCTCCGTAATAGTTGTTAACTCTAGGCACATCGAACTTACCCGCGGACACCAATCTCGTACCATGATTGTGATTAATTCTGCTCAGGTCATGCTGCCAACTGTCATGGTTATTAATAGCTAAAAGATATTTGTGCTTTAAAGTGACGGGAAGTATCCTACATATTTTGAACAATTTTCTATAATCACCTTTACAGTTATTTTTAATATTTTGAGAGACAAGAAATTTCAAAAAACGCAATTGTAGGGATTCTAGTTTATCTAAGTAAGTTTTGAAAGTGAGACCATGGTCGTGGCATGCTTCATACGTCTCTATGCATTTGTTTGCTGCCGCTTGTCGCTCATCGCCGCCGCTGCCGCCATTGTGCAAAGTCGTGGCCGACCCTTTAGTGTGGCGGACCACGTATTTGGTCAACTGTATTTTATTTTTCTAATCGCATCAAAGCTTACATACCTACATGTTTTAGAGTTTTCTCTCAGCAGCACTAAAACTACCTACGTTGCAGCCATCAACGAAGCATTTTGCAGAGGCTTGGGAAAAACCATTATCACATAACACCATCGCCAGAATTAATAAGCTAATGCATCGAATAACATATAGCTTCATTAGAATATCAGCATTCCCTATTAAAAAATAATGTTAAAACCATCTGTTCTACCCTCATTTAATATCCACGCATAACTTCTACTCTACTGCGATGACAAAAAATAACTCAAGTACATTCTCACTGTTAAAGTTGATTCAACCTTCTTCGTCAACAATAACGTCGCATTTACCTTAACAGTTTGAATAAATACGATGTTTTTGCTCCCACTGTCCAGTACATCGCGACACATGACATCGTGTTGACCTTTTATAAGCCCTCACGCAATTGTCACAGTCGGGTAAACTCAAAACCACGGCACATTTACTGCCAGAATTCAAATACGCTAAGCTAATTTGAATCTTGTAGCTTTAAGTTAAAGTAGAGGGTAATTTTTGACAACGTTTGTTTTATCTTTGTTAATATCTCTACAACTTTTAAAATGCGTTCGTTTATTACCTGGACGACTTTTAGTATAATTAATAAGGTTGAATTTTCTTTGGTACTTTTTATTTAAAGTAGTTTTAGTTTTGTTTTTGGACCGTGGGAGAAAGTGTCGGTCTAATTAAATATTTATTTATTATGTAAAGGTCATACAATATCCTCACCTGGTTAGATGGACAAATTGAAATAGGATTAGTCTCTATAGAGATATCGCTTAACACAGGATGTCTCTTTGAAATTGTTGATTCTTTAAATTGAATTCGGTTTAAAATAAAATAACGAAGACGAAGAGATATTGACCGAGCTACGCCGAGTTTTTAGTATTTTCAAAAGGTTAATTTTTTCTTTAAGGAAGAAACCAAGTGACGCCGACATATCTACAACTATTGCCTTAAATATGTGAATTAAGTATGTAGATATTATTGTAATTTTTTAACAAGTATAGTTTAACGTACCTACGTTGTAAATAACTATTTAAGTTAGTAGTTCACTCCTATGTTTTTTTTGATCAAAGACAAATCAAATTAAAGAAACAGTAATGCAGTATTTTAGCCTATCTACTTTTCTTTCCATTGCACTGACATTTAGTCGGGCTAAGTAATATGTGTAAAACTACTCTACAGACCAAGGCATTAGCAAACTTATCATGTGGTTATTTGTTAAACACTTCAAACAACAAACAAACCAAACAAACCCATCCAACAACCAAACTGACCTATTTCCCTAACTCGCAAATTCTAACACATAATCGCAAGAGCCAAAACAAATGAAAAAAAACACGCATCGACACACCTCGGTACCCCTTGCACCTTTACAAATTCCCACACTTCGTGGGAACAACCCCTGTCTATGAAAAACCGAATTCAACGTGACACAAGCTAAAGCAAAAAAACTCCGCACTTCACTAACCGAGCTCCCCTTTACGGTAGACCGCGCGCATAAAGTACATAATTTATACATCAAGGTGCGCGTGGATGGAAATTTATAACTTTATGGATGCGTGTGCGATGATGAAGTGTGGAGTATTTTTGTGTAGGATTCGTGTGTGGTTATTGTGGTACTTGATGGATGCGCGAACGGTCCTGCATTCCCATGGTGTACAGGATAAGGGGCGGCGGATGTAGCTTCACTTTGGTTTTTAATAAAAAATATTTAGGATACTTTTTAGTTCATGTTTAGAATGGGTAAGTGAGTGGATATATTTTACCTTTTCGATAAAGTGACTGTATATCATACCGACGGCAAGATTACGATAAGTACTTCTTCTTATTAGTTATTATAATTTTTTCTTGTAGATATACGAACATGTTTTTTATTTATTTAACTTATTATTCCTTGCCAAATTTATAATCAGATTTCTTATTAAATTCTAATAGGTCTACCTTATCAATTGTTTTAGTAATTGATACATAAATTAGCCAAATAAACACCTCTAACCTACATAATTTTAAACTATTTTGAATTGTGTTTAAAGCACTTCCGGGAATCGAACCAACAAGCACCGCTACTCGCATCCACTTCGCCGCCGGCGCCACACCCAACAGGTTCCCCCGTAAAGCGAGACAGCACGAAAACAACGCATTCCCATACAGTTCCCATCGTAACCAGCCCCTAGTTGGAGGAAGACGGCTATAGTTTCTTCATTCAATTCATAACAGGATCAACCGGGAAGGATAATTTAAATGTTACGGACGGTTCATTCATTGTCATTTGAAGTTCGGACGTCGTAGAGTGAAGACGCCACGGCGCGGACTAGCGTAGTCCGTATGACGTAGTGGGACGTTCTACTAGTGGAATTTCGTAGTAGTTTGAAGGAAGTGAACATGCCGTGTAGTGAGGATGACGACTCCCAGAGTGGATTTGGGGAACAAAATGGACTGTCAAAAGCTGAATTGCGAAAGGTGATTATGGTGATATTTTTGGGTAGTGTAAAAATGAAGTGTTACATGAAAAATTCAATTTTATTGTGCTGTCGTAAAAATGTGTTAATAGTTCGTCACATTTAACTAATATGATGAAGTTGGATTAAAGGTCATCACTAAAAAAAATTGGCATTTCATCATATTACCTCGCTTCCTATCTGGCGCTTTTTCCTCAAGTAGTTTTTACTATACTCGTGCCGTTATAAGAGACCCGATTTGACAGCTGTCAACGCAGGATAAAATATAACCACATACATGCAACGAACATACATTAACCAGGTTGACAGATCACACGTCACAGTAGAGCTTCAGCCTTAGGTACTAACATACAAGTGGGTACTATTGAGTACTTTTATGTGGGACACTGAATCCCTTAGCCTGGTAAAGGCTTAAACTTTTAAGAACGGCGCGAGTATAGGTATGACCTTTCTTTGGTGGTTTAGTAGCATGGACAATACCATTTACTGTGATAAAATTATGAATTCAATGGAAATGCAAGTACGTACTACAGAGAACAGACTATTCTAAAATTCTTAATACATTTATTCTCATGGTTTTAAAAGGGCATATGTACAAATTGTACATACTTACTACCTTCTTTTCTATCATTTTGTACAGTATAAATGGTAAAACAGAAATTGGCATACTATCGGTAACCAGTGTTTTCAATCCACGGAGGCGCAGCGAACATTGCGCGGCTGCGGCAATATACATATAAAACAAAAAAAAACATTATGTATGGGCCGCGACTTCACCGATTGAAAACACTTTTGGTGCAACTGAATTATTTATCGCTTCGGTTTATTTGAGTTTTCTGTAACACCCGTACAATAAACCAGCATTTATTATACATAAAAACCTTCCTCTTGAATCACTCTATCTATTTAAAAAAACCGCATCAAAATCCGTTGCGCAGTTTTAAAGATCCAAGCATTCATAGGGACAGACAGACAGCAGGAAGCGACTTTCTTTTATACTAGGTATCTAGTAAAGTAAAGGTGTCCATTTGATCGCTAGCCGGCAAGAAGCGAGCTTCGCAGATATATTTTTTTACACCAGTGACTCTTTTTTTTCTCAGATCAAAATTGTTATGGTTAGGTACCCACTACTACGAGAATAGTGTTATATCATATACTTATTTTAATTCTGACTATTTCAGACAAACAAGCCGATAATGGAGAAGAAGCGCCGCGCGCGCATCAACAACTGCCTCAACGAGCTCAAGGATCTGCTCATGGACCCCGAAAAAGACGTGAGTTGCTCAATATTGCATAATAATTATACTGTATAACATATAAGTTACTATGCTCACGTCGTTCTAAAAGGCCCGATTTGACAACTGTCAACGAGTACGGTTTGAACATGTCCACTTTAACCCTTAAATTCATGATTTACAAATTTTGTCCCTAAAAAGTTCCGTTACTCGTAATAGTGTGCTGAATTGCTGATTATCCACACTTATATTACTTATAAAGAGGAAATATTTTATTGTTTGTTTGTTTGCATTGAACAGGCTCCGAAACTACTCGACGGATTTGAAAAATGCTTTCATCATTAGAATCCTATATTATTCCTGATGAACATATGCTATGTTATATTTTTTCATGCGGATGGATCCACCATGCATTTAAGGGTTAAGTTCTATCACAAAATAAAACTGAGCATACTAAGGTTCTAACATTGTCATTGTGACCGTCATTTATTCGTTATGCTTAACATTTTGTGTTCAGTTTAAAGTTTATGGTGACAACGCACGAAAGGGTTAATCTTACGTTATAAACTATTAGTAGGTAATTTATAATATGTGTATAATTTATACTAAATAAAGACCAATAAACATAACATACCGAGAAGATACTTCCATTGTTATTCAATCGAACAAAATTCATCAATACGAACCTTTCTTTCCAGCCAGCGCGCCACTCGAAGCTCGAGAAAGCCGACATCCTAGAACTCACCGTGAAGCACCTCCAAACCCTGCAGCGGCAGCAGCTCGCGGCCGCCATCGCCGCCGACCCTGCCGTGCTGCACCGCTTCCGCTCCGGCTTCGGGGACTGCGCCGTCGAAGTGCGCAGATACCTGTCACGACTCGCCAGCGTACCCACAGGGCTAAGACACCGCCTGGGAAACCATTTGAACACCTGCATCAACGGAATAGAACGGCTACACAAACCAAAAGAGAAAAGCTACCTCATCCCTGACCCTTTAAGGCTAGACGACGAAAGACCGAGCGCGTTCCACTGTGTCAAAGCCACTAGACCAACAAGCCCACCTCTAAGCCCTCTATCATGCGACTCAGCGTGCGATTCCTCAACAGAACTGGAGACGCCACCAAGATTAATCCAGAAATTCCCTTTCCCGACCCCACCAAGTCGATCGGCGTCCGATCAAGACTCTAGCCCAGAAACTCAAAAGCCTACAGTATCCTCAACGACGATATCTCCAGAAACTTTAAAGCAGGAGGCTATGAGGAACAAGAAATATATGGAGCCGTTGTCAATAGTTATAGACGTGGAAAATTATAAGATTGGTATCGACGCGTCGCCGAAAAGAGCGGTGGATTATTCCCTAAGACATAAGTTGAAAAGGGCATCTGAAACGGCGGGTCCAGCGTTAAAAGTTTTAAGATTGGATCCTGAAAGGGCAGTCGCTTTTGAAAGAGTGAACGAGAATATTGTATATGACATGACGACGCCAGAAAAGCGGATACCAGCCCCTAGACTTCAGACGTACCCTGTAAGGTTAACCTTACCTCAAAGTATACCTAGCACAGTGGAAGGACCGCCAATTCTTCCGCCGAGAGAGGTTTTAGGCTCTGTTATAACGCATACAGCAGAATCACTGGCTCAGTCCAGTATTGTTCACAAAGAGAGGGAACAAAAGGAAGCAGACACTAGTTCCAAGTCGCCTGGTCAAGGCACTTCCAGCTCAGAGATGTGGAGACCTTGGTGATACAAAATATACTTAGTTTAAGAAAAATAGCTTTACTTTACCTTTTCGGTATTCGTTTGTTTTTGAAAGCTTTAAGCATTTACCTGTTGGTATTTGTTTTTATACAAATTATATTAAATAATGTTTTGATTTTTACAAGACTTTTATTAATCATGTAAGGGAAACTATTAAATGAAACAAATCATATTTGTTTACGTTAGGTATATCAAATATTAAATTGGCATGTTTATCGTAAGGTAGCTGGAATAAAAGAACAATAGCTCAAGATCTAGTTAAATGCAATAAATGAACTATAACACTCATCCGAAAGGAATAGGTATAAAATAATAATAATTAAATGATATTTTCAATTTCTATATTCTTATTCATAAACGCGCAATAACTAAAGTGTACTTGAAATATGCTGCCCTTATCCATAATTATGACATTTGAATTTGACAGAGAAAGAGACAAATTATACTTTAACCAAAATACGTTTACTGTGCGTTTATGAATAAGAGGCTATATAAATATTTGGGAGATAGGTACCTTTCAGTTCTTACCTTATCACTGCTAAGTTATCAATTATCACATCATTAACATTAAAGAAGAATTAGGGAGGGCTTACTTTAACTTGCAAACTGGGACATATCTGACAGACAGGACGTTAAGTAAACTATAGTTAAAAGTTCCATAGAATTTTGAACGGATGTTAACAATTACGAATTTGACTTCTTATTTTATATTCATAATCCATACCTGGATTAAAATCTTAATTATAAAAATAAAAATTCGGATGTCAGGCATACCTATGGTAGGGGTGCGCTTCAATCAGTATAAAAACGTTTTGTATAATTTCATTTAACTAACCACGAAAAGAATAATGAACGTTTAGCATAAAAACCAATTGTACAATTTTATCTGGCATACGATCGAATAGCATAACACTCATTTAGTATAACTATCATTTTCTTGTTATTATGCATTTTAAGTCAACTTCTTCTAACTAGGTTAGGTTAGGTTAGAACTATGACCACATTAATAGTAATGAAAGCAGTTAGAAATATTTATTTTTTAATTTATAAACATTATAGTTTTTGAAATTATGCATTTCGTTTTATGCATCATGACTATTATATCGATGGTTCATTATACAGATTGAAATTATGCAATTCGTGTTATGTAAAATGATCATTAGACCATTTGTTTTTATGCTAAACATTACACACCCCTATGATGGTAGGTGTTATATCCGAATTTAAGCATTTCTCTTCGTACGATACTAGGTAGGACTACCTTGGCTAAAGACACGAATTAGGTGCGACGATGAGCGTAGTTGAAGGAGAGTTATATTTACATGGGACAGCAAGATAGAGAAGGAGACAGAAGATACAAAATTGCATACAAAATTAGCTCCACGCGATAACGTTCACACCTTAGACTAAGTATACCTACCCTAGACCAGAGGCTCTACTTTGAAATCCGTAATTCGAACTTCGTCTATTGCTATTCCTTTTGCTCTCAACGCGTCACAAATTCGCAAGAAAGTGACGGGGCGATCCGAAGTTCGAATTATTGATTTCAAAGTAGAGCCCCGGACAAGAGCGTGATACCGTACGGGTCACGGACGTTAATTTGTGACCCATTTCAAAAAAATTGGCTCGAAGTTATCAATGTCATTAGAGATACCAAATCATTTGTCACTTATAGGAAACTCAACCTTATTGTTGTAGAATGTCAGATTGAGTTTGGCTAAGGGGGTCCCAAATTTAAGTTCTTGACTGTACTCTACATACAACACATGGGGTTACCAGATGGGTACTAGCAAATTCCGGATAGGCCATATTATTTTTTTTCAAAAATTTGATGGACCCTGTCAAAAGATAATAAACTGCGTTTAAATTACTGCTCTACGAGCTTTCGTTTTTGAAATGACACGATTTGAAAATTGGTGAAGCTACCTCGCGAAGATTTGTGGAATCGCTCTCTAAAAAACCGGCCAAGCGAGAGTTGAACTCGTGGAGAGGGTTCCGTATATACGTTTTTTTATTATATAATTATATTTAGGTCAGTCAAACTGAAGTCAGTATTTGGTTTATAATATTGTAGGAGACCGACTTCAGTTTGACTAACCTATTACCATTTAACAAGATATTTTTTGCGTTTTTGAAGGCGGTATTTTGTTTTTTTAAACAGTTTATTTTTTAATGATTTGAATATGCTGCTATGTAGCCCAACTTCTCAATTAATAAGAAACTATACGATATTTCATGCTCGCCGCAAGCAACTCCAAGGGGAAGTCATAGTGTAAACCATTTAAATGAGCTTCGCCATAGTCGCTCGATTAACTGGGTTCGGTTCAGGAGGACTGAGTTATATTTTGCCCTGCACGGGTAGCACAAGTGCGTCTCTATTGTTACTGGCTAGATAGAAAGGGAGATCCGAGCGACAATCTAGTCACGGGCAACTTGTGCTAGCCGCGCTGGGTAGTGATTCTTTCAAAAGCAAAGGTGAGCGAATGCAGGAGTGAAGACCAAGCGGCGAGTTTAAGTAGTCCCGTCAGAGCGAGCAAAACACATTTTAGCGCGTGCATTCTCAATTAGGCAGCCTTATACGTTTAAGAAGCCATGCTGCCAAATTGAATACACGCGCTGAAATGTGTTTTATTCGCTTTGACGGGACTACTTAAACTCGCCACTTGGATGAGAGAATGTCAACCAGTTTAGATTTTTGGCTTATCGTATTCTTCATTAAAAACAAAAAAATGCTGTAAAAAAATCATTTCGATACGTCTAATAGTTTCCGAGATATTGAATTTTAAACTTCGTATGCGGCGCTCGAAACCCGGCGGCTAGCGCTCACGGATGATGACGTCATCGTTTGGCTGCGGTACGCGCCCTTATATGAATGAGTGAGTTTACAGGGCTTCTATCTTTTTAACCGTAATAAATAGACAGTTGAAATTTTCACAGAATACGTGTTATTATAGATTCTATCGATTAAATTTTTAAAATGAACAATATATCAAATCCCAAGAGGGGTCCCCGTACAAAAACCATGAAAAAAACCTTTTTTTTTTTGCTTTTTTATATGGATTGTATTTCAATAATGGCTTCTTATTTTGATGCGATTTTAAGCTTAAGTTCTAGTCTAATTTTCATACTTTACGACTAAATAGAAATCTCAAGTAAAACTGCTACAAATAGGTCACAAAGCTGATTTTATCAACACGATGTTTTAAGCGGTCACCCATCCTGTTTTAGACTACGCTCGTAGTTGCTTAACTTTGGAAGTCGTAATTTTTTACGAATTCGTTTTGATGTGACTATGATAGTTATGGTTATCTATTGTTTTGTTTTACATACAGTTTAACCTGTTTAACTAAACTAACTGTCCGTTGCTGACCGGCTTTTCTGTTTGTAATGTTTGTCGAATAAGTTGGTTAAATAAAAATAGAATAATAATCAAGCACTTTTAATTTAGGGTTCACCGTATTCTACATAAAAATACCAAAACATTAATGCAAAAAACCGGGCAACAGCCTGTCGAACCATGCTCAGTGTAGGGTTCCGAAGCCGTTACTACAAACAAATTAGACCTCGCGACAAACTTAACTTTGCCGTTGGAAAACTGTTATCCCCATACATCGATATAGGTCGCGGTCAGTTTACCAACACCGCAAATAAGTTTTCGGCAGGTATAAACATTTAAACCGTTTAACTCAAGAGCCAATGAAGTCTACTTAGTCGTGATAGTTTTCCTTGGAAGATATTTTTCATATTTTTTATTTGTAGTTTTGGTTGTAGTGGGGAGGGGACGACGACACTTGACTCTAACAAAAATTTGCGCTTTAAAGCTTTTCATAAACGGATACCTTAATTGAAATATTGTTTTCACAAATCCGCAATATTTTGAAAAAACCTATACAACGACACCCCACACTATGGGGTAGACGAGAAAAAAAAACTTCCCCACGTTACGTAAAAAAAAAAAAAAACATGATTTTACTTTTATTTAACTATGTTGGCGTGACTAATATGTATATTCATGCCAAATTACACGTTTCTAGTACTAAGAGTCTCTGAGCTAGGCTGCGGATAGACGGACACACGTCACACACACACACACACACACACGCACGCACGCACGCACGCACGCACGCACGCACGCACGCACGCACGCACGCACGCACGCACGCACGCACGCACGCACACACACACACACACACACACACACGCTATCTAAGCTATCTTGCATACACGAAATAACAGTAATAATGCTCAAAAACAGTTCAAAAACTACCTACTTGCTACAGCGGCCGCTAATACCAACAACTAGCGAGAGAGAGAGAGAGAGGCGGTCTAGGTACCTAACTTATGGCGAGTGAGCCACTTGGCAGCGCCCGCCCGCGAAATTTGAAATCGATGAAATGAATAAGTACACAAAATATCAGAACTACTACCTAGGTCAATCAAAAACTCATGTTTTATAGTTCATTATTTTATACGGTACCTAGCGATATGAATTCTACATTAGATACGACATTTGTAAAGAAAGGGCTATCACCAAAGTTAAGTAAACACCGCTTAAACATCGTGTAAGATTTTGTTGTTTGTTGTTTTACTATACTACAGATTACTGTTTGGTCGTAAGTATGGAGTTTAGATTATTGTGTGACACCGAAATAAAAAGCTAATACAAATACAACCCGTACTTCGGCTTCCAAAGTTAAGCAACTACCTACTTACAAGCGTATTCTAAAACAGGATGAGTGACCGCTTAAAACATCGTGTTGATAAAATCAGTTTGGTCAAATATTTTTAGCAGTTTTACTTGAGATTGTTATTTAGTCGTAAACTATGAAAGTTCGACTGCAATTTAAGCTTAAAATAGCATCAAAATAATAAGCCATTATAAAAATATAATCCGTATAAAAATGCTAAAAAAACTGGTTATTTGTCATGTTTCTTGTATGGGGACCCTTCTTGGGATTTGATTTATTGTTCATTTTGTAATTTTAAACAATAGAGTTTATAATAACACGTAATCTGTGAAAATTTCAACTGGTTACTTATAACGGTTAAAAAAATATAGCCCTGTAAACTTACTCAATCATATAAGGGGCCGTACCGCAACGAAACCATGACGTCACTCCAGTAAGATGGCGCCCGCACCCTTTAATATTTTTGACCGTAATTTCATACGTTCGTAGAATCAAAACTACTGGGTCTATTTGAATGAAACAAAAAGTAGTATGTTTGTTTATTTATAAGCTTTACTCTTACAAAGTTTCAAGCGATTTGGCGTACCTACTGACATTCTTCAGCTTTTGAGAGAATCACTACCCTGGTAAGCAAAATGTCTGAGTTGTAAAATGAATAAGTAAGCAAAATGACTTTTGTGTATAACGACCTGCTTAGAAAACAAGTCTTAGTTTTATAAAGACTTACTTAGCAAAACGTCTAGGTCGTTAAATGTAAAAGTAGGCAGAACAATCAAATTGTATAAGGTCTTGGTTGTACAATGACTGTGTTAGCAAAAGGTCTGACTCATATAACGTCTTGGTTACAAAATGTCCTCATTGATGCAACGTCGTAATAGAGAATGTCAGCCAGTTTAGATTTTTGGCTTATCGTATTCTTCATTAAAAACAAAAAATTGCTTTAAAAAAATCATGTCGATACGTCAAATACTTTTCGAGATATTGAATTTTAAACTTCGTATGCGGCGCTCGAAACTCGGCGGCTAGCGCTCACGGATGATGACGTCATCGTTCAACTGCGGTACGCGCCCTTATATGAACGAGTAAGTTTACAGGGCTATATATTTTTAACCGTAATAAGTAGCCAGTTGAAATTTTCACAGAATACGTGTTATTATAAAATCTATCGTTTAAAACTATAAAATGAACAATAAATCAAATCCCAAGAGGGGTCCCCATACAAGAAACATGAAAAAAAATCTTTATTTTTAGCATTTTTATACGGATTGTATTTTTATAATGGCTTCCTATTTTGATGCTATTTTAAACTTAAATTGTAGTCTAATTTTCATTGTTTACGACTAAATAGCAATCTTAAGTAAAACTTCGGCAAATATGTGACAAAACTGATTTTATCAACACGATGGTTTAGGCGGTCACCCATCCTGTTTTAGACTACGCGTGTAGTTGCTTAACTTTGGAAGACGTAATATTCGTAATTATTTTTACGAATTCGTTTTGATGTTACTATGGTAGTTATGGTTAGGTATCTATTGTTTTGTATTACATACAGTTTAACTAAACAAACTTTCTGTCACTGACCGGCTTTTCTGTTTGTAATGTTTGTCGAGTAAGTTGGTTAAATAAAATTAGAATAATAAATAGGCACTTTTAATTTTGGGTTCACCGTTTTTTACATAAAAATACCAATAAAGTATGTTGATAGCTAAGGTGAAACATGCCAAAAATTAAAAACCAAGTGCGAGACGCGGGACACAGGCGGCCGAGCCTGCAGCGGTAGGTACTGTAGAGTACAAAGATATGTATACATTTGTGGCCCTTATTTCAATGGAATAAGGTGAAAAAGTGTATACATATCTTTGTACTCGACTGTACTATTCAACAATATTATGATTCACGCAGTTCGCTATATACGCGGTCTCGTACAGCGTACCCGTAGTTTTAAGTGATCTTACTCGTTTAAAATGTCGGAGCCGTAGAAGTCAAGATTGTCCTCTATTGTACCAAAGTGTAACAAAGGGCGTTGGTCCCACAAAAAAAAACCAACACACACTACCTTGAGTGAGGAACCTGGTAGCGCCCGCGCGCGAAATTTGAAATCGATGTAATGAATACACGAAGTATCAGAACTACTACTAGGTCAATCAAAAAATCATGTTTTATAGTTCGTTCTTTTATACGGCAGCGATATTAATTCTACATTACTTAAAACGAAATTTGTAAAGAAAGGCCTACCACCAAAGTTATGCAACCACCGCTTACCCTAAACATCGTGTTGATTTAAACTAGGCACTTTTAAACATATTTGTAAGAGATTTACTACAGTTTACTGTTTGGTCGTAAACTATATACTTATGTTAGTATGGAGTTTAGATTATCATTTAAGCTTAATGTGACACCGAAATAAAAAGCTATCATAAAAATACAACCCGTATTTCGTCTTCCAAAGTTAAGCAACTACACGCGTAGTCTAAAACAGGATGGGTGACCGCCTAAACCATCGTGTTGATAAAATCAGTTTTGTCACATATTTGCCGAAGTTTTACTTAAGATTGCTATTTAGTCGTAAACAATGAAAATTAGACTACAATTTAAGTTTAAAATAGCATCAAAATAGGAAGCCATTATAAAAATACAATCCGTATAAAAATGCTCAAAATAAAGATTTTTTTTCATGTTTCTCGTATGGGGACCCCTCTTGGGATTTGATTTATTGTTCATTTTATAGTTTTAAACGATAGATTTTATAATAACACGTATTCTGTGAAAATTTCAACTGGCTACTTATTACGGTTAAAAATATATAGCCCTGTAAACTTACTCGTTCATATAAGGGCGCGTACCGCAGCAGAACGATGACGTCACTCAAGCAAGATGGCGTCCACGCGCTTTAATATTATTGACCCAAATTTCAAACGTTTGTAGAATCAAAACTACTGGGTCTATTTGAATGAAATAAAAAGTATTATGTTTGTTTATTTATAAACATTACTGTTACAAAGTTTCAAGCGATTTGGCGTACCTACTGACATTCTTCATTGCAAAACTACCTACTATACTTCAATTGTTTAGGTACTTAACTAAATGTAAACAATCCAAACCACGTGGCTCAGTTAAACAGCCAATCAAAAATGTTTCGTCGGGCTTTGACGTATCAGTGTTCTGCTCCTATTGGCTGACGAACTATATCACGTGGTTATTTTGTTTACATTTAGTTAAGTACCTAAACAATTGAAGTATAGGTTCAACGAAAATTTTATGATGCGTAAAACGTATCGTATCTTCCATGTATTCAAAACAGTATTCAACTGAAAAGGGATCTTACTTGTCAATACCGAATTGACAATGTAAGGGGCTAATAATTGGTTTTGAAGTGCCATGCAGGGTGATATTAAAATGATGTATTGACATTCTACAATCTTGACGAATTGCTACTTAGACCTTTTTATAGTTTACAATTTGACTATATAGTTTTTATGCTACAAAAACATTCTGCCAGATTGGTTGTTATGATAACTTGGAAATTTTGCTTATTAAGTCGTAATGACATTTGGACTTTTTACAACCAAGCCCTTTCGCCTACTTTGAAATAGTGCAATGCGACATCTTACTATCTAGACAATAATACACCTAAGACGTTTTGGTTACCAAGACAAAATGCAACTACAGTGAATAAAACAGCATATTGCAAATGACATGTGTCAATATCACATACTAGTGAGGTGGAGTGTTTAAAACTCCAATCGATAAAACAGATTATGAGGTGGAGTGTGTAAAACTCGATTCGATAAAACTATTCTTTTTAATTATGAATGCCGTCATAATTCACATTTATTTCTATTTAAGTACTCTAAAATCAGATGACTCAAGATGTCAAAATCAGATGATTATGACGAATCTAGCGAGTTAATAGATGAATCAGACTTAGACATAAGTCTCAATTGTTATAGATTTTAATAAGTACTATCAGACCATTGGAACCTTGACCCACCATAGAACTGTGTCACAGAGACGTTATGATTCAAGTCATAAGAAGTGTCAAACAAATTGTTTTAAATGTCACTGTGACACCGTTCTATGGTGGGTCAGGGTTCCATTGGGCTGATAGTACATAGGTACTTGTTTCTTTTATTTTAACAGAATCTTTATTGAAAATAAAACACAGCGCAAGATGAAATGCATATGAATGACATAAAATATGACACTAGATAACGCGTAGCATTACGTTCGCAAATAATTTTGAATTTATTGATGAAGTTAAATCCTTTACCACGTTTCAGCTCTAATTTGTAGGGCGTTAAGGTAAAACGTGAAAGCGCTCGCTAGATGGCGCTTTAGCTGTGGAAACACGCTAACGACTTGTCCCCCCTGAATCATAGGGTCGATAGGGTATTGACGTTACTTATTAACCATATGGTTAAACATGGTCAATATGAATGAATTTTTGAAAACGCCTAGTCCTTTTAGGCTAGGCGTTAATATAATATAATCAATCTGTTTATATAAAAATCTGTACATTCGAGATATGAATTTACAAATACTATAGGAGGCCTCAGAATGTGCAGCAGAACGCATTTTTACAATTTTTAGAGTTGGTGTCTGTTCGTCTGCTTAATTTTGTTTCTCTTCACATCAATTTATTATTTTATTTATTTATAATTGAAAACCACTGAACCAACAATGTTAACGCGGTTTTCACTAAAACGTTTCAATAAACGGTGGCCAGGTTTATAATAGAACTAGAGGACGCCCGCGACTTCGTACGCGTAGAATTAGTTTCCCGCTACTCCCCCCAGTTCTTCCCGTTGGGGGTCGACTTTTGGAAAATCCTTTCTCAGTGCCCACTTACATCATGAAAGGAACCCCTGCACCAAATTTCAAGTTTCTAGGTACCTACAGTAGTTTCGGCTGAGCGTTGATATATAAGTCAGTCAGGTTTGCCTTTTATATATATATAGATAGATATAAGATATATAGATAGATAAAGAATTGAGATATGATAATTAAAGAGGGGTCAAAGTTAGTATGGAAAAAAGTTAAAGGATTGAGATAAACTCAATGCACGTTGCTACGATAATCTTGGACATCGACTACAAAAAAAAAAATTAATAGCTTCCTAGCCGGTAGGATGACGATTAGAATGGATGGAGTTTCACTCACCAACCTGCTGTCAATGTCGAGGATTTTCAATTTGGCCTCTACGTTATCCATCATACGAGGACTAGGAGTGGTTCTATTGTAAATCAGTGGCCCGTTTCACGAAGCTACAAGTTACAAATTACAAGCGGAACTCTCTTTCTAGCAAAAGGAGTTAAAAAGAGACTCCCGCTTGTAATTTGTAACTTGTAGCTTCGTGAAACGGGCTACAGATAGCGTACCACATGGTGGTAAATAGTGTAAAACTTTAAGAAGGTCCAAACTTGCTTCGTTCTTTTTCCGGTACCTGTGATAGAGTTACAGTTTATATTAAGGTCCCAATATTTTAACTAATCTCTTTAACTTTAAGAAAATGTAACAACCTTGTTTGAACACAAACATAAAGTATTTTATTATTTTTATTCTTTGTAGTCGGGTTTTAGTTTTCATAGAGATGCTCAAACGTGACCTCGACTCTATTGTTAAAGGCATTAGCGTGTTCAGATAATTTTAAATAAATTAATATCAAGGGACGATCTCACACAAATTGACCTAGTCCCAAACTAAGCTCTAGGCTTGTACTATGGGTACTAGACGACGATGTAATACTAATATAGAGAAATAAATACTTAAATACATAGAAAACATCCAAGCCTCAGAAACAAATACTCGTGCTCATCACACAAATATCTGCCCTTACCGGGATGTGAACCCAGGACCGCTAGCTTCGCAGGCAGGGTCACTACCAACTAGGCTAGCGCGTCGTCAAAAGTTTAGAGGGTCTTGTATGCTCTATTATATTTAGTAGCCTTTTGATAGTAACGTCTATGAAGTGTTCGTTGACAACGCGGCTTGCCTAGTTGTTAGCGAACCTGCCTACGAAGCTAGCTCTTGGGTTCGATTCACGGGAAAAGCAAATATTTGCGAGATAAGCGCGAGTATTTTGCCCCAGTCTTGGATGTTTTCTATGTATTTAAGTAACTATGTATCACTACTAAGTATAAAACAAAGTCGCTTCCCGCTGTCTGTCTGTCCCTTTGTATGCTTAGATGTTTAAAACTACGCAACGGATTTTGACGCGATTTTTTTAAATAGATAGAGTGATTCAAGGGGATGGTTTTTATTTATAATACATTTTGGATTTTGTACGGGTGTTACAGAAAACTCATACATACCGAAGCGAAGCGAGGGTGGGTCACTAGTTTCTCTATATAAGTATGTTTATCGTGGTAATATAGCGATAAAGACGTTCGTTACTTACAAAATAATAAGTATCGATATAGTGGTGTCGCATCACTAAACTAGTCTCTGATGTTTCGTTACATGCATACTACGTTTTGTTACTTTGACGCACTTTGTTTTTTTATTGGTAATAAAAAATAAGTAGGGTTTATTCGTGTAATACAGTTTTCTTTAAGTTTATACCTATATTTCAATCCAGACATATTTGGACTGTAATTTAAATAAAACGCCAAATGTATACACCGCAGCAACTCTCTTTGAGTATAACGAAACGTTGTGTCAAATGTCATTCGCACCAAGCTAAAGTGCTATCAGTGCAAGTTCTCCTGAACCGAACCCAATAAATTTAATGCTTCGGGCTTGTACTCCTCTCTCACTCGCTCTTAAGAGCGTATGAGAGCGAGTGAGAGACAAGTAAGAACCCGAAGCATCTTTTAAAGGCTATCGCACTGTATCTTAATCGGAAATCTTATTGCCACCCTTGAAATAGGTACCATTGAGGAGTTCCGGTGGTCATCTGTGGTCTTCACCATCGGTTTCACTTCACCAAATGCTACTTCACCAAATGTTACTGAAAATAACAAAATCGCTAGGTATATGCCTATAATATGTGAGGAGTTCTGTCGATTCCTTATGGATCTCCTTATAAGTACCATAAACGAAAAAATATTTTTTTTAAATATGTCTACAGTTGAAGGAGAGTAATCGAGTAACAAAGAAAAACAGTCGAATTGAGAACTTCCTCCTTTATTGAAGTTGGTTGAAAAAGGTCCATGGTCTCTAAAAGATGGGAACCACTGATGTTTATAAAACTTGTTTGGGGAAAAAAACATTTTATGAACTTTGACGTACGAACTATATCACGTGACGAACTATATAACGTGTATCACATGGTTTTGTTTGTTTACGTCGAGTATAGGTACCTCATCCCATCAAGGTCACCCCCCAGTCAGGAACTTGTCGCGCTACATCCTAAACAATAATCTAATCTAAACTTCGTAACATAAAACGTAATTCCAATCAAAGCTTCACATCACTACGAAATGGAAGTTACGCGTTCACAGTTCAAAACTATTGTCTATTACTAAACTCAAACCACTCTCAAACCAACCCCATACAATTGGGGTTAATGCTACCAAAGACCATGTTGGCTTTACACAAAATCAATTTCACTTTTGCTTGAGGAAGTCCTTTCTCTGCTGCTGTAACTTCTGCTCCAATATGGTTATTTTCTCCTGGTACTTGGCCGATTCGCGCGTGAGAGCCTGTATGGCGGCGTCCTTGCGGGCCACGGCTACTTTTACTCTGAAAACAAGATATTTTATAAACAAACTTATAGTGTTCAATTCAAGGTTTCAATTTTAGAGCAGCGGTCGGCAACCTTTTGGCAGGCAAGGGCCACAAGGTGGCAAAATAAACCAAAGGCGGGCCGGGCCTTAAACTTATTTACAAAACATTTAGGTACGGGCCGAAAGTAAGACGTCTGCGGACCGCATGCGGCCCGCGGGCCGCCTGTTGCCGACCGCTGTTTTAGAGCAACAACGCGCTTTTGCAGTTGCTCATTCTAAAAGAGAGCGTAACTAAATAATTATGCTATTTAGTCGGAAATTTGTCAACACTCGGCATAAATATTTAGCATTCCTAGCTGGCTAAAGCCTTTTCAGGGTCCCATACCCGAAGGGTCGCCCATCGGGATAAGCCTACGTTGTCCGTCCGTCCGTCCATCCGTCCACCTGTTTGTCTGTCCTAACTTTAAAGTGCTGTATCTTTTTGATCCGTAATAGAGAACGAGTTTTTTTTGACATTTCCCTTTTTGTTATAGAGCAGAATATGCAAGTGTTGTCAATCACAGCGTCTATTTATTTTTCCTGATTTTCAAATTCTTCAAGCAAAGATCCCAGCAATGACAGCGTGAAGTGAACCTACTTGGCGTACAGCTGGTGCATCTGTTCCTCGTGCGTCTTCCGGAGGTCGTCGGCCTCCTTGCGCAGCGCGTCCACCTGCTGCCGCCACGACTCCTCGCAGTTCGCTTGGGTCTGCTCCACTGAACGCTCTAGCTGATTATTTTTCTGTGAAATATAATAGAGTGATCAGAACACCTATGCTTTACGACGTGTATTAGGGCTCCCTTAGATGAAGTGTAAGCCCTATAGCTGGGTATCATGATCCAAAAACTGCTGCATGTGGTAATTGCCACATCCATACTTATCCATACTATTATTATAAATGTGAAAGTAACTTTTTCTGTTTGTTGGTTACGCTCTCACGGCTAATCCGCTGAGCCGATTTTGATGACATATAGTATGGAGATAAGCCGCCCAGAAAACAAAAAAAAAACGAATTAGGTAAGGAGAAGCCCCGAGGAAGGACAAAGGGTTTTTTCACGCGAGTAGCGATAAAGAACTTCCAGCTAATAATAATATGAAATTCCACCTGTCACCACTTGCAACTAATTTTATGCCCTGTTAACCCTTATTAAGGCAGAGGTTCTATATTGACCACATTACAATAAGCTGAAATTGAACTTTACTACCTACATTTTATGATAAACTAGTTACAGAAAGAGAATCCTCAAGTCCCATCCATCATGTAACAAAGTTCGTAATGGGAATAAAATTCCCGGATTGGATTTTAAACAACATAAGTGAACGTGATCAAAATGACATCAGTTCTTACCTCAACAAGAAGTTTGTTTCTAGTTTCCAGTTGCGTGATTGTAATTTCCAACTCCGCACCTAAAATTGTATGTAATTCTCCAATTAATAGGTATATAATTAAAAAAGTGTTAGAACATGGACACAGAACGGGCAATATTTTATTTTGCCACTACGTGGCAATTGTCGGGCTCAGCTTGTTTATCGTGTGTATGTGTGCATCTGCGTGGCTGTGTATTTGTATGTCTGTGCGTCTGTGTATATGTATGTCTGTGCATCTGTGTGTCTGTGCATTTGTGTGTCTGTGTATTAGTATGTCTGTGCATCTGTGCATCTATGTATCTGTGTATTTGTATGTCTGTGTATTTGTATGTCTGTGCATCTGTGTGTTTGTATGTCTGTGCATCTGTGTGTCTGCGTATTTGTCTGTGTGTGAGTCTGTGTATTCGTATGTCTGCGCATCTAAGTGTCTCAACGTGCTCACGGATAAACCGATTCCTCAATGACCTGTTTTTAGTCTTAAGATTTTTTTTTCATCTATTATTGTTATAATTACTATCAAAAAATATTTATAATTCAAACAATGTGTATAATTTAATGGTATTAAAATGTATTATAACAAAGATAAATTTTGTACATATTTAATATTATGTTTATACCTATTTTATAATTAAACAAAACAACTTGAAACTTGAACAAACAATCCTATACCCTTGCTTGGCCATTATTAAAGGAGCCCTGGTTCCCTCTACCGCGCGTACTCACAACGGTCCTCGGTCTGCCGGATGCGCGCCTGCGCCTCCTGGTAGCGCCGTAGAGTCGCCTGCTCGGTCTCTGCTAGCTCCCGCAACTCCAATTCGTACTGCTCTTTGTTCCTCCTGGAAGGAAAGTGAAAAGAACACGTAATTTACAGTTTGGTATAATTTTATAAAAGACAGGGAGGAACTGAGGTTGACAGAGTTTGTAATATAAAACTAGGCTGAGAAGCAAGTCAAAGTAAAAAAAATAAAAATCTTTACGCCTTAGCTTGTGTCAATATTGTCAGCCATGATCATTTTTAGTCTATTTTGTTTTAAGTTATACTGCAAGTAATAACGTATTTTTGAGGAACAGTTACCTTTTCAGACTTTATATAAATTACGTTGCAAATTTAAAAAATTCTGAAAATTTTACTGTTCCAGCGATATAAAAAAAATATGACTCAATAATTATGTAAACAAAGACATTATGATCGACAAAAAAAATCGGAAACCATTCCAAGCTCTCTATGGCAAGTTTGTTTTTGTCCTTATCTGACCTATGCTGCGTTGCTATCTACTTTTCTTTCATAACTATGCGGTGACTCTGTTTGCGGTTTAAAGCTCTTTCTTCATCAGACTCACCTCATAGCGTCCTGTAACTCCTTCCGTCCTGCTTGCGCCTCGGCCTCCATGCTCTCTATGGCTCGTTCTATCTCTTTGTCCCTCTCCTGTCGGTGCTGTGCCGCTATCTCCATCCCTTTCTTCTTCATTATGGCTAGTTGTTCGGCTTCGAACTCTCGCTTATGTTGTTCGAATTCTTGTTCTAATTCTTCTCGATCGAGTTTCATTTGTTCCTAGAACGGAAATACGGTTGCATTACAACCAAAGACATAAAAACAGGCATTTATCTAGGTAATTACAAGGGCATTAAAATATTTTTTTCAGTTCTGAGCTATGTTTAAAGTTTTTAGCTCATCCGAATGCAAATTTTGTACCGAACAGACAAATCAGCAGACAGACAAGAGAGTGATATAGTAAAGACGTGGTAAAAAGTATGATGCCATAAAGCAACTGGGGCTTCCCAATCTATCTTTCTGAAATCTATACAGTGATTGAGATTAAGGTGTAACTAGTGCTATAATAGCTATTAAAACAGCCTCCGCGTTTGAATATCTCTCTCACTTGCTCTTATACACAAATACATTTTTTTTAATCTTTCCTTGGCTGTAGCTAAACCAACAGTTCATTTTTTTTTCATAACATAACATAACATGAACTCACGCCTTCATTCCCACAGTGGGGTAGGCAGAGCCACAGACTCACCAACAACTCCAAAAACTTGTTGATAATTCTGTGACCACATTTTGCACAACCAGGCTAAGATGTTATCCAGTGTATTAGTGACAGGTTGCAAACCCATCGCCTAACAGCACTACACAGCCTATAGTCCCTTAGTCGTCTCTTACGACATCCACGGGAAGACATGGAGTGGCAACATTCTAAACCCGGCACCACACGGATTTTTTTTCATGTTTGATTATAATAATTGTAAGAACAACACTTCCCTGTTAATATAAACCTAACCTAGGTACATTGATTTTCCACGGATACATGACGCACGATGTACGTGTATCTTACCAATAGTTTCTCCCTCTCTTTAGCAATCTCCTTTTCCATTTGAGTTCTTTTAACTTCTAGCAACTTCTCTTGTTCTTCCTTCCACTTTTCTGCAAATAAATAAGAAAAAAGGTCGCATTTCAAACTGAACTTTTCAAATTTAAGCATGTCGAAATATTAAATAGTATTATTAAGATCCTGCTCTGTCCCATTTCCTATAGTATCTCTATGGTCAGTGTCATTGCCTCGCTCTCACCAGAGCTCTCCCGCTGCGCCTTCTCTCGCTCGCTCAGCCCACTGGCTACCCTCTCATTTTCGGCTCGCATCTCTGCTATAAGTCTAGTTCTCTGCTCCTGGTAGCTCAACTCCAACTCGAGGATTTGCTTCTCGAGTCTGAAACAACAGAATTCATATGCGATATTGGCTTTGACATGATAGAAAGTGTACATAAAAGAGGGGCAAAGGAATGTCGACCATGTTCAGTGTAGAGTTCCGGAGCCGTTACTAAAATCACAAACTAGCATCGTGTTATGATGAACTTATTTGGTCTCTTAGATAATTTTTAGTAGGTATAAACCATTTACCCGCCTGTATCTCAGGCACCAATCAAGTCAAAGTAAAAAAAACTTAAATTTGACAAAATCCCTTCAGTTGTGACTTCAGAAACATTGCAAAAATAAATGAAACATAAAGCAATGACAAAGAAACCAAAATTAGAAGAAGATAGGAAGAAAAAAGCCGACGTAATGAAGAAAAATTGTCATCCTCGGTTTACCGACACATTTTCCTAGATCTGTTTGTCACCCGCCCTTCTAAACATAGAGGTCAAATTAAAAGAAGAAGAAGTGGAACCCGCACAGTACTGCAGAACATATAGAGTGAAGTTTTTGTTTTGGGATAATCCTTATTCTAAGACATTCCATGATTTATTTTGCTCGGAATGTGGAGTTTAAAGTAAATGTTTTTAACAAGAGTAAAGTGCATATCTCCCAAAACACATGAAAATGTTTTGTACCTGTAGATGTATAAATGAACATAACACCACGACGCAAATAAATATTTTCAGTTGACATGTCGAGTACTCGGACAGCTACCTTAATTTATATTACGGAGTGACCATACCTAGAGCTAGCTAGTTGCCTCTCCTTCACCAACGCACACTCCTTTTCATCCTCCAACATCCTCCGCAGTTGGACCAGCTCCTGAGCATGCTTGGCCTGCTGTCTCCCTGACTGTTCGGCGTGGTACATCTTCAAATCTGCTATCTCTTTCTGTTGGCGCTCGGCCATCTCTCTCAGCTCGCCTTCTAGGCCTTTTACTGTTAGTTCCTGAAGAAGTATTGTAAGGTAACGCATTTTTTTATATGTCAATATGAATAAGTAGGTTCAATAATTTACCTTGATTTTTTCTGCCTTTTGTCTCACCCATCGTTGTCTTGCGACCTGTAAGGAGACCTTTGTTCAAGCTACAGTTGATTTATGCTACGAATGCGGGTGGGCCATACTTGTGTGTGTATATGCACGTGCACGTTGTCTGTGAGTGCGTAGCTGTCAGCGCTAAGTGTTGCCATTGTGTGCGTGTCTATACGCTTTACAACTACAAGTATGGCCTGCCCGCTTTGCTGAGATAAAACAAGTGTAACATAAAAAACCAGCCAAGTGTGAGTCGGACTCGCGCACGAAGGGTTCCGTACCATTATCTATAAAAAATCACGTTTGTTGTATGGAAATATTTATTTTTATTTTATTTTTATTTTTTAAGTGAACATACAACTTAATATTATGTGAATATTTCAAGCGTCTACCTGTTGCCGTTATTAATATAGAACAAAAAACGGTAAAAAATCACGTTTGCTGTATGGAAGCTCTCTAAAATATTCATTTTATTCGGTTTTTAGTATTTGTTGTTATAGCGGCAAATACATCATCTGTGAAATTTTCAACTGTCTAGCTATCACGGTTTATGAAATACAGCCTGCTGACAGACAGACAGACAGACAGACAGACGGACCGACGCACGGACAGACGGACGGACAGTGGAGTCTTAGTAATAGAGTCCCGTTTTTAGCCTTTGGGTATGGATCGGCTCATTGAAATGTGAGCTTTGATTTGTGTTGGTACTATACATTATATTTTAAAGTTAACGTGAAAAAAATAGCAAGGCGAGGGCCTCGCACGCGACGTCCACCGAAAAATGTATCGTACTAACACATATCAAAGCTCACTTTTTAATATCTCACTTTGAGCTGATCTGCGCCAATCTTTAATGAATTCATCCGTCGTTGGGGGTGAACCTGTAGTGCAGATATATCCATCAACGACGTTGAGAAAGGGAAAAACGCTGCAACGCTGACGTTGTAAAAATTGAGCTGCGTCAAAAAGACACGAACGCAGTTACACGCGTGATGACGTAATTTCGTCATTTTTGGCGTAACTCAATGGTCGGAATATCAGAGTATTGCAAGCTCCGGCGTTGGGGGAGCGGTCATTTCGCACCTGCTGCGCGGCGGCCATCTTGTCGTGCTGGTTGCGCAGCTCCAGTTTGTAGCGCTCTTCCAGCGCCTGCGCAGAACGCTTCCAGCGATCTTCCAACGAGCGGCGCTCGTCGACCAACTGCTCTATGCGGTGGTTCAGGGTCTTCTTGTCGTTTATCAACTGATACAGTAAATTGTGTCACAAGGGAGCAAAATTATACATTTAATCTAGAGCGAATTCTATAGAAAAAATAGGTCAACATATATAATAATTTTCCGTGATAAAAGGAATCCTAATATTTCCCCGAGATTCAATCTATCTCCATACAGATTTTTTTCGATATCGGTTCAGCGGTTTAGCCGTGAAAGCGTAATAAACAGAGAGACATGGTTACTTTAACAGGTATATTATTAGTATGGATATTAAAGACTAGAGTTGTATAACCTGAGTTTAGAAAGGTTCCTCTCTTCAACAGTATAAAGAGGAGAAAAAAAAGTGACGAAAATTTTAATTCTCCGACTGTAAAATCGTACCCTGAAGGAATTTACCTGATCGATGAACGCTTGGTGACGCTTAATAGCCTCCTCACACTCCGTCTTCACTTTACCGATGTTGCGGAGCGACTGTCTTTCCAAGTTGCTCACTTTTGAAATCATCTAGAAGAGTAGGCACATTTGCTATCTTCAATAACAAGTTATTAAGGCTGATGGCAGACACGTGTTGGACGTTTTTAGCTGACAGGCACCAAAACAATAATGGACGCTTAAGTGCCGGTACAGACGGACGGCATTTGAACTGCCACCCAGCTGCAAAATGGCAGTTCAAGTGCAGTTCGAGTGCAGTTGACGTACGTACGTCTTGATGCAGTTACGTCAACTGCATCAGAACTGCACTCGAACTGCCATTTTGCAGTCCGTCTGTACCGGCCCTTAGTCTTAATTCAAAGTTAAAACGGTCGAAAATTCATGATTGAAACAATTGAATAATCCTTATTTTCTCTAAAATAAGAATCAAGTATCCATAATGTTGGTCCTTGTCTATTATTGGTTCAATCACCCTATGGGCCTGTCATATTCTGGTCGCTACCATTACTCGTTTTCAATTTCCTAAAAGTTCAACATTCTGCCTATTAAACATGTAAAAGTTAGAACTAGTGTTTGATAATAAGGTCTGCTTGAAGTGGTGGTTGCCACTCACGAATAAGGCATACATACGACATTACTATTTGCCACCACGTCACTCTTTTATGCCAAGCTATAGGTACCTAGAATAAAATCACCTGTTCCTTGTGACTGGTAAGACTTTCTTGAAGCAGGGCAACACAGCAGGAACGCTCTTCGAGTTGCAGTGACGCCGTCACCAGCCTTTGGGCTAGCTCAGTCTGTGGCAACTTCAGCAATCCATCTAGCCTAGAAAACATTGACAAACATTGTAGTACCCTTAAGGGAACAAGATTTTTTTAAATTGAAACAACAGGAAAGAGACAAGGGTACTTACTTCGGAATAGTCTGTGGGGTTGCGCTCGTTACTACTGAAAGAGCCTCATTTGCACTTTGCTCGACTTTCTCGAGAAATTCAAAAATTTCCCTGAAAATTTATAAACAATAAAAATATTAATAACTTAAAAAACAAAACATTGCAGAATATAACGGCCCTAATCGTCACTTACGTATAATTATCTTTTGGCATACTAGATCTCTCTTCGTCTCCTGCATTGCGCGGAGTGTCCACTACATTCGTATTTGTTACTGCAGTTACTGGGTTATCACCAAAACTCTCAATTTCCTTCAACATCGAATAAATGTCCAGCACCGTTGCATTGGAGTTCAACTCAGCCTTTTGAGAAGCTTGCTGATCAGGTCTGGGTGTAGATGGTTTTAATTTATCAGTATCAGTATCCTGAATAGAAACTGGCTCCACTGATGTTTGAAGTGCATTCTCTACTGGTTCTTCGATAGGTTGAGAAGGAGTATCTATTTCATCTAGCTGAAGCATAGCAGGAGTTGAAGCAGAAAGAGACATCCAAGAATCAATGTCTTTATCATTCTGCACATCCTCTATTCTAGCACTTAAAGGCGCCCTCTTCGTATATACGTCAGAGTTCCATTGCCTCTGAGTTTCATTTTTCAAAACCGAAACTGCTTTCTTATTGATATTTGAACTTTTATTATTCCAATTATACTTTGTTTCAATATTCTCAAACTTCTTAAGATTCTTAGCAAACTCTTTAGTATCACCCCCTTTGACTTTTAAATAATTCTGAATCAGTTCTTTCGTAGATAGTTTATCAACGTTCATCTTTCGTAAGTCTAAAGAATTTTTATTGCTGTTCTTATTTTCATTCTTAGCAGAAGATATTTGATGTTCCGCCTTAGTAACTGCAGGTAAACTGGAATGTTGCTCAAACATTTCATCAATATTCAGTGGTGTGGGAGAAATCGCATCAGCATGCATATCTTTTATAGTAAGTTCATGCAAGCTATTAATAGCTTCCAATTCTTTTTTGTAATCTTCAATTACCTTAGACCTATAAGCTTTAGTACTGCTATTTAACAAATACGTTGGATATTCCAACTTTTCATTTTTATTTGGCATAACATCTTCCACCGGTTCACTTCTTCCGGGGATATTGTGCAGTTCACTCTTAACTGGGGAGTTCTCAGGGGGAACTGGTGAAGCACCTTCTTTCTTTAAAAAAAAATCTTTATACAAGAACCTACTATGGTTTAAAGGTTCATTCCATTGACACTTATTTTCAAATGTTTTTGGATTCTTTTCATTACTAGATGTAGAAAGACTATCGAAACTTTTAGGTTGAGTTCCGATTTTAACTTCGGAATTGCTCTTTCTTAGATTCGACGTGGTTGGCAGCGAATACCTTTGCTTGTAGCATTTGTCATCATTAGTACTGCTGGGACATCCGGAATCTTTTGATGACGAATCAGTTAGCACAACTGTACTCGACATTCTAGACTTGAAATCGTCAACCGGGGTTGAAAGGAAATCATCATAGAAGCTAGTATAAGTTCGTGGATCAATAATATTATTATCAGGCGGTTTACGCGGGTCCGACTCTGTCTCATCAACGTCATAAGTTCTTCTTCCAGTAAGATCTCCTTCAGTATCATCTGTGTCTTTTGTTTTTGGTTCTGCAGAATTTTCTTGGGATAGAGTTGATGGGCCACTCTCTAGGTCTTGTGTAGACTCTTCTTCAACCAAAGATAGTTGTTGTTTGGTCTGCATAAGGCGCCTTGAGTAAACATCAATAGCATCCTCGATATCATTTTTCTCGCCGAAAGATACTCTACCTGCTAACGGGTTGGTCACATCAGATTGAAGTGGAACAAAATAAGAATCATAAGCCCTAGTTTTAAATGGAGGAGACAAACTTCTGGTGACATCGTTCCTACACGTTATAGGCGGTGGTGTTTTCTGTCTTTCAGTGATTTTAATTTCTAAACCGTAATTAGATCCTTTTTCTTCATTAATAGGTGCGTCCATAACTTTGCGACCCTTCCTGGCTATCTGACGATATTTAAGAAATTTATGGTTACTATTTTTCACCTTGGAATTTGTAAGGGGAAGAACTTGAGCTTTGGCCTTTATTTTAGTTCCTAGACTGATAAAGGTATCTTCAGACCCGTAGTCTGACGCGTTGCTACATAAATCCCTGTCCTTTTTAGCATATTGATTGTTTAGAGTTTTAGAATCGCCAAGTAAATCTGCAGTAGGGGGAAGGACTCTAATAGTTATTGGGGAATCTGAAACAATAAAAAAAAAACAATGAATTTCTGTATTGCAGTCGCCTATTGAGGGTTCTATAAAATATACTTTAATAAATTAAATAAAAATACGAATAAAGCCTATTTACACAAGACATTTTTAAAATTTTGTTACTTATCCCTTTTTAATTTTTTAATGGAGTGGAGAAAGCAAAGCACCTGCGGGCCTGGTATGGCTGCGTCTATATCGCGTGTCAAATGTGGATAAAGCATCCGTCACTCTCGTTCTTATTTACGTGTCAGAAGGTGACGGATGCCTTATCCGAACTTTGTCACACGCGATAAACGCAGCCATATTAGGGCCCCTGGTAAGAAGTGGACTCTGAGACCCTTGGACAGTGCAATCTTATGATTGAAAACGTGTGTTTACAATCCAGGGGACTAAGATAGAATGCGTATAATTTATTCCAAATCTATGTATAATTTATTTGAAATGCTGTACAATTTAAACTGTACCAACATGAAGCAATAAGTTATCTGAATCTGTTTTACACCCAGTCCGAGGCAACATAGAGAACTAGCAAGTAAAGTAGACACACCTCACAAGGTCCTAACACGCAAACTATCTCCATTATTTTAATGCCCAAAAAAAATACTACATCCTATGACTACACTTCTGATATAATATTAAAGTAAAAAACAGGTTCCCACCACCCCAGGTTTTTAAGGTTCCATAATCAACAAGAAACCCTTATAGCTTCGCTATGACAGTTTGTTTGTCTGTACTCGGTTTTACTCCGAGAATCTTGGTACAACAAAGCTGTAATTTGGCATAGTTAGTTATACATTTAAATTACGCCGATAAAGTTGTAAAATAAAATATTGAAAAAGAAATTATCAACTCTATAAATGATGCAATAATTTATGGAGTTGATAATTGGAATTGATTATTGCATGTAAAATTACTTTAGTGAATACACTATTATGGTTATTACCCTGCTTTGGGCAGTCGGGTAAAAAAGGGTTATGCTCAGAGTATGCTTCTAGAACAAATAGATGTATCGCCAGCACAAGTTCTATTACCTAGCTTATCGCTCAGTGCTGCTCTATCGTTACAGACTAGATCGAAAGGGAGATCCGAGCGACAAACAAGTCGCGGACAACTTGTGCTAGGCCTTCTGGTTGGATCAAAGTTATTGAATAGCAACCACCGGAAGACATGGTGCGGGTAAGTGAAAGTGAAGGTTGCAGGTATCCCTGAATGCTGGCAGCACAAGATCGATAATTTTAGCGATCATTGGTCGAGGCCAGAGTTGGGCAAAATTTATCTTTTTATGATTACCTCTTGGGTAATTAGTTGAGCTTTTAAATAAAAGATGAATGTTAGTAGTACAGTCATGTAGAGCTAGAAGTTGTCGGGCACAATGAAAATAATCTACAACGAAATTAATGAATGTTTTGGAAATAAATAGGCAAAATAAATATATATGTGACCTTTTTAGGGTTCCGTAGTCTAACTAGGAACCCTTACAGTTTCGCCATAGTCACTCAGAGAGTCTTAGTATTAGAAAGCTGTTATTTGGCATAAATTTACTTATTAGTCAAGGCAATGTGAGTGTGATGAATTGACCAAACGTGACATTCTATATAAATTTATTTATCTAAGCTTACTTCAATAACAAAGGAGGTTCATCTAGATAATTTATTTAAATAAAAGAGTTGACAACACATTACTTGACATTGACATTATCTTCGAATAATTTATTTTCAAATGATTTTATTTAAGATAATTGTCTAGATAAGAAATTATTCAAATAACGCCCAACTTTGGGCGAGGCCTTAATCCGGCAATGGACATATTTTGCCTGATATGGTGATGAATAATCATTAGAATAAATAAATAAATAAATACTTTAGGCAATTTCACACAAATTGGCATAGTCACAAACTAAGCTCTAGGCTTATAAAGTGAAATGTCCTAACCGGGAATCGAATCCCGATCCTTCACAGGTAGGGCCACCACCAACTATGCTAACTGCGCTGTCAATGCAAATGTTAAAAAAGCAATTTCACACATATTATTCAGCCATTTTAAAATCAGTTAAATTCTCCGTGCCAAAGGTTTTATCTGTTCCCTCAGGAATCAAAGTTAATTTTCTTACTGTGGTGCGACTGCAGCTCTGCACTAAATGTCTTGAAGAAGGATCTGGTTGATGTCACTCTCTCTTTAGCGTCTGCAGAAAACGGACGCTTGTAGCTCTCTTGAATGTCCTATTTAAATACAATTTTGACATAATTGAAGGATCTTACGTGTTTGGCGAACTGACAAACATTATTTATAGATGTAAAATATTGAATCATTACAATTTCAAGCATCAAAAATAGTTGAGGAGAGTCATATTTCGATTTAGAATTTTATAACTCGCAAGTATCAAATATATAAATACTTAAACATAAGTTTTACCGGCGTAAAACAGGAATTCTGCAGCGCAGACCGCGGTCTGTTACGTATAAGCTTTCTATCGTCCTTCTTCTTACTTCTGTAGGATAAATTCACTGGCGAGCCAAGAAGCCGTAAATTGGAGTTGTCTTTAGACATTTCACAAACATACCACTTATATTATTTAAAATATTTCTTCCCCTGCAAACAAGATTGTAGATTTGCAAAACCTTGTTGACTTTTAATTGTGTTTATTGTCATGACAGTCGTTGCTTAGCAACAAGGGCCTATTCTTAAATGCACGACAACGGTTAGGAAGCGCAATAGAAGGCTTTTAACTTTTTTTGTATGTTGTTTGGATCTGCTGCGACGTAACAAATAGTGTTTGGATAGTGAATGAATTCGTAGAATGATCAAAACAATCAATTTAACATATAGCATTTTAGTATATACCGGAATGTTCACCATACTCAAGTGATCGGCCGACGCGACTCAATCGCAAAAAGCTTGTTTTCATAGTTTGCTTGCTTGCATCATGGTGAAAACACCATTCCAATGCCATGCCAATGCTGACTGAATTATCATGAAGCGCTTTTATCGGATAAACACTAGACTACTTAACGGAAATGGAGTTAAGAATAAGACCCCTGCTACTTCAGAGTTGCAAACTTTTTTGTAAATCTACCAAGTAGTAGAAAAATAAATCTTTGTAATCAGTTTTCAATAATTAATAGAAATTTGGTATTATATGGTTTAAGAATATATTTACTTTGTGCCTAAATAAAATAATTCAATACCAGACCAAAAAATACTTGTTACACTAAAGTAAACCAAGATACACTGGAAGCAATAACTTAACGCAAGAGCTAAATGACGTCATCGATAAAAATAAAGTCGTATGGACCGCGGTTCACGTACCGGCCACATGAAAACTGTTCCGCCGCTGCTCTAGCCAGTTGAACCTTGGAGGTATTTCAAACAGTACTCTTCATCTTCGCCCACGGAGGCGAAAGCTCGCTCTAATTAGTTTGGTGCAAAAGTGGTTTAAAAATATTTAGACAATAATTACATGTGATTAAATTACCCAAGTTCAGTGAAAAATAAATCGACATAATGTTCAGCGGAATTGCAGGTCAGGCAACATTTGTATACCCATACCTATATATTTTTTATTTGGTACCTATTGATTTAAAATACGAAGGCAATTGTCTTTAATTTAGTCATAAAAGACTTGTGTACAGGTGTATTTACTTACTTGAAAATATAAGTTTTCGAAATAATCCCCATTCCCAACAAGCGGTTAAAACTTATAATAAATGTGGGGTATTTTCAATTTAAAATTAATTTTAAGTTAATTTAGTGTTTTATACCACTGAATTCACTTACTGAAGTACTCATTAAGTACTTATGTTGTTTTTTGATAAATAAACATTTTACAAATATAAATAATTTAAATAAATTAAAATATAGTTAAGTATGTAAGTTTTGTTCATGTACCCATTATGAAAAAAAAAACATGCCCTCTTTACACCTCGGAAACTATTAGTTTAGTTAGCACATATTACGTAAATATCACATCTTTGTGCGTACCCTTATGTATTAGCGGGACCGTGAACTATTTTTATGCACGGTTTTGACCATTGGTGTGTTGTGTGTGTACCGTGGATGAACCGAATATGGAAACAAAGTACGTATATACACACCTACATACATACACACTTCTAGGTGCTATAACTGCTATAAGTGGGCAATCAGACTCACAAAATGGTCTGTGTCATCTCATCTGTTTATCTAACTAAGTTTATCTTAATCGATCTGTACAAGGGGGTGACTTTAATTTCAACCGCCCGGGTTTTTAAAAATTGTATTAAATAAATAAATTGGAAAAAGTATTTTTAATTCTATTTATTGTAACGGTTCCTGTAAATCTATATTAAATTTAACTTATGGTATAGTACACGGTCTCACTAAAATGTAGATAAAATAAAATAACTATATACCTATTACCTAGGTAAAAGTAAAACTTTTAGGTACCTAAAGCACTTACCTAGTCTAGTAGTAATTACAAAGTAGTGCAGCAAATAACTATAGTCTTTTTTCTTTTTGAATGCTATCCTGCATGACATTGACGATCTTATTATACCTACAAACATGTTTTTTTTATTTATTTTTAACTTTTTCGTGCATCCGGGACGGGACCTAGTCCTAGGTATAAAAAAAGTAACCCAGCAAAATTAAATGTACTTATACTACTTGTTGTTTACATTTTTTTTAACGACGGCTTTTTTATATAGTACTTACCTACCTATGTCGGTCGTTTCAAGTCACAAAAAATCTTAAAGCATTGAAATATTTTACCTACAATTACCTATTTAATTGATTCCGTCAGATACCTAAATAAAATATTAAAATATTCTCAAGGATAACCAGTACATCGTCTGCAATGCGGAAAGCGGGAACTTTAACTAATACCTAGGTAGGTAGCAACCTAGTTAGAAATTCGTATATAAAAAAAATCCTACCTACCTACCTATTTTTTGAATTAGTAATGGTTTTTCGACAAATGATCCTACCTACTAACTAGTGACGTGATCATAGCAAGTGAATGAATCGTTCGCTTGCAAGATTGAGCTGGTGTCATGTCACGATCATTACACGACCTTTAGCATTCCCTAGCATGCGGTGACTCATTCACTCGTTTATTACTTGCCAGTAAAAAATACTCCTATTGTTGTTTGTTCCAAACCGGTTTAAAATGTTTAAAAAACTAGGTCAAACTGTTTTAAGGCTTTAATTGTTATTTTATTACGATTAAAAATAAGAATTATTAGTAAAGACTACCTACCTATAATTGATAATTTTTATAGTACAATTTATTTAACCTTAATAATTTAATTTAAACAAAGAACTTACTAGATGTTTTGTCACTTAAAACATAATGGATTCTAGTTATGCCGCGTACGTGTCCATCGCCCAATTCCTATTCTACGCAGTTTAGATTCCGCGTTTAGCGCGTTGGTCATTAATTCACACAAAGGTGCAGATAAAATACTACAACACGTGTCTGATCGCCGCATTTATTATGAATTTTATGACTATCAATAGAGTATTACTAGACAAAGTACCTACCTAATCAAGTCACTAGTAGGTAAAATTGATATTGACTTGACAATGTTTCTACTTCGCGAAGTTTAGTGAATGACTTGGGTAGGATTAGTACTTAGTACTATTTATCTTACGTAAATTATGACAATAACAATAAAAACGTAACAGGAAACAAAACGTCTCTGTAAAAATTGCTCCGTACTCAGAAATGTTATTATTTGAGGGCGATAACGTAAACAAAGTTAAATAAACACCTTCGTAATCTGATCCAACTGTTATAGTTACTTACCTATAGGTACACATGTAAAAATGTGCGTTTGAGTGCTTGTGCACTAGCCCCACGGTCATACACCAAGGCTAGACAGTGGTTTGAAGTTTTGACATTATTTTTGTATTAAATAGGTCAATTTTTTTTAGTTTTTTATTTACCTTTGAAACGGCAGGCGTTGACTTGTCAAGTTTACACAATACTGCTCAAACAATGGCGTGGTATTTGTACCTATACGGACGTAGTAACCTGTATTTACTAAGCTTGGGTCAAGTTGTCATAAGTACAGGAATGTACCTATGATGGTAATAATATGTATGGGTTTAGATCTATTGCAGCCAGTGTCATAGGGACCATGCCGCGAGCGGACCTGCTAGAGAGGGTGTTCTTTTTATAGTGGTAATTATTATTTACATCTTTAATATTTGAGTAGCGAAGTTTTATTTTAATTTAAATAAGTTTAGTTTTGAACTTTTAATTGTATTAATTTAATCAATTAGAAATACCTACCTATACTTATAGTCTACAGATCTGTAATGATGTTTTAATAAACCGCAATTGATGGTAACATGCTGAAGAATGAATAGGCAAGTAGGTAGGTACCTACCTAATAACTTGGAGAAATGTAATGTAGGAATCCATCCTGTGGGCACTGTTAATTGGTATCTGCGCTTTGTTATCTGCATTCTTTATCCGTTACTCAGACTGTTTCCTTTTCGCCTTAGTTTGATTTAGGTAGCATTCCTTAATTCCTTTGGTCTAATTTTTATACCTGTGCTGCCAATACAAAACCTCCCAAAAGATAATGATCGTAACATAAACAAAAGATAATCATTGTTTCATCAAGCAGAGACCATCGCAATCAAGCCATAATAAAACCAAAACCACGCGGTGACATCATCAAGGTCGGCCGGTCGAGCCAGACTTAGACGCAACGATACATGTCAGCCGTCTCCCTTGTTTACAACGAACAAACTCTTAAAGAAAAGGACGACAATTGTGTATCATAGTTTTATTCTCCATAATTATAGATATACAGATCCTCACCATGTTTATAATACTTCACCAGTTCACCACATACGAAAATAAAGTTCTGGAATGCAAGAATAGTTCGAGTGAAGGGCGCGCGTGCTTGTTAACATGTGGGATATTTCATTTCATGATTTGATTAGCTTTATTTATAAATTACCTACCTTTTAACCTACATAGGTTGGTATAACCTAGGAACCTTTAAGTAGTATTGAAAGGGGATTTCTTGAATTTACTGAATAAGACGGAGAAGTAGAGTCATGCATCTAAAAATGTGTCATCGAATCAATTTGTTTCGAGAACGGCTACGTGTTTATTTAAAGGTGACTCAAGCTAATTCTGCTATCAATATAGGTAGGTAATACCTAGTTAGGAACGGTACAATTGTAAGTATTGTAACAAATAAATGAAATCTTGCAATATGCTACTGATTTTTGTTAGGCTAGGCACTTAATACCTATAGGTAGACAGATAAGTTTGAACTGTTTAAAACAAAATACAAAATTCCATTTGGTAAATTTAATGTAGGGTTACCATCCGTCCCGATTAGACCGGACATGTCCGGACTTTTAGACTAGTCCGGACCTCGTCCGGCTCTTTACTTTGTCCGGATTCTCTGGATCATCCTAGCCTAAGGTCTGATTTTTATTCCCACGGAAAAAATGTAAACAAAGTTACGTCACTGTCAAAGTGACATTTCAGGGGATCTCAAAGTACGGGCCAGCAAGAAAAATAATATTGGATTTAACAGAACAATTTAACAAGAGTAACTGGAAAGCTAATACGACGGGAGCACTAACTGTGAAGCGAGTGAAGTGACGTGAATCAAGTCAAGCGGCCCTCGACTTTTTAAGACGGGTGTATCGAATCAGTGATACCAGTGCAATAAATAAATTATGCATACGAAAACAGTATTCTCGTTTTAAATTAATATAACAAAGAGTATATTTCAAAATAAAGTTTGCCATCAACAAATTAAATTCGTTCATCTTGATTATAATTTATAGTTTTTTTATAGTAAGTCGATTTCTTATAAAAGTGGGAAGTATAAATATTTTGAATGCTGGAAATGGTTTTCGTTAGCGGCAACACCTTTGTTTACATTTTTTCCGTGGGATTAAAAATCAGACCTTAGCCCCTCGCAATGCGAGCGTCTGTCTGCTACCATACCTACCATACCATTGTAACTAAGTGAGTAATGTTTCCATTTTATGACTAAAAAGTCCGGACTTTTATCGAAATGTCAGGCTTTTTATCAGGACTCTTCAAAGTCCTAAATGGTAACCCTAATTGAATGTATGTCATGTAACATAAATCGTTTATTGGCTGGCAGGTACATAAGTAGTTAGAAAGTTTGCTAACTAATTATGAAAATAAATTTGTGGCTAAGTGAGTATGGCCGTCGTAATTTTTTTTTGATCCTACTTGTGTTCAATTAAATTTAACACATCACAGTCGTTTGAATGACAAGAGTGAGATGAAAATGGCTTTATACAATTAAGATTCAAATCGCAATTACTCACCACGTGTTGTACAAGGTCTATTCCATTGGTTTCAAGGTCGTATAAATGGAGTAGAGGATCACAGGTTTTATAGCAAACACCTCTGAATGGACAACAAGTACCTACTATGAAAAACAATGAAGGGATTCAATTCAATGCTTGAGTAACATACCTACCCACTGAATGCGTTTAGATACATACAAGTTAGCTAGAACAATGTGATAATGATAATAAATGTTTTGCTTCTTAATATTCCGGTCTTGGGTTTTATTTGATAGTTGATTCTCTTTTTCAAACGCTATGTCAAATACAAAGGTGATCACTTTCACGCCAATGACAGCTAAACACCATAACTAATGTCAACCGTACCTTATAGACGTTCAGGTCTATTTTACGCTGTCAACCAGGACGGATATATCCGTTGTTGGAGTTGAAAATGTATGAGACCATTCTAATTAAAGCCGGTCATTGCAACAATCTTTTATGGGATGTATTTCTAGCAATGAACGTCTTTCAGCTGATATATTTATAATGATAAAATCTTCCTTCGAAAATACACGGTGGGAACTAGTAACCCGCCAAATTTGAACCATCGATTCTAGTGCCTATTTGGAGTATATAATGTGGTATAACATGCAGTCCAATAAAACATAATTTCCGAGTTAACATGCAGTCCAATAAAGCATAATTTCCGAGATTTTTATCATTTAAAAAACAATTCCATAGTTCACTTAATTTGAACTTTGTCACCTATAGCTAAAGCAAATATTTCCTAAGAAATTGATTTAATTAATTTATGATGTACGTTAATGATATTACTACTTACAACTTGAATCTTAGTAAATAATGCTTTAGGTTAAGGTGACAGAGTTCAAATTAAATTAATTATGCAATTGTTTTTTAAATAATGAAAATCTCGGAAATTATGCGTTATTGGACTACATGTTATACCACATTATATACTCCAAATAGGCTCTAGAACGATGGTTAAAATTTGGCGGGTTACTCGTTCCCACCCTGTATATGTGTCGTATTATAAATATAAAGAAAAAAAAGATATCATATAGGTAGTGGTTCAATTGGGTAATCCTGAGCAACTGTTAACAGCTAAAGCGTTCCTTAAATTCTATAACGCTAAAGTTCATGTCTTAATTCGAAAAACATATATCCTTACCTGTCATCCCATTCACGTCTAAATAGGTAATAAGAAATTTCAGACGATTTTCAACCTTACTATAAACTTAGCCTAGCATCTCGCTACTGGCTAATTTCGCATTTTTTTTCTGCAGTCTCAGGCAACATGACATCACGGGCGTCGGAATGTGATGTCATGGCATAGCCGGCCGGATATTATCTCAATTGGCCCCACGCAGCTTGTGAGGGAAGGAATGCGTAATGCTATTACCGATCTCATTGATAACACTCAGCCGGGAATAGATATACGTACTTACACGTCCATAGATATACGTACCTACACGTTCAGTTTGATGCCGGAGTTACAGTAGCCGGATTTTTGATAAGCCCGGTTTGATTAGAGGAATATAAGTAAGCTAATTCTTATCGGGGTACATAGTAATAAAAGCAAGATAAAATCATGGAAGTGCTGCTAAAAAGTGTCAGTCCAAAGTCTAGATCAGTTTGATAAACCTAGTTAACTCATAATACAAGCATATTATCCAAATACTTAACTATTTTACAAGTAACAGCTATGATCAATGATCGATCATAGACGTAGACGCATCCACTTGGTAAATCTACCTACTACATAATACATTTTGTTACTTATATAATATAACCAAACTGTACGCTTAGGTCACTGATGTCCTAGTCCTACCCAATGTCACTAGCCGTTCCGCAGTAATAAAAACCGTCTAGTATGGACGGATCAATATTCCCACCTGGATCTAGACATTCGGGGCCACAGCGCAGACTGGCTGGCAGACTGTATAAAGAGTAGCTTACGTAGTGTGTTTATTCAGATAGATTTACAGTATTAACGCGAACTTCACAGGATGTCTAGAGAGTCTTATTTAATCTGTGATACAGCCGTTATGTGACGCCGTGAAGTCGATCACTTAGCGGTTTATTTTATACAGCGAGTCACACTAGCGCTAATGGGATTTTTATTTATGCCACTAACTCACGAAGCTTCTCTTACTATAAAATTAACATTACAACCATGTTCGATTGTTAAGTAGGCTCTTGTGAATCCTAGGCGACGCTTAGACAACATAAAATAAAGCAGAAAGACTGGTTCAGTCTTCTGTTTATTTAGTCAGATCTTCAGCTTGAATCTAGAAACAACGTACCTATTTAATAGTTAGTTTTTAATTACTCGTTCCTTGGCTCTTTCTCAAGCCTAATCTCACGTTACATCATACGTTTTTTACCTCAAGTTTTTTCGATTAAATGAAGCCAATGTTTATCCGATGCATTTGCTGTAAGCTTTAAAAATTCTCATGATTCCGCTAAAACTGGCATCGCTGCGAATCTCGCGCTCGCCATTATCTCATGAGATATTTATAACCTGTCCATGTGCTCTTACGTTATCATATCACCAGATGAGTGAATGATTAATTACTAAGAAATTCCTCCAGGAAACTTAAATAGGATAATTATAATCGCTTAAGCTCTGGCTTTTGCTTGAGGTTGGGTGCTGTTGTTCAAGTGCTCTTAGAAAGTTATTAATAATGTTCAAAACTCCTTATAACTCTTTATATAAATATAAACTCTCATTCAAGCAACCTGGAATTTTACTCTAATAAAATGTGTTCTAGTGATGGGGGAAATTTCCATTCCTCAAACTGAACGATTTATACATGTTTTTTGAAATGTGACTTAAGCATGTACTGTACAGTGAACGTCAAAAGTAAGTGATCATGATCAAAATCAACATTTCAAAACATGTTCTAGCATGACGCCCCAGGTATAACAGATTATACTAAAGTGTCATTTTCAACTGAATATTTAATTAAGTAGTCAAAAGAAAATGATTATAAACGATGTCATAACTGTCTCTTTACATAAAATTTCAATAAAGAATGATGAAATAATGTCAAGTGTCGAACAAGAGAAAGTCAAGATTTCAAAATCTCCAAATGAAAACTCGGGTAATCACGGCAGTTAAAAAGGATTTATTAAAATGTTGCAAAAAAAACAAAGCGAAGTAATAGGAACTTATTTCAACCCTTGACAGAAATGAGAGGTGATATAGTTGTTTTGCGTGTTTGTCTAACGTATATAACCGACATTAACCGAACGTCTGACTTGTATTCCGATTTCCGAGGTGGTCTTGAGAGGTCATGAAGCCCCTAAAATTCATATTCACTTACTACATATGATAGTTTGGTAGTATTACTGACTATTGCTATATTAGAGAATCAGTTTAATTTGAAACTTTAACTGTTTGCATGGCATGTCACTTATTTTATGACACATTACGAGTTAAATTTACTTATGCTAAACTACAATAATCAGTGACATCTGACTTAATTTATTGTGTATACTATTTTGAGACCCTATTTCATCAGCAGTTTCTTTTGCTGATGACTGTCTGTACCATTGCATTTATATTTTATTGGTACGTTTTGTTCAAGTGGTCCTGGAGAGTTATTTAGGGCATCGATCAATCAGTGAGCGTTGCGAAATCGGTCAGAGAGGCGAGCAATGATCCCGGATCGGTTGACCGACTCCCAAATCTATTTCCATTCGGTCAAATGAACGGGACCAATGCACGCGTGTGACACTTAGCAGTCAATTACCGCTCACTTACTTCCTCCTAGTAGATGTCGATAATAAATAAAGTAGAAATCAGTGCCGCCGGGGCACGGGGGCATGGGACAGTGAAGTAGTGTTTTCCACAGTCCCACAAACAATCAGTTACCTATTTAGAGCAGATTTAATATAAACGACGCAGAATATCTTTTCTTATAATTAGTCCAAAAATCAGTAACCTAACCAACAATAGACAGCAAAATAATAATATATAAAATAATTATAACAAGAAGTAAACTGACCCGACCGGCTGTTTAGGAGTTGTTATTTAAGTGTAATTATGAAAATTGTACTTACCTATGAAACAATGTTTTTTTTTCCAATTGCCAAAAGGATTTTTTTGAATAGGTGTTCTGACAAAAATCATACTTATAGAGGTTTGTTTCAAAGCATACAATTTTTTATTATTATCAGTGTTTGCTACGCCCGGCCCGTTTTGGTGGTCGGAATGACTTGATTTTGTTTGTAACCGCGTTCTCTTTTTTATCTCGCACTAGCTCGAAAATACCAATGTTGCGTTTAAGCTCTTTGGTCGTGAGCAGAAATTGGTTGATTGATTGAAATTGGTATACTTAAGCACGATTTTTTCAGAAAATCTTTTCAAAAAGTTCTGTGATCCATTGACAGAACTGCTTTAAAAAAAACATTACAATGATTTGCCAATTCAAGACAATTGATTGTGATGGATGGAATCAGTCATGAACAAGGACCAATAATGGACACTTGATCCTTATGGTACAGAAGATAAGGGTTATTTTTTTTTTCTGAGACGTAATTTAAAACCTTATGATCTCTGAATTAAGAGTTAAGTGTCCATTATTGGTGCCTTCAGCTAAAAGTAGGGTTACCATTTAGGAATTTGAAAAGTCCTAACAAAAAGCCTAACATTTCGATAAAAGTCCGGACTTTTTAGTCAAAATATGGATACATTTTGATTCACTTAGATACTGTGGTATGGCACGCATGGTAGCATTACTTTTATGTAAGTAGTTTTATTACTCATACCATCTAAATAAAAAAACCCGGACAAATTAAAAATCCGGACAAAGTCCGGACTAGAGTCTAAAAGTCCGGACATGTCCGGACTAATCCAGACGGATGGTAACCTTAGCTAAAAGTGTCCAACATTGGTGCCGTGCCGTCACCCTAACTCCGTCAAGAATAAAACTTAACCCAGCTGCCATTAACATAACATACGTGACCACTCTTGCATTAGATGATATACCATAGGTATAGGAGTGCCATAAAACGTGAAAATCTCGACTAACAGTTGTTATTGCTCAAACCATATTGGCACCATCTATACATATTAAAACATCTATTTAGTAGCATTATTGTTAGACTATTTTAGAACCATTATTTTAAATGTCTTGGCGTATGTACAAATAATAATTTATAGCATGTAGCACTAACTAACAATTATAATAATGCAGTAGATGCCTGGTTGATTGCTTCAGACCATAAAAACATTAGCTCGAAAAAAGTAATTAGTAATTACACTAGTTAGTTTTTTTATTAATTCACATCACATCTTCCAACCATTATATTACTTATCTACCTATTTGTAGTTTACGTTACATCACACCAAATTTGACTTCCGTATCCGTAGTAAATCACTTAGCAAAAAACATCGTGACCTTAAATTTAATGTTACAATGTGATAAATTATGATCTGTTTCACGCTTACCTACTGGTAGACAAAAACCTTGGTGAGTCCAATTTTTACAAACTATGGTACAGAACAGCCTGTAAGCACAATCGACATTAATTTTGTTTACCGACATACATACATATAGAGGTAAAGAAACAAAACAAAAGCTTACTGCGCAGTATTTTATACGCGCAGCATGTTCATGTTCAAGTTTGATTCAAAGGGAATGTTGTGAACAAAGAAAGACGCACCCTCGGAAATATATATACCTATGACGTTGTAGATTGAAGCCACCTTTATAAAAGATACAGTTGAGATTAAAGAAAAGGCCTTACGTCATGCAGTTGTTTATACAACACGATTCAATTTTAATTAACTCAGGGGTCTTTCGCTTATTCCTTAAATGTATACCTACAATGTAATTCATTGTTGTACGTATGCATGGAATTTAATTCATTGTTTGACCTAATTCCAGTTAAATCATACGATTTAACTGGAATTAGGTCAAACAATGAGTGTAGTTGGCAAATATAATCTTACATTATTTACAAACGTTGGTTGTACAAATATTATTGAACTCTATGTTACCAAGTATATTTTTGGTATTTTCAAGCAATTGTACCAACTCTTTATGCGCTGAAAGTGTTAAAAATTCTCACTAAATGTGTTATATTATTAAAGTACACACTGAAAAATAATCTTAATACAATACAATGACTGACATTTATGACGATATGCCGTGAGAATGCACAGAAACCACCTTGACCTCTGCAGCGCTGAGAAAAATCAATAAGGTGGCGTCTTGTATTCCGTTCAAATAATTTTGCTTTCATGCGCACTAAAGTTGTTTACGCCCTACGCCAGTTTATGGGCGAATGTTAAATTTTATTGCTCATTTACATTTGGTTAATACTTAATTTTATGCAAACAGGCGCTTTCCGAAGCATCGGCGAAAAGACCGCCTCTCTGTTTGAGAGGAAGAAGAAGGATGCCGAACAGGTGGCCTCGGAGAAGGTCCAGGAGGCTGCCCATGTGGTAGAAGACCAGGTCAAGAAAGCTGGGGAGCTGGTGACTGGCGCCCAGAAGACTGCTAACGACGCTGCTGGCTCAGGTATTTCACTATTTAACTGTCAATTAACTGTTGGGTACTTCTACTTGCAGACATTTTGTCGCGATAAGATTGATGGAAAGATAGAGCTAATGAGCTAATGAGACTAAGAGGTCATTTTCCTCATATAGCTTTAAAAGTAACTTGTTGAAAACATTAGACTTGAAAATAGTTAAATTTGGACTCGAGACAGCTCGAAAAGTTAGTAGTAAATTAAATTGAAAGTTAAAGAAGTTAATTTTTCAGCGTATAAATTATTTTCAAACACGAGCTGGGAACTACGTGAATTGAGTTATTTAGGAAGTTAATGACTGACCATTCTTGAACTTTGCATTTAATTGATAAAGCAATCAAGTTTTTCTAACTTACCCACTAGTTGATTATTAATTAGCATGATTCATCAATCTAGAAAGCATTATAGGTATTAAGGACAAATATGACCAGTTAAATGAAACAGTGGTTTTGTTTAAAAAAGTTTGTTTTACTGCGCGCGTAATCCAATTAACCTACAACATAATGAACACCGATAAGAGTGCTATCGATTAGTTTTATTTAGAGAGCTCTTTTGTACAGTTCTGTCACACGTTATGCCACGAACGATAATCTAGATTTATAGGTAATCTGTTTGTAACAAAAGTTATTGAGTAAAAAGTTTCGAAACTTGTTTAATTATCAGTGTTTTATCGACTTTATTTTTAACAAACTATCAAGGTCATATATTGGTTACTATGCTATGAAAAAGCGTCACTAAGCGGCTTAATCAATCAGTAATGTGTTATAAAGATACATACATACCTATTTTTTTAATTAGAAGAAAATGTACAATCCTCAACGCGTTCCAAATGCACTCTATAAAATACAATTAACCTCCGGTCAACGCCAGTTGCCAGTCAGGCGACTTTAGTTGCAAGGTTGCCAACTGAAAAACAATGTTATAAGAGACAATGTTACAAAATTTAGGGCAAGGGAAGAAGAGATGATAATAATACCTATTGTTTATCTCCAGCTAACGATGCAAAGCACTCGGCCATTGATGCCCTTGACAAGGAGTTGTCGAAGGTATCCCTGGCTGCGGGAGAGGCTAAAGACGCCGCCGGCAGGGCCGTGGCTGATGGCAAGAAGGTTGTGGACACCACTAAAGGTAAGACAATAGAAGCTAGAATACCCACAGATGTTCCGGACAAACGTCGGTCTGTACACTTTCATTTCCAAACTGTTATAGTTTTATTTTACTCTGATACCTTAAATAAGTTACATGACTCTTAGCTATTTCAGAATCAACAACCTCGATATTCTTGCTCTTTTTGCAATTTGCCTTTTCAATTTCCTTATTAGGTCCTTAGTGCTTTGAAATGTACAAAATAATGTCAATGAAATGCATGAAACAGCGTTGTTAGTCACAGCAAAAAAGAGAACATTGAATTTGTATATGAGTATGAGCTAGAAATCTATTGACTGCGTTATGCACATTATGTGGCATTATGGGCCTGACGAGGTTAGAGCACGTTTCTTATTCTATTTTTTGCGATCTTCGTAGATACCATTGCAACAACAGTAGATAATACCAAAAAGTCAGCAGAATCGGCGGCCAACGCGGCTAAAGGTAACATTTTTATTACATTTTTCTTGTTATTACTTCTTCACTTAAAATACTAACGAACACTTTTTACTGTAATGCAGAGCAAGTGAAAGAACTAAAGGTGGTAGAGGGGTAAAAGGTAAATAAACCCATAGTGCACCATTTATATTTGCAAAGTTTTCTGTATTCTGACAATAAGCCTGGCTGGGCATCGGCCAAAAAAGGGTGGGGGGCGATATCGTTGTTCTTGGCACATCTAGATATTTTCACTGCAATTTCGTAATGCATTCTTTAGATTTTATTACTTTTTTCGTTGATGTTTTTCTTCATTTACGTAGTATTATTTTACGTTGTAACTTTGCAGTAATTGAATATTTTTTCATGGCTATGATTTGTAGAGTCTGTAGCAAGCACAGTAGAAGCTACTCAAAAAGCAGCACAAAGTGCTCTCGAGACAGGAAAGTCCTACGCTGCTAGTGCTAAAGGTTAGTTTATTTCGAAAAATCATAAGCTTTCTTCATTTGTTGTATCGTTTCTGTCATTTAAAATTAAATATTATTTTATTGTAGATTCAGTCTCAAGCACAATCCAAAGCACTGTAGATACTACTCAAAAAGTAGCCCAGTCAGCCGTTGAAACTGGCAAATCGTACGCTTCTTCAGCTAGAGGTATATAAAATACATTCGTGATAGTTTATTTCATTTTCATTTGGTAGGTACTCTTTATTTTATTTACTTTCCTTTTGTAGATACAATTGCAAACACGGTCAGTAACACAGTAGATGGCACTAAGAATATAAGTCAAAGTGCAGTTGATACTACTAAAACGTATGCGGACAGCGCGAAAGGTACAGATCTCGATAATGTGGCGTTTTGTGCTAACTCGTGTGGATAACATGTTTTGTGTGTTGTGTTAGATACCGCGCAGCATACCTTGCAAAGTGCCCTGGATACCACAATGAACGCTGCGTATTCAGCTTTTGATCTGGGCAAATCCTATGTAGATAGCGCTAGAGGTATTAACGCTTTTTTAATTATGTTACAGTATTTATTTGCATTTTAGAATTATTTTTTTTGTACTTATTTAAGTTATTGTATAATTTTCATTATAGATACGGTAGCAAGTACTGTAGATAGTACAAAAAAAGCTGCCCAAAGTACGATTGAAACTGGTAAAACTTACGTCGACTCCGCTAAAGGTAAATTGGCATTCAATACTAAATCTGTTGTCGGCTTTCAATAGTATGTGCGTAAAATACTGTTTGGGGCATTTTCCGAATCAGTAACTAAATCTTACATGTTATTAGAGCTTAGTTTCTTAATTAACGAAACAAAATATTGTAGATACAGCTGCGTCTGCAGTAGGAACTGGTCTATCTTACGCGGGAGCTGCCAAAGGTAGACGCAATGTCCTAAACTTCTTAATGTCTCTTTTATTAAAAATGTACATCGGTATATTAAAATTTAAGTAACTTATTATTTTGTTATTTAGATTCAGTAGCAAACACAGTGTACAGTACTGTAGATGTCTCTAAAAATGCAGCGGCAGCGGCCGTAGAGAAGGGTACTACTTTTGTTGGAACAGCTAGAGGTACTACCGTGGTATAAAATGTTTCATAAAAAAACATTCACATATTTGTGTTAACTATTTTATCGTGTTTTAAATCTATTTTAGACTCGGTTTCAAACACAGTAAATACGGCTGTCGATACTTCTAAAAATGCCGCAGCGTCGGCTGCAGGAAAAGGTGCATCATTGGTTGAAAGTGCCAAAGGTATCTAAAGACTATTTTAATCAGGATAAAAATTTCGCTTTTCAAAAGTTATTGAACTTAAAATTTGACCAAATTTACCTTTTGTAGATACAGTAGGAAGTGTAGCAGGTACTACAAGAAATTTAGCTTCGACCGCTGTTGGCACTGGCATTACCTATGTTGGGGGTGCTTCAGAAAAAATAGCAAATACTGTCAGTGGCACGGTAGATGTAACTAAAAACGTAGCTGCATCTGCTGTAGAAAAAGGAACCTCTTTAGTAGGAAGTGCTAAAGGTATACTTAAATTAGTTCTTTTTCGTGTTCAGCTAATATTTTTTATTTTTTTCTAAATTTTATAACATTATTCGTAGATACTGTTACCAGTACTGTAGGCGCAACCAAAACAGCTGCAGCATCGGCTGTAGAAACAGGCTCTTCGTATTTAGGAAGTGCCAGAGGTATTTTGATTTCGATTTAGTCTTTCCCCTTTCTTTGTTTCGTTTTTATTTCATTTGTTTATTAATTTATTTTGTAGATACTCTTGCTAACACAGTTCATAGCACTGTAGACGTAACAAAGAACGCAGCAGCATCTGCTGTAGAAACAGGCTCTTCATATTTAGGAAGCGCTAAAGGTATTCTTTCTCATTTTAGTTTTAAAGTTTCATATGTCATTCATTAAATTTGTTACATGTTTTTAATCTCATGTTTTGGTAATTATTTTTGTGAAACGATATATATTTTTTTGGTTTTTTCCTTTTTGTTTCGTGTTTTACTCTTTATATTAATTTATTATTTTTAGATACTCTCGCTAGCACAGTATATAGCACTGTAGACGTAACAAAGAACGCAGCAGCATCTGCTGTAGAAAAGGGCTCGGCGATAGTAGGAAGTGCCAAAGGTATAAAAACTATTCAGTGTTGTAGGATGTTTATTTGATTATTGTTCATATTTATATTGAAAATGAATATGAAATTTGTAGAGACCGTAACCGGTACTGTTGATGCTACTAAAAGTGCAGCAGCATCCGCTGTAGAAACAGGCTCTTCATACTTAGGAAGTGCTAAAGGTATATTATCTTTATTAATATAATTTTGGAAGTTGCGTCTTTGTCATTTAAATTTGTAATATTTGTATTTAACATTTTTTGGTACTAAAATATTTTCGTTAAACGATATGCACCTGAATACTTTAGTTTTCCCTTTTAATTTTGTTCTTTGTATTTATTTATTTTGTAGATACTCTCGCTAGCACAGTATATAGCACTGTAGACGTAACAAAGAACGCAGCAGCATCCGCTGTAGAAAAGGGCTCGGCGATGGTAGGAAGTGCCAAAGGTATAAAAACTTATCTGTTTTGTAGGATGTTTATTTGATTATTGTTCATATTTATATTGAAAATAAATATGAAATTTGTAGAGACCGTAACCGGTACTGTTGATGCTACTAAAAGTGCAGCAGCATCCGCTGTAGAAACAGGCTCTTCATACTTAGGAAGTGCTAAAGGTATATTATCTTTATTAATATAATTTTGGAAGTTGCGTTTGTCATTCAAATTTGTAATATTTGTATATAACATATTTATTGGATTTTTTTCGTTAAACTATATACACTTGAATACTTTACTTTTCCCTTTTTTGTATCGTTTTAATTTTTCCCTTTGTATATATTTATTTTGTAGATACTCTCGCTAACACAGTTCATAGCACTGTAGACGTAACAAAGAACGCAGCAGCATCTGCTGTAGAAAAGGGCTCAGCGTTAGTAGGAAGTGCTAAAGGTATAAAAAATATTCAGTTTTTTAGGAGGTTTATTTGATTATTTTTCATATTTGAGTATATTAAATATGATTGTGAAATTTGTAGAGACAGTAGCCGGTACTGTTGATGCTACTAAAAGTGCTGCAGCATCCGCTGTAGAAACAGGTTCTTCGTATTTAGGAAGTGCTAAAGGTATTCTTTCTTAATTTAATTTTGAAGTTTTGTTTGGCATTTAGTTTAGTAATATTTATTTATTACATTTTTTTTGTTAAACGAAATGTTGGTTTTCGTCTTTTTTATTCAGTTTTTTTATCCTTTATATTAATTTATTTTGTAGATACTCTTGCTAACACAGTTCATAGCACTGTAGACGTAACAAAGAACGCAGCAGCTTCTGCTGTAGAAAAGGGCTCGACGATAGTAGGAGGTGCCAAAGGTATAAAATCTATTCAGTTTTGTAGGAACCTTACTTTACTTTCATTTTATTGTTTTAATTTGAAAATACGCATTTGTAGAGACCGTAGCCGGTACCTTAGGTGCCACCAAAAATGCAGCAGCATCCGCTGTAGAAACAGGCTCCTCATATTTAGGAAGTGCTAGAGGTATTATTGTTTCTTCTTTTACAAAAAAAATCTAATGTTATTTATTTTAATTTGTGATATGTATTATTTTCTTCTACATATCGTTATTTTCTTTATTTTAATTAAACGATACAGTTTCCAATACTTGCACAGCTCTGTAGATGCCATTAAAATTGTAGCAGCATCCGCTGCATAAACTGGCACTTCGTATTTAGGAAGTGCTAAATGTGTTTTTCAATCATCCATCGTTATTATTTCGTTTTAATTTAAAACATTTTATTTCAAACTTATTTTTATTTTTAGATACGGTTGCCAATACAGTGCATAGTACCGTAGATGTAACTAAAAATTTAACTGCTTCAGCTGTTGAAAAGGGATCGTCATATGTAGGGAGTGCCAAAGGTACATACATTAAGAGAATATAAATTTGATTGCCACATTTTTTTGAAGCAAAAAACATAATTTATATTTTTTTGTAGATACCGTTGCCAATACTATTTCTAGCACAGTGGATGCAACCAAAAATGCAGCATCGTCTGCCGTAGAGACTAGTTCATCTTTTGTAGGCAGTGCAAAAGGTATTATCATTCATTGCATTTAAACTTTTTCGTCTATAGTTTAAACTTTTTCGTTTGTTTTTAATTTTCGTTTCATTAAAATGTTATTTTTAGACACTCTTGCAAACACAGTCGAAGTAACTAAAAATGCTGCGGCATCTGCTGTTGAGAAGGGTTCTTCATTAGTAGGAAGTGCTAAAGGTAAAAAAACGTTTACAATAAGTAGATTTTTTTTAAATATTGTTTTCCGTTATATTTTATTAAATTTTAACTCTGAGTAGGAAAACATTTGTCAAAAAATCGTAACTGTTTCGCCAACCAATTTTGAACGTATTTATTTAAAAGAAAACATTTATTGTAGATACCGTAGCAAGCACTGTACAAAGCACAGTAAATACCTCTAAGAATTACGCCAGTACTGTCGTCGATAAGGGATCGTCACTCGTTGGAAATGCGAAAGGTATTTGTGGAACACATTATCATTTGAAGGGGTCAAGTAACAGTCGAGTGCGGCGTGATTTGCACTAAACCAACCAAATGAAACGCGCGTGTTGTCTGCTTCAAGTCCTATTTCTCTTTGTTTACCTTTCCTATGACCCTCCTATCTCGTCTGACCTCTGCACTTACTATATATAGCCAGTGTAGTGCAAGGTATGTACGAGTTATGCATTCAATGAATGCTTGCATATACTATAAAACTTAAGTGACCAGGTTTATACTTACCATGCTTCGTGTGACCTTTTGGGCGTCATTGTCATTAATGAACTCATTGAAGCGCAAAATATTCATAAGATAAGACGCAATTCTGAATAAATTTCTAGTGGTGCTTGGTGCTCAAGTGGTAGAACATCTTCTTTCCTATTTATTTTGGTTGCATGTAGATTTTCCAACTAATTTTCTTTCTTTCTCCAAACTTTCTTAGACACCTTAACCAGCTCCTTTAGTGCGACAGATATCGGAAAACCTATTGAGAATTGTCCGGAAGATACTCACATTGTAAATGTAGCAGAAGACACTAACGGTAATACTTTATGGTTATTCTTTCTTACTTCTTTACACTATGCTTTGCTTCTTCACCTTTGCTTTGCTGTCACAGAATTAGATCAAAATGGAGTCTCAGCGATGACACAGCTCGAGACTTATGGGATCATCTGCTTAAATGGTTTGTATTTCATATTAATTATAAGGTGTTGGGTATTATACCTAGTCAGTAAAATAAGTGAATTCGTTTTTAGATAAAGTTCAGAACAAAATCAGTTCAACACGAGCTGACGCAGCTGGCAAGGAAGTCACTGAAGGCACAAGTGGTATTTTAGTGTGCTGATTTAAGAGTTTTGAAGCTTTGAAAAATCTGAGATATAATATACACACATCAAAAAAGTCTTGGGATACTCAGTATCCCTAGACAAATTTGATGTTTTGACTCAGTAGTAATATGCCTATATTGAAATGTTCAAAACTGTCTAGGGATAAAAAATATCCCAAGGCACTTTTGATGTGTGTATTAGAACCGCAGAATTGCAGATTGCGCTACATACCTAATAGTCATATAAATACACACATCAAAAAAGTCTTGGGATACTCAGTATCCCTAGACAAATTTGATGTTTTGACTCAGTAGTAATATGCCTATATTGAAATGTTCAAAACTGTCTAGGGATAAAAAATATCCCAAGGCACTTTTGATGTGTGTATTAGAACCGCAGAATTGCAGATTGCGCTACATACCTAATAGTCATATAAAAGTGATTTTTTGAAATATTGTGGAAAGGGTTGTTGGTTTGAGTAATTGGTACTTAATTGGATAGGAGAAACAATAAACAATCAAGACATTTAAAAATGTCGCTAATTTTTTTTAAAAGATAAGAATCAATGGTCTCATAGTAGAGTAAAATAAATAGGTTAAGAGAAAAATATTCGTTTACTCAATATTTCAAGGAATTGTTTAATACATTAATTTGGCGACTTCAAATAACCCAAATTCAAACCAGTTTTGACATCTAACTGTGTAATTTAGTGCGTTTTCAATTAAACCCAAGCTAGCGGAAACTACTAAATATAACGGACCGCCCATGCCGCTGCTCGTAAACATAATCCATGACATATTTGTTTTCATCAGCATGCATGGAATTCTAGTTTATCATCCCATTCTCCTCTCTGCGTGGAGCGTGACGATCATGTCTCGTGTCAAATGTTAATTGGTTTAAATTGGAGCCCAATGCTAGTGAAATTAGGATGTCTTTCGATATTTTATTATAAAGATCAAACGGAGTGAGTGATAAAAGATCAAGAAGGACTCATACTTTGATGACATCCTAATATTGAAAGAGTGGATAGGTAGCAAACTTCTTAGATCCTTATGACACATGTATTCCTAATAGCATGCCCACGCAGACTGGTGATTTATGTTATGATTGTTAGGTACTTAACCCACTTGAAACCTGCATACGAATTGTGTACCTAACGTCATTGGCATTGTAAAAGTGAATTTCACGTCATCATAAGCCATTGGTTTACATGTTGATATTAGCAGTGTTAAACTTCATTATTTACAAGCTTTGCCCTAGATAACAGTCAGTTTCGTTGCAGATACATTCAACACCACCGTAGACCAGACGAAGAAGGCGGCCGAAGACGCCAAGGCGCAGGCGCTTAAGGTAGCTGAGGACGCGAAGGAAAAGGCCCGAAAGGCCGCGGAGGCTGCTGCGGAGGAAGCCAAGAGGGCTGGCAGTAAGTACCTACTTAAATCTTAAATTCGCATAAAGATGCAAGTACAGTAGGTACCAGAGATCGGCTGACAGCTGGTTTTAAATGAGAAAGTTTGGATTTTGATATCGTCCAGTCTTACCTACAGGCCGGGCGCCGGGCTCGGACAGCTGTAATATTATAAATGTGAAAGTAACTTTGTTTGTTACGCTGTCTCGGCTAAACCGTTGAACCGTTATCGACGAAATTTCCTATGACGATAGCTTAGAAAATCGAAAAGTACAAAAACATAGGTAGGTTACTTATTACCGCGAGCAGAGCGATAAGACTTCTACGCGGACGTAGTCGCAGGCGACAGCTAGTCATTCTATAAATAGCTTTACCAACCGTTAGAGACCAAATCAATATTGTCTTGTTGGAACGAAACCGGTTGTATAGCGAGCGTCGCAGCAGGATCCAGGCCGGGTTTCTAGCTCTTAATGCATAAGTAATTGTTCCAATAAACTCTGCATATTGTTGCGGCTTTCTAGACTATAAAATGTGGCGTTATCTATGAAAAGGGACCTTATTGTCGATGGCGCTTCCGCCATTATTAACGATGCTCCGATATAAATACAACGTCGCGTGACGGAGTGCGGCGTAAGCGCCATCGACAATAAGGTCCCTTTTCATAGATAACGCCACAAATGTTTACTATACTTCTAAATTCAATGTTTAATGCATCACCTTTACAAGTTTTACAATAAAATATTGAACTCAGTTAAGGTTTATTTAACGTGCTGTTTATAATATGTTGGTCCTGTTAATAGTGTTCAAGATATAATAGGGGTTCTTTAAATGTCACCATTATTTTAACCTGTAGATTGTGTGACAAATTCCAAAGATGCAGAAAATAATTATCCTGTAATCAAAAATAAGTACATACATACAGCATCACTGTTAACTGACCACTAGGGAGCCTTATTGTAAGGGGACAAGATTCACAACAATCAGTTAACTGTGTTGCTGATGGTACAGTCAGCTGCAGAGAAATGTAACCCCCTTTGCAAGGAAACTTACGTACCGACTTATAGGTTCGTTACTTCAGGGGCTCTATTCCAATCGGTAAAGCCATATTGCTTTTGACGTTGCTACCGTATTGTTAACATTACGGTAGCTCTTACAATAGGTAATGGCGGCCGAGTTAAAAACAATATCATAACATGTCAAAGGCAATAAGGTAAACTCAGGTAAGGTTTACCCAGTGTAATATGTATAATAGAGGCTCAGGATAGCGGTCTTAAGTTCTAAAGGCAAAGTTAACGCAGCAATGAGTCAGAACTAAATTGACGGACTCATGTCACAGCATTGGCAGTGAGATTAATGTCAAATGCAATTATTATCTGTTTGTAGATAAATGCATCATTGTTGATGACATCATCCTAGTATGCAAACTAAATGTCAAAGCCATTTATAAATAATTAAAGCAAGGATTTCCACCACGGCGCACGCTTCACATGAAACACATGGGTATGAAAGAATTCGGTTCGTATCAAAATGTACACGAAATGACGTGCTTTACGTGTGTAGTGTGGCCTGGTGTGTACTTGCGTAGCGTGCGCCACTGTCTTAGACCTATAGACTGTAGTTCGTCTTGAAACAAAGGCATATATACAGGGTGTCCCAGAAACCGACGTCAACCCGTCTAGGGCAGATAGAGCAGCTAAAAAGCTATCGATTTAACCCCTATGTATATTCAGCGATTTTTGCTAGTTTCGGAGATATTGATCATTTAAATTTGAATTTTTGTAATTTTCCCTTATGTCCATGTCACGAAAAATCATTAATTTCATGTTTTATTTTATTAGTTTTTCAGTGGTATCTTACATAATTAGAATCATTCCAAATCAGCGAAGTTTTTAAACATATTTGCCCGTTTTTTTTTCAATATCTCCGAAACTAGCAAAAATCGCTGAATATACATAGGGGTTAATTCGATAGCTTTTTAGCTGCTCTATCTGCCCTTAAGTATCGAGCGGCAATAGGTAACAGAAACTCCTAAAGGGTCGGAGATGAACTGATTTTCTATTTATAGTAGGTATACCTCTCGAATTCCGTCTAATGATCACAACAGATCATATCAAAATTTCTTCAAATAGAAAATATTAAAAATTGTTTTTTTTTTCAGACGCAGCGGTAGAAGAGTCAAAGAAGGCAGCGGAGAAGGCGGCGGCGGACGCCAGCAGCGCCGTCAACAGCACCGTGGACAGCACGCTGAAGCGCGTCGAGAACGCCGCCGACGAGGGCATCAAGAACGCCGGGCACGTCGTCGACGCTAAGATCAAAGATGCTGACAAGTATCTGAGCGAGAAACGCGATGCGGTAGGTTTATTAATATGCCCTTTTTATATTTCGTACCCAAAGGGTGTCGACGGGACCCTTTTACTAAGCTTCCGCTGTCTGTCTGTCTGTCTGTCAGCGGGCTGTATCTCCTGAACCGTAATAGCACTTGAAACCGCACACCGCACTTGAAATGTTTACAGAGAATGTATTACTATAGCTGATATATCAACAAATACTACAAACACCAAAAACGTGATTATTTCGTTGTTTTTGCTTGACCATTATGAAATTAACGGGAGAATGCCAACGACACCAAATGACACTACGAAAACAGTTACGTGCCCTTACCATAATTAAATATTTAAAGAACACTTGCGGAAATATTACCCTAATCTGTCACCGTATAACTCACCTGACACCTAACCTAACCTAACAGGATACTTATATTTTTTTCCTCCCCAGCTGGTATCAAACTTTTCGTCAGCCGTTCACGACGGCTCGGAAGGAGCGGCGGGACTCCTCAGCAAGGGGCTGGCTGCCTTCCCCAAGTAAACCCACCATTCGCCCTCCACAAACACAAGCGGAGCTGTCACGTACCTGCAAATTTACATAATACTTTACTGCAATTGTTTTTTTTATCGCTTTATCAGGTGCTATTTACGATCATTCATTTTAATTTAGCAATTGCAGTTGATTTTGAGAAATAAAAAAGTTTGTTATTAAAAAGAAAGGGGCAATCATTAATAGTTTTGTCTATGATCCGCTTGTCAAAAATTTTAATAGCCGGTACAATTAATATAAGTATAATTAAGTTATAATTTGATGTAAGAGTCACTGAATAAATATTATCATTATTTCATTAAGGACAAACATATTTTATATTATACATTAATTTGCATTTACAAATTGCGTTTTAAAGATTTTACGGAAGTTTTACTGCATTAGCAGTACCCACATAATTTTTATCCCTAATTGATTTTAAAAACTTAGTCACAATTTTGTAATCTCATATGTTTTGTCTATGTTATACTTACTTAATATTATGTGTATGTATTTTGTAAATAAGTTATTTTCGAGGATCCACTATAATTAATACCCTATTTCATTGAGTGCAAAATTATAGTTTTAGCAACATGCTTTGCATTAAACCGTCCATTGCAGCCTTTTTACGATAAAAATAACAGTGCAAGAGCATAAATATTAATATTATAAACTCCCATTGGAGGCATCATCTATTACTGCTTTGCAGTGTATTTTGTTACTCAGGTATACACAAAAGTTAAACACGACACTGCTGTATTTTTATAAATCGACGCTTTTATTGTTGCCTATTGTAATTTTTGTAATTATAAATCTAATATTAATTCACGAAACATGTTATTACTTTACTGTTTACATAGGGATATTGCGTAATTCGATCGTTGTTAACAATGTCTACTCCGTGTCATATTTTATTTGTGTCGTAATAAATACATTATCAACATCCTTTACTATGCGTTTTAATTAAAAACCTATTAGGGTTAATTGTCACGCTTCTCACTATGTTTTTTTTTTGAAGTAAATGCTTTTACAATGGCTACACCTATTACCTACTTATTCTGTGCTACTACTGATTCTCGTATTGGCAAAACGTCTGTCTATTGTTTTGTTATTGTTACGCAAATAAATAATGTTATCGATATCGAGGCTACAACCACGTAATTAACACTAGTGACATCTCCCTGTATAGTGGTGGAAACGCAAGGCGTGTCTTCGCCTCTTTACTTGAAAACACTAAACTACAAGGGATTCACAATTGAGCTAGTTTTTAGGGTTCCGTACCTCAAAAGGAAAAAAACGGATATAGGATCACTTTGTTGTCCGTCTGTCTGTCACGACCCTATATCTTTGCAATCGTGGAGGTATCGAGTTGACATTAAAACCATATACACAGGTCTACAGTCCGTTGAAGTTGTGAAAAAATCAAACTTCTAAGTTAACGTAAAAAAAGAGACGGCTGTTTTGGCAAGTATACTATACATTTTTCATTAAATCACAAAAAAGCAGAGTCTTTTTGCTAGGAACGGCGGTCCAAATATTAAATTGAGTTAACCATGTCATGTGCGGAACCCTCGGTGGGCGAGTCCGACTCGCACTAGTCCGGTTTTTTTTTAAGTGTCCGGGTTACATTATGGGAAGTAATCACCACCGCCCATAAACACCAGCAACTCAAGATGAGTTGTCGGTCTGGCCAAAAACAATCAACGAAACAAACCAGGGGCTCTACTTTGAAATCCGTAATTCGAACAAAAAAATTGTTACGCGTCGAGAGCAAAAGAGATAGCAATAGACGAATTTCGAATTACGGATTTCAAATTAGACCTGTAAAATTGTAACTTGTACCTTTATAAAACGTGCACCTGACGCCCGTTTCACGAAGCTACAAGTTACAAATTACAAGCGGAAGTCTCTTTCTAACACGTACTGCTGGAAAGAGGGTTCCGCTTGTAATTTGTAACTTGTAGCTTCGTGAAACGGGCCTCAGAAGACTATTATGGTTTTTAACTTAACGCCTAGAAATGTCTAGAATCTCGGCATTTCTCGGCTCAGTGTTATTTTTTAAATAGTACGCATTTACTGGCGGAAATGGCGTAATCTCAAATGAAGTGTTGCCACAATGTAACACTAATTCTACCATTACAAGTACTATACTACTTTAGGTATGAAACAGAACGCAATGCATGACTGACACTGACATACGTAAAAAAAAGTTCGTAGTGTTCGTACGTTCCTATAATAATAACAATAATGGCGGCTCTGTTTAGAGCGGGGCTTTTATCTGCAAAAAATGCAGTATTTTCAACAACAGTTCGATCCTTATCGATTACTAAACCTCTTTCTATAAAAGAAAGTAAGTACCTATATCGCTCCTCTTTTAAAAATCTTGTATTTAATAAATATAACCTTAAACTAACTCTGTTTTTATTTTTCAGTTCGAGAACAGAAAGAAGGGTCAACGTTAGTCATAGAAGGTGTTAATTCGGCATCACCGCGTTCTGAACTGCTAGTTCGGGCTGAAAGGATAAAGGACCTGGCTCCTGTAGTGACCGAGCCCGACGGCAAGCCTCCATGCTACATGTGTGCCCTAGGGTTGGACGTGAAACATACTGATGTAATGATTTTGAGCCAGTTTGTGAGATCTGACGGCTGTATGTTACCTCGTCGCGTTACGGGTTTGTGCCGTCGTCAGCAAAAGAAAATTGGAAAAATGGTTACTATGGCTCAAAAAGCAGGTACTTGTTAGCAACATTCTTCTTTTTCGCTGCTACCGGCGATCAGGTTACACGAAACTGTTTAAGCTGTTATGTAAAACTCCTACACACTACAAAACTGATTATGCGTAACTGTCATGAGGTTAATGAGGTTTTGTCAATAGTTTAAAATGATCATGCTACCATATTTATAACCTCATTAACATTCTTCTTTTTATATTGTCTGTCCATGAACCCTTCTGTGAGCTATGGTCTCCAATTATTTATTACCAATCAAAACAGACAGACATTAGGGGAAGGCAAGGCGGCTTATAGTCTCGACATGCCTAGATAACGTCTACATGCCTTGTCCTCGTCAACTTTTACTTTTAACCTGCAGGGTTTAACATTTGTTTGACAATACCTACAAAAAGAATTAAAACTGCAGTTTTTAACATTATTTGTTAAATCCTCAGGTCTGATGATAAACTTGACACCAGCAAACTGCAAGAAGGATCCTACCAAGAGATACGGCCATAAGAAGTTCAACACATACTTTGATGAAAAAACAATTTTCATGAGATATATACCCAAGCCGGTGGACAAATTTAAGAGATAGAACTGTTGATAGTAATGTAATTGTAATTTAATGAATAATAAATTTATGTTTAGATTTCCTAAAGCCTAGTTTTGTTTTAGTTTTAAAGACTAGCATAGTTTGTTGAATCTCAGTGTTAACTTGCTGAAGCGAGTTAGATAAATATTGAAATGAATCAAGTGAAGATGTCTTGCCAACAAAACTCAAGGAGTTCCTAGCAAAATAATTCAATCTTAGTTTTTAGGGTTGCAACATAATTGCTGTCTTGAGATTGCAGTCATGGGTTTGCTCTCGAATGCAAATTTCCGTTAGTAGATCCCACTTACCATCAGTGGCCTGTTTCACGAAGCTACAAGTTACAATTACAAGCGGAGCTCTCTTTCTAGCAAAAGGTGTTAGAAAGAGACTTAACTTGTAGCTTAGTGAAACGACATATACTTATGGCTGGATATTAGGGCTGGATGGATTTGCATGGAATTTGAAATGGAGATAGCTTATACCCTGGATTAACACAGGCTACATCTCAATCAAAAGTTTCAGAGGGAATAACGATAATCGAAATCTACATGGACAAAGTCGCGGGTAGAAGTTAGTTCATAATTATTTTGATGTTTGAATCAATTACCTTACCAAAAGTAACTTTTACAAATAAAGGGGTTTAGGTGAAATAGTCTGTATGGGTTTCTACTTTACAAAAGGTGAAGCATAGTTGTATTATAATTGTAGTTTTTATTTATTTATACATATTGTTGACTAATGGGGTTCTAATAAACATCCAAGTTTTCGACCTTGCCATCTTGAATTGAAGGTGGGATAATTGGTTCATTTTTAATAACTCCTCAACAATTGACTTCACGATAAAAGTACAAGACAAAATTGAGCACAGTTCGTGCATACATGTTTATTTTGTATGTCTTCCCTATAAAAAGTTACGACCGGCGGAATTAATATTTTTTCCAAAACAATACAGCTTGACCAGCTTGTTCCTCATTTTCTCATTATAATGTTTTTGTTTGTGTGCGGATTATGCGGTAGGGATGCATGCCACACACGCACACGGGCGTAGATAAGCTTTAGAAAGGCCCTACGGTAGTAATAACCACGTAAATAAATGGCAATTTCACATAAGAATATAAATAAATAGAGTTTAGATACCTTCCGATCAAGAACCTTATACTAGGCTAAGGAGATTGCACAGTGCAATGCAAACTTTGGATTGAAGCTAGAAAATACGATCTTAAATGAAGTCTTGAGTTTTGTTTCTTTTCATCCTTCTTGCTTGTTAAAGAGATGCAAAAGATACCTGATACAGTTTTTTTCTATCTTCAATTCAATGTAGGCATCGCGTTCTCCATTGCTTCTTGCTTCGGATAATAGGAGGGATTAATAAAAAATAAAATAAGAGAGCATTTCAATAATTTCTATTAATATTTCGTTGTCTGTTGATGACGTAACTTTCAAACACCAAGCAAGTTATCGCGCTACACGGCCGCACTTATATAATACAAGTTTATTAGATGAATAAGTTATAAATAAATTACAGTACTTTCTTACAGAAAACAACACTGTATATATAAAATAATTGCAAAAAAAAATGCATTCTTACGCAAAACACTTAAGAAACGTTATTCCAATTTTGTTTACCTAATCCAAATATCTAATATAAATTTGTTTCTATAAAATAAATACTGCCTAAAAAGTTAAATCTCTTTCGTGTAAAATTCATCGCAGTCTAAGGTTCTTTATCCACGCGCCCTGATTTTTGGTTCCAGATCACAGCCTTTCGTATAGGTACAGGTAGCCCAGGTCCTTGGGGGGGTTTTCTGAGAGAGCCACCTGCAACAACAGAAACAACCCTTAACCTAACCAACAAAAAGTTGGAAAACCCCCGACACTGACATTACAAAGTTCAATACTTCAAAAACCGATTTCGATGTAAAATGTCTAAGAACCACCGCTAGAAAACCTGCTTTCAAATAAAAAAAACCGCATCTAAATCGGTTCATCCCTTTAAGAGCTACGATGCCACAGACAGACAGACGGACAGACACACACACACACACACACACACACTTAAACGTCAAACTTATAACACCCCTCTTTTTTGCGTCGGGGGTTAAAAACACAATAATTGACCGAGTAATAATTGTGATGGGTGACCTGTGGTTTTTGTATCTTACACACAACATAACATGGTTTACACAACCTCGTGGACCATAAGAAAACAAATTAGTACTGTTTGACACAACCTCTAATTTTGTGAACCATAAGTAAACAAATTAGAACTGTTTGACACAACTTCTAATTTTGTGTACCATGTAAAATTAGTACTGTTTGACACGACCTCTTTACATCTTTACACATTTCAATTGACAACGACGTTAAAGTTCGCTTCTCGTTACAGACAACTTGTACCAGCTGGATGTTCAAATCACAGAATAGAAAAAACAGTAGAAGTGTCAAGTGGGCGTGTGACGTTTTTATGATAGTGTGTGTTGGCGACAACAGGTCTGATACTAAGCGAAGCTCATGCAACTTCCACTGTTTTTTCTATTCCGTGGTTCAAATAGTTACCTTATTATCGTTGAATATAACCCAGCGACCCTCGTGCAGGAGGTGGCACACGTAGTGCCCCACCATGGTCGATGTGCCCATGTGCGAGATGAAAGCGATCAGCTTGTATTCTGGAACAACATTACATTTTAAATTGCTGACGATACCTATACTTTTAAAATTACAAAGCTTGGAAACGTGACGTATACAGGGTGTCCCGTAAGTAGTACTACAAATTAAAATAAATAATAGGGCATCACCAGGGCTACCAAAAACACCTCCATGTTAATAATAGTTCAATATCTCTGAAAGTACTAAAAATCGCTGAACATACATCGGGGTGTTTTTGGTAGCTCTGGTGATGTCCTATTATTTATTTTAATTTGTGGTAGTACTTACGGGACACCTTGCATAATAATTCTGTAGTGTAAAGAGAGTGTAGTGTTAGGTCAATAACTTTAATATTTGAGCCAACATATAACCCTGTTATCATAATGAAGTCACGAACCGACGACGTCAGTGAATTTCATCGACTTTGTGCGCTAACAGTAGTGAAGTAACCAAATTAATTATAGTTATTAGGATAGGGGTAAGATAAGTGTGTGTGTGTGTGTGTGTGTGTGTGTGTGTGTGTGTGTGTGTGTGTGTGTGCGTGTGTGTGCGTGTGTGTGTGTGTGTGCGCGCGTGTCCCCCCCCCCGCACGTACTCTCGGGCCCGTCGCGCGCGGGCGGCTGGGGCGCGGGCGCGGCGTCGAGCTCGGCGGCGTGGCTGAAGATCCAGTCGACGGCGCGGCCCACGTCGCCCTGCGTGGCGCCCAGCGCCGTGCCCGCCTGCGCGCGCGTGAACCCCATGTTCATGATCTGCTCCACGCTGCTCTCGTCCAGGACCACCGATGTTGCTGCTGGAAAAATTCAAAAAGTTATTTGGAGCGATATGGCTACATCGCTTGTGAGGTTCGCTCGATTTCTTCTTAGCAGGGGGCGTACTTTTGATGCCGATGACGTCAAAATGACGAAATTTTATACACAGGGTGCTTTGCTTTCATTTGGCAGGTGTTTAGGTATGTATTAATTGATACAAATAAAAAATGTAAAATAAGAAGCGGTAAAATAATTATAGTTAAATACAGCTTAATCGCAATCAAAATACAGATCACGGCGGCATCAATTTTTATTTCACTAGGTACTCATTACTAAAAATGGCGAATTGAGTCAATTTTCTTGTATTATGAATGTCAATGCCATAATTGTATTTATGACTATTTAATCATATTATTTTTTATTACAGTGTAAAATCGTTTTTGATTTTCGCTACTGCCGTTCCCAATCAAATAGTTTCCACTTACATTTTAGGTATGAAGTAGGTATTTATTTTCAATGCGGCAACAGATTACTGAACTATTTTTTACATGATTAAATGTGGGTTAATAATTACAATAAAATCATTTGGAATCATACTCTATGTAGCGTGACGTCATTTTTGCGTCAACGGCATGACAAGTACGCCCCCTGCTCTTAGGAGCAAAATAGACAGAAAAGACGTCGGGACTACTGTTGGTAGCAGTTTTCGCTAAAAAGCGAAAAAATGCTTCTACAGGCTACAGCGTAGCACTCGTAGCACTGCTAACACTGGTTGTGTTACACCGTAAAACAGACTACAGATAGATCGCGACCAACTTCTGTATTTATTATGTAAAGATTGAATGTAAATCGTAGTAGGCAAAATTCTAAATTATGATATGTATTAAAATAAAAATGAACATACAACTGGCGGGCGCGCCGGGCAGCTCGAACGTGTTAGCGAAGTCCCAGTCCGTCATGTGCTCCATGAGCCAGTTGGAGGCCGCCTCGATGCCGGAGTTGTTCGTGTAGTAGAGAGCCTTCTTGCACGCTTCGACTGGGAATCCCATGTCCAGCTGAAACGAATCGATCAGTTCAGTACAATCTATGTCAATGGATTTCCAACTTTTTTTTATAAAATTGAAAAAGTTTTAACCTCATTAATTCTCCATAAAACTAATTTAAAAAAGAGGTATAGGTCAAAAAACTTGGTCAAGTCCATTTTTCATTTGAACTTATCAGAAGGCGTAATTTTTTCCAAGATGCCTGTCAGTTTACATCAATTATTAGAATTACCAGCCCCCTATTTCACCATCCTAACAATGACAGGTGACAGGTGACATTTCAGTGTACATGGCGCAGCTGATATGTATCCCGCTGATGTGAAAACTTGTTCTCTTTGCAATGTATAGCGAATTGTCACCTGTCATCTATCATTGTCAAGATGGTGAAATAGGGGGCAGAACACTCAATCAATGTCAAATGTTATATTATAAACACTTGACAGGTGAATCACACCTGGCTATCCAACCATTTATTTTACAAAAATCAAGTAGGATTTTGATTTTTAAAGCCTTCGTGTGTGTGTATGTGTGCATATGTGTGTGTGCGTGTATGTTTGTGTGTGTGTACTCACGAGCTGTGAGAGCAGCGCCTGGTCGAAGGCGGGCGCCGGCGTGTCGGGCGCCGCCTCGGGCAGCAGCGTCTCGTCCGGCTGCTGGCCGCGCCCGCGCAGGCAGCTTAGATCTACCTGTAACACAAACATTCATACCGCATTACAGACCAGCTGGATTCTACATAAATACATACCTTCACGCCTGTAATCCCAGAGTGGGGTAGGCAGAGCTACAGAATTACCTACTTCAAAAAACTTGTTGATAATTGTATAACCACATTTTGCAAGAGTAGGGTAAGTGTTTACCATCGTATTAGTGACAGGTTGCAAGCCTATCGCCTAACAGTACTACAGCCTTTATTCTCTTAGTCGCCTTTTACGACATCCACAGGAAGACATGGAGTGGCACTATTCTAACCCGGCAACCACACGGGAATTTTATTTATTATTTCAATTATTTAACCTGTAAGTTGAAATTGTATTGTGTTGCTAAATAAACGAAATCACTTAAGACTTTTAGGGTAATCTCGAAATCAATTGTTTATTTAAAATTTACCATTTGAAAGCTGTGCGAGACAGAAATCATTAGGTACCCGAGTGCATGTTTCTAATGGCGGATATTAGTTGTGTATTTAACACTAGAGGACGCCCGCGACTTCGTACGCGTAGAATTAGTTTCCCGCTACTCCCCCCCATTTCTTCCCGTTGGGGGTCGATTTTCGGAAAATCCTTTCTTAGTGCTCACTTACATCATGAAAGGAACCCATCAATGTACCAAATTTCAAGTTTCTAGGTACAGTAGTTTCGGCTGTGCGTTGATATGTCAGTCAGTCAGTTTAGCCTTTTATATATATAGATAAGTAGACGACAATAACAAAACATGCACTCGGGTTCCTAAAGATTTCCTTTTGTAACATGTTTTGTGGGATGGCCCTTGGACCCACCTCCCAGGGCATGTCGATGGCGACGTCGAGCTTGGCGGGCGTCCAGTCCTCCTTGATGGTGAACTTCTTCAGCTGCATCAGCAGGTAGTCGGGGAACGACGACAGCCGCGTTATTCTGGAATAGCAAGACAACTATCACTATGGGGGCACTACATTTGGCTGTTAATCAGAGATCGGAATAGGCAGAGCTAATTTGCCTAAACTTGATTCATGTTCATTCAATAATGTATTCCCTTCTCAATCACGCATGAATGAATATGCGTCAAGTATAGGCAAATTAGCTCTGCCTATTCCGATCTCTGCTGATAATTGACAAATATTATCGTAGCATTTTTTTTTGTAGGCTGTTCTTCTTGGGTAATCTTTGGGCCAGCAAATGTAGAAATCAAGGTCAAAAGCCCTTACTTGAACTGAATAACTAGAATAATTCCGGCCAAGTGAGAGTTGCAATCGCGAACTGAATTCCGTAGCGCCCCACTCATAATTTTACTATTTTTTGTTTTTGATTTTCACTACAATCACACAAAATTTGAAGACAAGACAGCGAAAAAGTTCTTGTAAGGGGTTAAATTTGACCTTATTATTTTATATTACACGCTCATGGACAGTAATACTATACCATTTTAATTGGACCCCCGTCTTTATGACGCGCATGCTAAGCCGGTACGATAAAAGACTGCTATAGCATGTGCGTCCATTGAGTGTCAAGCATTTTCATTAAATCCGCTATTATAACACATTCTGTAAAATAAAATCAACCGGCTATCTAATATGGTTCAAACGAAAACTCTTTAAACTAAGGACGGACGGACGTAATACTTATTTAACCAAGTAAAACTTTGTACGTACTTGTGAGCCGTGACCTTCTTGTTGACAGCGCTACTGAAGAACTGTTCGACGGCCTCTTCCTTCATAAAGCTCTCCAGACACGCCGCGAAAGGGATGTGCGGCCGGACTACCGTCGAGGCGTCCCTGTTAAAAACCAAAACAATTTAGTGATAATCATAATAAATTATTTCAAAACCCTTGACATTGCCTTTAAATGCCCCTGAAATGGGCTAATTTTCGGTTGTACTGCGTTGTTTTTCTGGACTTAGCTAAGGCGTTAGATACAGTCTCTGTCCTCACTCAGTTAGAAAAAATGGAGAACGTTGCTACAATAGGAACTGTACTCTTGTTGTTTAGAGACTAGCTTAGAAACCGCATGCAAAAAGTCCAGATGGATGATTACTACAGCACTGCCGTCATGGTATCTTTTGGAGTGCCACAAGGTAGTGTTCTGGGTCCTTGCCTTTTTCTTAATTACATAAATGCCTTTTAAATCTAAAGGGTCGCGTTTTATTGTTTAATTTTTTGTATCAATAATCTACGCATTCAGTCGCTGGTTGTCAGCTATGCGCCTCGTATTGCCTCACGGCGGCGATGTTGCTAGCGGTTTATAAAGACGCCGGCGAGGCAGGTGGTCCTGTCAGTTCTCGTACCGAGTCCAGTCGACTCACAGTCTCTGGTTAGCGAGCTCGGCGGCGGCGCGGCGCGCCTCGTGCTGGCGCACGGCGGGCAGGTTGGTGGCGGCGAGCAGCGGCACCGGCAGCGGCAGGTGGTGCTCGGCGCGCGAGCTGTACCGGACGCAGCCGGACTCGCCGCACTTGACCCTCTCTTCTACTGTGAACTGCAGGCAGTCTGCCGGGTTCGGCTTGTGGCGGCTGTTACGCTGTTAATTTTTGGTTATTTAATGACGTGTACAGCTATTTTTACTACGATTTTATTACAAAAACTTCAAAATACTTGTGCAATTCTGGTAAAATACAATAAGGCACCACCGAGCTGGTACTATGGCGATAGTACCTTGCAGCTCGGGCCAAGACATCTCGACATAAACAGTAATTAATTCACAGTGCAATTTGAACAATAAGGGTAAAAAAACGAATTGTAAAAAAAAGCTCGAGCGAAAATCCAACTTTCCGCACGATATTCAGCTACGTAACCCGCCACGCGGGGCTCCACGCCATCTTGCCTCACAAACCTGCAGAAGCGTTAGCAGATGCAGGTAAAACTCGTGCTCGTCCTGTTGTCTCTTGGACTGGAACTGGTTTGGATCTACAATATTACGGAACATGATCCAGCCACTCGGGGCTACACGCCATCTTGCCTCACTAACCTGCAGCAGCGTGAGCAGATGCAAGTAAAACTCGTGCGGGTCCTGCTGTCTCTTGGACTGGAACTGCTTTGGAACTACAATGTTACGGAACATGATCCAGCCACGCGAGGCTACACGCCATCTTACCTCACTAATCTGCAGCAGCGTGAGCAGATGCAGATAAAACGTGCGCGTCCTGCTGTCTCTTGGACTGGAACTGGTTTGGAACTACAATGTTACGGAACATGATCCAGCCACTCGGGGCTACACGCCATCTTGTCTCACTAACCTGCAGCAGCGTGAGCAGATGCAGGCAAAACTCGTGCGCGTCCTGTTGTCTCTTGGACTGGAACTGGTTTGGAACTACAATGTTACGGAACATGACCCAGCAACGCGACGCTACACGCCATCTTGCCTCACTAACCTGCAGCAGCGTGAGCAGATGCAGGTAGAACTCGTGCGCGTCCTGCTGTCTCTTGCCCTGGAACTCGGGGTGGTCTTTTCCGACGAGGTTGCGGAACATGTGGCACGCCACGCCGGGCTGTGTGCCGTCCGTCTCGCCGGGAGTTGAATAGCGACCGGACAACAAACCGACGCCTAACTTTGCACTGAAACAATAATTAAATAATTTGAATTATATTTGAATTATAATTTACACGAGGGTGAGCCATTATACGAACAAAATAAACACTACGGCTTTCTAAATTTCGGGAAACTGTCCGACATGATACCAGTTCTTCGTTGGGGAATGTTAACAAGGGAGACGAGAGAGAACTCCTAACGAGTCGGGTCTTTTCCTGACATTGATACGTGATTAAATATTTGTTTATTTTGGTAGTTATTTATAATGCGATATTTGAAATGACCACAAATGCAAAAAAAAATAGCTTAATGAAGGATTTATATACTTACTAGAAATTACCTTGGGCCTGGATTAATATTGTCCCTTTTCCAAGGCATTTCTCAAGACTGTCGATAAAGCTCTATGTAAAACGCTCAAAGGCATTTATTTATTTCTTTAAGGGCCTGTTTCGAAATCGACAAGTAAATTTATATGCCGGTTAAAGTTAGCTCTCTCCTTGTCTATGTTCAAGTGTAAGAAAAGGAAAGAGCCAAATTTATGTGTCAGATATGCTTTACTTGACGTTTGTGAAACAGGCCCTAATCCTAAAAGGCCTAATAGCATAGCGTTTAAGGCATTGGATGAAAGTCGGGAAACGTTTATGCGTTGGCGGCAGAGAATGCGACATGAATATGTTGATAATAACTATGACTTACGTCTGTACGTTAAAATCGTTGACAGGGTCTTCGGGGAACGTTGAAAAGATCTCGGGAGCTCCTTCCACAAACCGCCTCACGAATTCTGGTATCCGGAAGATCACCTGACAACATGGACACATTTTTATGGCATGGAGAAGTCAACAGCAGCATACGATTTGACCGGTATTTCACCAACCTGACAGCGACAGGCGAAAGTAACAGTAAAGTTCTTAGATCATTGGGCTTTATATAAGTGACGGCATGTTCAGTAAGAAAACATTCGTACGTACCGTTTGCGCTCTTGTCGCAAAGGGAGTAAGCTATCAGAAAGTACGCATATCGTATTGCACCAAATAATGTTTACATTGAACTTATTATCATTGGCATAGGGGTGTGTAGATCTTTTTGACGCCTTGGCAATGTATATTATATTTATGATGAATTGTCACCCGTCAGGCCCCGTTCCCACTATGCCGGACCGGCGAATTTGGATGCCGGTAAGGCTAGTGGCTTATGACGCTGTTTACACGGCATAATGTGAACAGCTTCATATAAATTGTACAGCCACTACCTTTACCGGATCCGGCAAAATTGCCGGTCCGGCATAGTGGGAACCAGGCCTCAGTGTGGTAAAATGGACACAGTAAGTACTAAGTACATATTTGCAATGACAACTTGTCAGTCCAACAGTAGTACCAGAAATCTGGTACAAAATAAAAATAAATCAATATTGTACCCGGTACAACAGAACCACTCTATCCTCCTCGCAAAGCTTAAGCAAATTAGGTCTCTATTATCGACTATCCATTAGACGAGCTGACGAGAGAGCGACGGAGACGAGCTGTAGGTAGGCCTCCAACAAGATGGAGTGACGACCTTGTAAAAATCGCGGGAACGCGGTGGATGCGAAAAGCACAAGACCGGTCTGAGTGGAGAGCCTTGGGGGAGGCCTATGTCCAGCAGTGGACGTCTTTCGGCTGACATGATGATGATGATGATTAGTGATTACCTGCACGACGCTGTTGATGTAGCAGGTGTTGCCCAGGTTGACGAGCCCGGTGAGCCCGGGCCCGTGCAGCGGCTGCAGCGAGCTGCCCGACTCCTGCAGCGTGTTCCACTCGCCCGTGCGCTGGTTCAGCTCCAACTCCAGCTCCGCCATCGATTTATCCGTCTAAACAATTACAAACACTCAATTTGTTTTTTGTATGACCCGGCTTAACTAAAATACCTTTACGCCTGTCTCCCAATGGGGTAGGCAGAGACTACAGAAATAAATGTTTGTATGTATTTATATCTGTGGCAGACTATGGAACGCTATAGACTAAAAATACAACTTTCGCTTCCTCTACATTCATCATTTTTATTTATTAATTTATAATGGGAGCGCATTTTTTCACATAATTTTTTTGTTCATAATCATTTTGTTTTCATATAATTGTTATTCATACTTTTTTAACTTTTATCACTTTTTTAAACTTTTCAGAAGTTCTTAATTAATCAACGTGTAGATAAGGCTACTTAAGGTTAGGTTTGATTTATAAAAATCCTGAAAAAGTAACAGTTACTGAAAAAAATACGTTATGAATTCCGATGATTATGAATTAAAACACTTTGAGTAAAAAGTCAATATGGACCTATTTATAATACACTAGAGGACGCCCGCGACTTCGTACGCGTAGAATTAGTTTCCCGCTACTCCCCCCCATTTCTTCCCGTTGGGGGTCGATTTTCGGAAAATCCTTTCTTAGTGCTCACTTACATCATGAAAGGAACCCATGTACCAAATTTCAAGTTTCTAGGTACAGTAGTTTCGGCTGTGCGTTGATATGTCAGTCAGTCAGTTTAGCCTTTTATATATATAGATATATATAAAAGTGGTACCAGGTAAAATGTGACCGAACCTTCTGCAGCTGTTGCACATTGATGCCGAAGTGCTTGAGATGGTCAGCCAGGTACGGGTCCAAGACCATGTCGTCCTCGGCATACGAGAACACGTCCCCCTTGCCTTCCGCTGTGATCGTGCCCAGTTTCACCGCTAGAGGGTAGTTCGTCTCGCGATAATGTTCCACCTAGAATAATGATTGAATTAGAAAATATACACTATGCTGGCAATCCGTAAATCCAGATAGAACCGGTAGTAACCGAATGCATAAACAACTGTTATTTATATTAGAAGGAGCGATCAATAGATTACTGAATGCATTGCATTCGTAATTTTATCCCACTTAAATAATCCGATCTATTGTAAACTCGAGATTCTAGCGTGTGATATCGCTAAAAAAAATCTACTGTGGAAGTATATTCTTTACAATACTATCAAAGACCTTGATCCTTATCTTAGAACCATCTACTTGTACTGGATAAAATATAAAAGTTCAACATTCTTTGATCAACTCTTCAAGAGTTTCTGTTACCTATTGCCACTCGGGCGCTAATAGCTGATTTACATTTGTCCAGCAAAAGCATGCCAGTAGAAGTACATTGCGTCGTTACAATAGCTCTAACCTCAAACGAGAAAACCAAATCGTCAATGTATTTCTACTGGCATGCTTTTTCTGGACCAATGTAAATCAGGTAAGGTTTAGTCGATGCGCGTCGCTCGACACTTGATACGCATGCAATCAAACGCGGCGACGGCGCGACCTCGACAAAACCGGCTCGGTCCGTCCTGTTGAGTTTGCTTGTGGTGCGCGCGGCGCGTACGGTCGAGGCACGCACACATGCAAGCCACGCGATATACTTTTGTTTGAAGACCTTATACTGTGATATTAGTCAGTTAAAGCACTAACCGCATGGTCGTTTCCCCCGGAGCCGTCGAAGAACCTTCGGCCGCAGAGCACCGTCCCGTCCACCAGGTTGAGCCACAGGTTGGTGGTCAGGTCGCACTTGGCACACTTCCACCCCGAGGGCGGGATCCTCACCCCGTTGTCCAGCTGTTTTAGGCTTACTGCGTGGCTGGATGGGAGAAAGACTTTTACAATTTCCAGACCAATTAAACTTTTTAAGTTCTGCCACTATGTTTAAGGGTCATACACATTCGAAAAAACAAAAGTTGTCGCTCCTGTGGTCAATAGTTAAACACTTGTATGATATAAGTTATGTTTTTATTTGTTAGGACTAAAGTAGACCTGACGCCGTTTATGCGGATGTGGGTTCAGCCAGAAAATTTGACCTTGAAAACGTTAACTTTGGGTATGTCCACAGGAAAGACGGTAACCTAAATCTGTGTATGACCCTTAAGCTGGAGTCAGCTGGACATTCGAGGTTAGTTCATCCCGTCAGTGGGCTTGACGTCCTGGGAATATGCTGTTCTGCTCTTCGTCGTACCACCATTTGATCGTAAGTGCAAAATGTTTGCGCCGTGGGCCGTGGCCCGTGGCATCGTTAAGCCACGTCCATTGCGGCGTGCCGAAGGGCCGCGTCGAATGGACGAACTGACATCCATTGCGGGGTTCGCAAATCGAACCAGGTCATCGGATTTCAAGTCCGATGTTAGAGCAAAAATGTACTTGCTTGTGCGCAATATAAAAATAATAATGGCAATGTTTTAATGCCAAGTAAAGGTAGCAAAGGAACCGAGTGGCAAGACATAGGCTAGTGTCGTAAAAAAATCTAATCAGTCCGTCATTTACATTTAAATCAAAAATAATGAACACATTTTTTCTTTTTTCTATAAACAAAAAATAAGGAAGATACAAGGTGTGTTGAAGTTTCACGTGACGTCACGCCGTGGCACGCTTTATACCACGTTGTGACGTCATGAGCCCTCACTCCCGAACTTTGATGCGCGTTATATTTGTCAATATTGATTGATTTGATAAAGCAAAAAATTAGTGTTATTTTTTTTTTTTACCAGAAATGAAACCAATCTCATTTGCGAATAAGTTAAGATTTTATCTACCGCTTTACTCTTGTAATTTCGCTTTTACCCATATAGCCAAAGAATGCCTCATTAAAAAAAAATCTTCGTTATTTATGAATGATCTTCATTGGGCAATGTTATCCACACTACATGCCCGCTTAAAAAGCTAAGACCCATTAAAATCTTCGAAACTTGTATTTTAAGTCTATGCAAGAAAGGAAGTCAAAGGAGTTTGCGTTAGTGCTTTAGTGTAATACTTACACAGAGACCTCCCGCGCCTCCCCATCCCAGGTGCCGGAGATCCCGGCCATTTCGGCTATTTTGAACGGCGACTCTGCTGCCAATACTGCTTGCACTGATTTATTTAGCTGAAATACACGTTAAACAGTGTCACTTTTAAATTTCGAACACACTCGTGTCTCTCGACCACAGATAATGCAAAGATAAATAATGACAGCTCAACTCCGCAATGAGACTTTCTAGTTTTGTAATCATACTGGAAATCTTGACTATGTGGTAAGCCTAGTTAGTAGTGCCTACGAAATGAGCGGTCCCGGGGTCGATTCGATGGGCAAGAATTTCTGCGAGTGTTTGTTTCAGTCTTGAATGTTCTATTTTTTGTATAAGTATGTTAAGTTTATCGTTGCCATAGTACAAGCCTAGAGCTTAGTTTGGGACTAGGTCAATTGACATTGTCCCCTGATATTTATATATATTTTTTAAATAAAACGTTACAACAAGAACGTGACAACAGATAATTCAGATAATCCTGTGGGAACAGCTAGACAAGTAGACACAACTGTATGAAGACAGCTAGAAACAAAAGTCGTCTATCGGTAAAAAACGTTGCCACAGAAAAGTAAAATTTTAAATTGAATTTGAATGAATTATTTCCTAGATCTGTGGAATCAACTAATTTAACACGTTCCCTGTCCGGATGCCCCCAATGTGGGGTCATGAAGCTTTTTTTCAGGAGTCAGTGCTTCCACTATGGGGTCACATCCCCATACTGAATGCACAGTTGGACTTGACATTGTCAGATCGTTGTGTATAAGGACAGTGAACGTGTTAAATTTTAAATTTCTATAGACTCTTACTTACCAGTTCAGGCAAGCCGGGGTGAGGCCACGGATATGTGTGGAACCCGGGTAGCACCACCACATTGTAGTGGTCCGTGTAAGTGAACTGGGGCTGACCACAGCTGGGATCGAACCCGCCCTCCACGCCGATGGCCAGCCGCGTGATCTTCTTCTCCGGACCATCCCCAGTTTGTTCCGGCTCTGGCACCTATCACAAATGGGGAACTGGCAAGAACTACAACCTACTCCTTAAATTTCAATCCTCTTGTGCTAGTTCTAAATTTTAACACGTTTCCCTGCTTTCAACTACGCATGATATTTTCATTTTATTTATATTTATTGTTTTACGTAATACTAGGTTACGTATTATCATATTTATTATCATTGTCATAAGTCTCATTAAAAAAAATAACTGACTGCTGAGTTTCTTGCGACGTTTCTTCTCAGCGACCACTGTCTCCTCATGGGAAGCGCTGGTAGATTCCTGACGTGCAAAAGTGCCCCAGTGGCCTACTTACTGAATAAACATCTTTTATTTTATGCAGATGTAAGTATTTAGTTAACATTAGGTGTCATTGATCTTTTTTTATACCAATACATCATCATTATCATCATCTCCTAGCCCTTATCCCAATCATCTGGAGCCTGTTTCACGAAGCTACAAGTTACAAATTACAAGCGGAAATCTCTTTCTCACACGTTTTGCTAGAAAGAGAGTTCCGCTGGTAATTTGTAACTTGTAGCTTCGTGAAACGGGCCACAGGGGTCGGCGCAGCATGTTTTATACCAAATATATTAAGTTAATAATAATCAGAAAAAGTTGGACAGTGAAATCCAGATTTGTACTACTTGTACATTACAAATAAATAATATGTGTTAAGTGCCGAAAGATAAGAAGGGTATCAGGAAGTTTGCCGGTAAGTGTGCTGTCGTGTCGGCATTCGGTACATAATATGCGGGTCCAGCGCGTTCTGCTCGCGGAAACGAGGGCTTCTAATATTTAACGCGGTTTCTCCATTGATTAAAATCACTTAGGCCGACCTTACACTCGTAAGTTTTACTTACGTAAGTAGGGACGCAGCTATTTGTTAGAATTAGACAGTTTTTTTTATGTCTAATTCTAACAGATAGCTGCGTACCTACTTACGTAAGTCGTAAGTTTCAGTGTAAGGCCGGCCTTAGGTTTAATTTTGTTATGGTATTCTTACAGATTGTTCTCCAAATGTTAGATCAAGGTTGTTAATAATACAATAATAATAATAAGCTGGCTCGTTCAGAAAGCGTGTATTTCGATGGGCAACAATAATAACTAAAAAAGGGTATCAAGTGATGGAGAAACTACAATATCAATAGTAAATAAACTCTTAACTGTTGATAAAAACATATGTGGCGTTATCTATGAAAAGGAACCTTATTGTCGGTTGCGCTTACGCCGCACTGTGTCACGCGACGTTGTATTTATATCGGAGCATCGTTAATAATGGCAGAAGCGCCATCGACCATAAGGTCCCTTTTCATAGATAACGCCACATATTCGATTTTACCCCTTCTGAGCCAATACTACATTAATTTTGGTCTTCTGTCGAAAAAAAATGGTTTCAGGTGGCAAGGTTCAAGGCCCCTCCTAAAGAGACCTCTGCTCAACCTTTGACTTTTAATTTTAAACTGATAAATTTTTGATAATATGACATTTTAAATTAATAATTTCTTTTCTTTTTGTAATAAAAAGTGATTGCGTAGGGTACACTACTCCCATATAACTAACATCATGTGTTGCTCTTTAGCTCAATAAAGTTAATAACGATGTTATAGTTGTAAGGATAGAGATTAGTTGATACTGTACAAAAAAGTTACACTATGGTCTTAGGGTAAGCCCTGTGAAAATAGTTGTAAGTGTGGGAAATAAATGGGTGGATCAACTTTTTGTTGCTGTTATTCTGTCCCGTAAGCCAGGAGAAAACAGTGATAGAGTTTCTTAGAAAAATGGTTATAATATACACTACTAATACGCTTGGAAGAAAACCCATAACAGAATGGGCTTGTAATTGCCAAAAAAACTGATGTTTTCTGGATTTATATACTTTAAAATCGTGATTTTAAAGAGTGAACCAGGAGACGTCACCATGGCAACGAAGCGCAAAGAAAAGTTGATTGACCCAAATAACAAAATAAAATAATAAATACTTACTGGTATTTTCTCCTGATAAATGTGCAAGAAGACTGCATTGCCTGTCTTCTGGAAGTACTGCTCCACGTAGTTCCGTCCGAAGCCCAGGAATGAGACGAGGGACACATACAGCCCTGTCTCAGACTCCTACAAATAGACAATTCTCATTACAAACTTTATCACACAATGTAACAGAAGGAGGCTCTTAATGCATTTGTAGGATTAATGTCCTTGTCCTGACTCTTTGGAGACTAGTGTCAGACTAGGTTGAAGAGCATTATTAGAAAAAAAAAAGTTTTCCATTATTCAAGAGTGTGCATTAATTGAATGGGAATAAAATTTATGTCCAACCAAAATAACAACTCACTTGTGAGTTCCATCCTTACTATTGCTTATGTATTGGCATTTTACCTTAAGATTAAGAAATGTATAGAGTAAAGATGGCTAATTTGAACGAAATTTGACACACATGTGTTTTTTATCCTATTATGGTGTTAATAATGGAATAATGTTTAATCTATGAATAGACCCCGTTATCGGAGGTGCAATTTGGTAGCTCGACGGTTCTAGGGATGGGTAAAAATATTTTAAAATAATAACTAAATGTCGATAATCTTCTGTACCACAATGAGAGTCTAATATTTTAATTAAACGTGTTTATTTTATAAAACAGGACTAATTACAAAATTAATATGAATTTTCATTTTGAATTTTTATAAATAAAATTAACTGTAATATTAACTATCTTCCATTTAATTCCATTCATTTTTAGAAATATATGTCTCGTAATATATTACTAAAATTTGCTCGAAGTTACAGGGCGTTAGACTTTGTCTTGTGTTGCTGAAAATCCATTTTAAGAAGGAAAATATCAGAAGTAACGGGCATAAATGGATCACAAAAACAATCTGTTCAGTTTTAGTTAAAAAAATAGTAAATAGAACTAATTGTAAAAAAAATAACCTATCGATATCGACATCATAAATAAATTTTACCCATCCCTAGAACCGTGAAGCTACCAAATTGCACCTCCGATAACGGGGTCTATCTATGAAACACTTTTCTCAAAATAATATGCAAGTTTGACATATACAATGTCAATGGCAAGACTTATAAATAAAGTTATTAAACACATTTAAAAAAATTATGTGACTACACGCTGTACAGTCACCAGCAATAATATATTATCCAACATTGGGCACAAAAATATCTGACATGTCTTTATTACTAGAGGTATAAGACTGTGTCAGATATATTTTTGGTGACTGTACTGTACGGTTGGTAACCTGATTAAGTTTCCATGTTTAGTTTTGAGCCCCTATATTTTGCACATAGATATGTTATCATACCGTCGCCACACCATACAGCCAACCATGGGGGCCACTCGACTCCAAGCCACCAACCAGGCAGCAATGTTTCAATCAACTGACTTGTATTTAGGTACATTTCTAATTCTAAGTGGATTCTCATTAAGTTTACTAAACTTAACAAGAGTAGTGAAGGGGAGCAACAAATTTTCAACAATGCTGCTCTCAGAAAATGTTATTTTGATGTGCATTGGAATAGCTTTCGTAGCTAGAGCAGCATACAAGTTAAGTCCTTTAAATGTTATGATGTCAGAAATAGAAGAGAGGGCAGCAGACTTGATTTCAATGGGTGATGAAGATATGCATTGTGATTTCAAGGTAGTTATTATGAGTTACGGCCCATTAATTGTGTCCTTGGTTAACAGTTTTGTGAGCCTAATCATTGACAACTACATGCATTATAAAATGATATCAGAGATGAAAAAAAAGGATGAGGAGAATGATGTGCAAGAAATTGCAACAGAATCCAGATCATTCAATGGAGCTAAAGTAAAACTTTTCAGTTTTTGGAAGAAGTACTTTACTTATATTGTTATTGGAGTTCAGTGGGCTGTTCCAGTCTTGCTCACTCTCTTTATGTACCCAATGGGAGTAAAAGTGATGGAAGTGAGCAGGAATATTCAAAGCATAAGCGACTCGTGCATGACTTTGATGGACATGAGCAACAGTACATGCACAGAATCATCCAGTTATTTGGGAAACTTGGAGCTAAGGAAATACATTCCAAAAAATTATATACAAGTCTATGAAAATAATGAAACAAAACACAACATAACAAAAGTCAACTCTATATTAGAAAATGTTTATAGAATTGTTAATAATTTTACAGTTTATAATATGAATGTGACAAGTTCTCCTTTGTATCGGAAACCCAAATTAAGTGATAGTTGTATGAAAATTTGTTACTTGGAAACTAAAGGCATACTTTTGTACATGTTTCTCTTGGCTGTAGTGTGTTTCTTTGTGCCAATAACAATTTCGACAATAATCATAACCAAGATACATACTATGGATGTTAAAAGGGCTAATGTTAAGACGTACGTGAGTAGAGAGTTGCTGTACAATGTCCTATTCTGGAGCCCTGTTATGTTTGACACGTTTGTGTCGCTCTTATTTTGTTCATTTTCAATGAACAGCATGAAAACATCTCTGTTCAACGTCATTGCCAACGTTTACCAAGCCGTTAAGAACTTTATGAACACGAAATACTTTAAAGAAAACACGATATTGCCTGTCTAGCTCGAAGTTTTGTGTAGTACGTTTTTTATAAATAAATAAATACGATAACTTGTTAAATATATTTATACGTATCCCCGAAAGCTGTACATTAAGTTCACATCGTGAGTATAATTAAAAACATTGATAAAGGCACAAGCAGACGAAAACAAAGGTAAGGTTATAAAAAAAGTGCAACTCACTGGATTGTCGAAGGAATACACGCATTCATCTTTGTAGATTAATTGTTGAGGGCCCGGTATTCTAATCTTCGAAATATGAGGCATTAGCAAATCTAATGACGCCATGCTTTCTTATTCTTTGGATAAGAATTTTGAAACAATTTTTTACAATCGAAATGTCTCCCGGCGTCTGTCGCACCAAAAATAATGATCTAGTGCGGCAGATAGCAATCAGCTTTTCACGAAAGAAACTATCGATAAAATGATTGAGAAAGGGTCTGTTCTTGAATCGTACTTTATTATTAGCTAGTAAAATAATTTTAAAATTACGACAACAGTCACTGTTTTCTTTTTGTAAAATAATTATATTACTACGTTAGTGACAAATATCTAAAAAGAGGTTTCGGTTTGAACTTTTTGTAGTTCTATATCGACTTTAACAAAAGAAAACAATTTGCATCACTAGAAAAGTGACACTTGGTACATGTGTTGCTATGTGATAGAAAACGTTTGGTTTCTAAAACTTAAGATAGCGTTTGTATCTAATTTTTGTGTTTTCTGTGTCTATATAAGCATTTAACATATAAATTATGAACTACAACGTAACAAAATATAAAAACCGTACAATTTTATAAGGCAATGAAGAAAAACCTATTTTGGCGATTTTTATGATTTTCGAGTTGATTTATCTAAAGGCCGCTCTCCACGATGGCCCATCATGGGCCAACGGAGTAATGCGTAACAGTGAGATACAAGAATATGCTGCTCGCTCTAAGTTGTAAATGCGTCTCTTACGCTCGCCCATGATGGGCCATTGTGTAAAGGAGCTCTAATAATCAACTTACCACGCTTTTATAAAGCTACAAGTAACAATTTTATAGGTCTAGAATTATAAAACAGGGGCCAGTTTTATAAAGCTACAAATTACAATTTACAGGTTACAAGTTTCCATTTGACACCACCTCGACCAATGACGACGAGCCATTTGAGCAGTGTTGCCAGTTTAGACCTATAAAATTGTAACTTGTAGCTTTATAAAACGCGCCCCAGGCCCCAGCAAAGCAAAGCAGTTACAGATAACGAAATTACGCAAATGCAATTTTATCGGCAAACCATTCATCCATCGCAATAACCTTTTTTTAGCGTTTAAAAACAAAGTGCAAAGTTCAATGCAACTTTTATTTCTCTACACAGACCAAACCAACTAGAGAACTGTTTTCTAAGAACTTTACGTTCGTTTAAAAGTTTTTCAAGTTGTGGCAGTGCCACGGCAGCACAGATTATAGGATATGTCTAAAGACAGATAGGAATCAGCCTTGGAACTGACAGTTCATTAGTAGTAGTTCTGGTACGCATGCGAGTACGGAACCGGTAGCGCTAGTGGGCAATAGAATTCAAATAAAAATGGCGAAATGGCGGGGAATTTGAACGTTGACAGCAAATGCTCATAATGAAGTTCATTCTCGAATTGAAGGAAGTCAACTTTTTCGCACTCATCGATTATTTTGTAAAAATACATTTCATCGATCAGCACGAATTAGTTAACTTCGATCAATTCGAAAACGAACTTCCATTTGCGCGAGTGATATGCTAAAAATAAAGCATGTTTCAGGCTTCAATAAGTGAAATATGAATACATTTATGTTAAGCTAATGCATTTTAACCCGACTGTTGCAGTGAAACAAACTCTATAAAATAACAAAACACAAACACTAGAAATTATAAGACTGTATGATATTTAAAATATTTATTTTGCGACCACTGACAGTCTTTTAAAGAAAATCTTATGTATAATATATTGAAACTGAAGGTTAGAGGAACATAAAACTGATTAAGGGCCGATTCGACCAAACTGGAATAAGACTTAATCCGAGATTAGTCCATACAAATTCGTCGTTTAATCTAGTTATAAGACCTTATTCCAGTTTAGTCGAATCCGCCCTTAAATTATTAGAAGCAGAACAAACAAGAAAAAACGAACCAGGTGAACATAGGTCAATGAGTTTTTAAAGAAAGTATACATTTAATCAAATCTACGTTTTAATATCAGGAAAGCACAGCAATGTTTTCAATGTTAAATATACAACTATGCTGTTCTGAGCTTGTTTAAATTTGACTAAAATAAGAATTATAATGTCTCGAGAATAAAAACAAACATAAATACAAAACGACGCCACTGGCAATGCCGTTCGCGGTTAGTTCACATTTAACACGTCGTCGACATGATTTATTTATTGCAGTACATAAGTACAACCCTGTAAAGGCGTGGCAGTCTACTTAAAAGCTAAACATCAGTACCTATAAATAATATAATACTTATTCATAATGTTACAATAACAAAATTTCAGAATTTCATTCATTTCATGATAAGAAGAACATAAATAATTTAGTTATTTATTTTATTAATTTAAAATAGAACTGGTTATTAAGTGAAGAGCCCCTTTAATAGTGGCAACAATATAATAAATACATGGTAAATAATAGACCCTGTTTAATAAATAGCTATTAAACAGTGACTAATTTAAAGTCTAGTCCTATAACTGCATAAACCAACAATTATTGTGGATTTTCTTTCTTAACAAGAAGAATTATTAACATTTAGGAACTTGTACGTAAAAGCATCAACGATCCTTAATGGAGACTAAAGTAGGTGTGCCGTTTACATTTTATTTGGTTTTAGAAATGTGGTTTAATGTTTAATGCACTTGTTATAAAATTATTATCAGACGATCTCAGATTAATTTATACAATGAAATACATAACTAGTACAGTAAATCAGTATAATTTACCTACCAAGCAAAAGGTCGGGTATCCGCTATTTTTGTATTAGATTAGATCCATAGGTATCTCGGCCATGCCCAAAACAAACAGATCCAAAAATGGCAGATCAACCTTTCGCAAGGTAAAATGTATAATTTTACTGAACTAATTATCGTCCTTATATTTTTACCATTCAATGCATGAACATTATATTGTTAACATTAACACAGGTTTTAGGTTTCACTTAAATTCTTAATTTACATTTCCAGAACAACGTAAGAACGATATTAATAATAATACAATAAATTTAAGCCGTAAAACTGGCAAGATCAGTAAAGGGCAGCCGTATATGCGGCGATTTAATTATATACTTAAGTGGTCACATAAAATTCTCGTTTTTTAATTGGTATTTACAATTGTGTCGACACATATCAAAAGTGGCAAAATCCACTTTTAATTATTTTTGAGTTGTTAATGCTATCTGATAAATAATAAATTTATCTTTATTATATATAACACAGAAAATCATATATCTTTGTAAATTTTGAATAAAACTAATTTAAAGTACAGGTAATTTTTCAAACTTGGTTAAATCCATCTTGTCGTTCAAATCAAACGTAGTTAAATCCATTTGAACTAATCAGAAGGCATAATTGTCCCAAGATGGCTGTCAGTTTACTTCGAATATCCAGTACAATTATTTCAAACATAGTTTAATCCATCACATGTTTTTTCAAACTTGGCCAAATACGAGACAGGTAAATCAAACCTGGTTAAATCCAAATTTAAAATCCATTTTTTACGCAATATCCATCTTCTACAATCAAAATTTAATAGGCTTTTGATTTTTTAGGTAGTCCATCATATTAAAATACAGTTAAAAGCATCCTAGTAATAAAATCAGGATCAGAAACGGTTTTTCACGATTATCTCAAAATAAAGTTCGATTGAGTTAGCCACGTTTGATATGTGTCGACACAATTTACTTTAGATCATTCACTAAAGTCTAAACTAATGTACAATTAATCTTTGTTATAAACGAACCTTATATTTAATAAAGATTTAAAAACTAAAGTGCTTACGCGTCCATACAAAATTTTACAACTTTGTATGAACTTCAAACATTTATTTCTTCAAATTCTTATAAATGAAAGCTTCGTTTTAACAAAAATTGATTGTACATAATTTTAAACCTTATTTTATGTACTAAAAACTCCAGCACCACCAGCAACCTGACCACCTATGTATACCATAAAGATCTAGTCTGCTACTTTAATCATACACTATAAATACATAATACAAAAATAGGTAATTCATATTAGATTTCTAATGTCAGATTTCTCTGGTATTAAAGGAAGTATTAAACAACGATTTGAGTGTATAGAATCAGCTTAATCTATACTTAAATATTTCATGTCTAATTCCATTTTATTTTTTACACTGTGTTGTCTCTACTTCTGAGTCTATTGCCTATATTAGTGTCAGAAAATGGTGGATTTTTTTATCCACATTTTGTCACGCAATAAACGCAGCCGTATTAGGCCCCCTGGGGTTAAATATACGTGCAATCGGGCCTTAGTTGCATCAACTTTATACAACTCCAAGAGGCAACAAGTCATAAGCATTCTCATAGTCAATCCAAGCAGCCGAAAGGGCCATCTTGCTTAGCCTGGCTTGCTGGCAACTGGTCATGTCTATGAGGAGGAGCTCGTTAGTACCGCGGGACTCAACCTTACATTCATTTTGAGCAGAGGCCGAAACGTTGTTCCGTGATACTACCGGACTTGTGGACCAGGAAGGTGACAACAGGGGCCCGTTTCTTGAAAAGTATTAGTTTGATAATATTAGTGTTTTGTCTCATTTTGTATTTATATTTAGAACACTAATATTATTAGACTAATAACCTTTGAGAAATGGGACCCAGTTGTTAGTAAAAGTGGCAAGGAATCGATCACAAGGACATTCTGAAGTTGCGCTGCTAAACACTCAAGTGAGGCTTTGAACCATTTAATTCAAAAGTTGTGCAACCCGTCCAGCCCAGAACTTTTCTAGTTCTAAGCCATTCGAATTGCACAACACGTCTTAGGGGCAGATATTATGATTATAAGCCCCACGGGCTTAATAGCCTCACAGGCACGTTCAATAGCACGCATCCAGTCTCATTCTATGTGCACGACAGGCACCAACCAGGTGTGGTGCTGTACAGCGCGACAACGGAAGTTTTTTCCATTTCTTTTGCGGTACATATTCATGAAAAAACCCCTACTTTTATGTACTTTTAGTTTTAAGAATTGTACTTTAATAGTTTCAACCTTCCGACATAGTGAAGCGGTCGTGCTAGGTAGATGCTTCCTGGCACGACCTCGCGAGCTTTAAAAACCCAAGATGAATTGTAATGAGCACAAATTCTAGAAAATAAATGTACTCAAATGTTACCCTCGATAGCACATCGATTGTGACAGTTGCAGCGCAATTCGACTTTGAACGCGGCCTAACCTTAGGTTTTTTTTCCAGTGCAACAGTGCAACTGCCACAATGGATGTGCTATCGAGGGTACGCGATTTGAGTACATTTATTTTCTATCATTTGTACCCATTACAATTCATCTCAGTTTTTTAAATCTGGTCGTGCCTGGAAGCATCAACCTAGCTCGACCACATCACTATGTCGGAACGTCGAAACTATAAAAGTACAATACTTGAAACCAAAAGTACATAAAAGTACGTTTTAAAAAAATAACTTCCGTGGTCGAGCTATACAGTATAGTCTTTATTATTTCTAGCGAGCTGATCTTCTATACAAAGGCCATTGTTTGTGTACAATACTATTATCTTTCTTTGTGTCCGTAACCGCAAGCCGATTACATACAAAAAAGTTAGAACTACCTACATTGAATGTCCATTGAATTATCAACCCTATCCTCGTAGTCAGTAGGTTTAAAATGTAACGTGTCAGGATACAGGTATGTCTTTATTATTTGAACCGAGCTTCTTCTCTACACAATATTATCGTCTTCTGTCGCCAGGGTTGTACTCGCGTTGTTTAAAATATTACTTTAAATAAAACTATGAATAACTCGATATTTTGGAGCAAAACGTGTTAAAGCCACCTTTTAGGACTTTCGAGAGCAAGAAAAGTTCAATAAAACGTAGCTGGGTTGCGAAAAAGTGCACTATAGAGGGTGAAAAATAACGCATGTACTAAAAGAGCAAAAGCCAGTTAGACACTAATATAACAAAAAAAAGAACAACCCTAAGCCCTGCCTTAGTGTCCCCACCAATTGATAACAGAGCAGTTAGACAAAATAATCATTCTATTTTTATTGCTATCTCGCTCGCTCGAAGAATTTTACCTGAACCTGCGGGATACTAGTTGCATTGTAATTATTGTTTCTTCAAATTTGTCATTAGGATGCGGAATTGGTTATATCTTGGATTCATCACACTATAATGGTGGTTAAAATGCAGGTTAATCGAAAGTCCTAAAAGGTGGCGATAACACGTTTTGCTCCAAAATATCGAGTTATTCATAGTTTTATTTGAAGTAATATTTTAAACAATGCGAGTACAACCCTGGCGACAGAAGATGATAATATTGTGTAGAGAAGAAGCTCGGTTCAAATAATAAAGACATACCTGTATCCTGACACTTTACATTTTAAACCTACTGACTAAGAGGATAGGGTTGATAATTCAATTGACATTCAATGTAGTTCTAACTTTTTTGTATGTAATCGGCTTGCGGTTACGGACACAAAGAAAGATAATAGTATTGTACACAAACAATGGCCTTTGTATAGAAGATCAGCTCGCTAGAAATAATAAAGACTATACCACACCCGACCAGATTCTGCGCCAGAAATTATTCATAGTAGCAGAATCCGGTACATGTCACACCTCTCATTTTCGGTAATATGAATTGGCCGTCTGTAATCTTCACTAAGATGAAGAACTTTTTTTTATATCAAACAAAATGTAATCGTAAAACTGCCCTCGTTCTTCAAACAGCACAGTGAGTGTGTGAGTGGTTAAGGTAAGGTCCGGTAAGTCATAACACAGAAAAAAAGATGGCAAAGTAGATAACAGACGGCTAAATCATATTTCCTCTGATCGCTTTGGAAGAGGCGATTGTGCTGATATCTATCCACACCTAAAGATTACTTTCCATCAATCAGGTAACCCGTATGCTAGTTTACCTCTCTCTCTTATGAAAAAAAAACTTTCTCTATAGCGACGAATACGGCTTGCCCACCTTAAACCTACAGAAAGTTAATACGTTCAGTGACACAGTAGGCAAGCGTGGTAGATGAGGCCTAGAATTGGGAGTGGACCGATACTGCGCGATTGCGTCTTCCTAAGTCCTCCTCAATTGCTCATTTGGCTAGTCACGCTCATATCTGCTTAATCCTCATCGTCGACAACGGGATCATCCTGCACTGACACCGGTGCGCGTTAGGCATCGAATCCGATACCACAGCAGGAGGGTTCCGTGACGAAGCAGAGGTCCGTTATTTTATTATTACTATCAATATGTGGATTAAGCTGTCTTTTATCTTATACCCATCAAACATCAAACCTGTCAAGGGCTCACAACTTTTTCTACAAGAGACATAACAAAATAGATAAATGTTGAAAACCTTATTGAACCCATGACGTGATTTTAAAGTTAAACACTAATTAAAACTAGTTTTAAATTATTTCAACGTGCTGGGCTGGCCACTTGTGGAGTCACTCGCATCCATCGATTCTGAAATGAGACAAAAACGTCGACTTAGATTTACTTATACAAAACACATTTATGTAACACTAGAGGACGCCCGCGACTTCGTACGCGTAGAATTAGTTTCCCGCTACTCTCCCCATTTCTTCCTGTTGGGGGTCGATTTTCGGAAAGTCCTTTCTTAGTGCTCACTTACATCATGAAAGGAACCCCTATACCAAATTTCAAGTTTCTAGGTACAGTAGTTTCGGCTTTGCGTTGATATATAAGTCAGTCAGGTTTGCCTTATATATATATATAGATATAACTTTTTTGCAAACCTATAGGCAAACTCAGTGGGCCAATTTTCGCATGGAAACGAATGAGCGAGACCTTATATCGACCAATTAAAAATATACCTACTTTTACAGAAAATAACTAAATTGTGGCGTTTGTACCTTGTTAATTTAAGCTCTATGTTTAAACTGAGACGCTCAAAATTTCTTACAAAAGTATCCATACTAAAACATAGTATAGGTAAATAAAAGATAGATACCATTAACCAAAGGTTCCTTAAATTGATCCCTTTAAGGGGGGGGGGCTTATCCATTTGGATAATTTCGCCTTTGTACATACCTTTTGTGTTTCTGTTTCTATTTGATTTGTTATTTTCTGTTTGTACAATAAAGAGTTTACATACATACATACCATTAATGTTATTTATAGTCGGTAAAAGGTATTCATTGCTGGGCCTGGCGATCTTCTCATAGTGTATACTCGCTGTCACTGGTTACCCCTAAAAAAAGGAAATAAATATAGTTCCTTAATATGTTTATCTTGCAAAATTTCATCACGAACATTAAAGTCGTCATTTTGTCCCATTCGGGGTCATGCTCCAGTTATCCTGTGCAACAGGCAAGATAATAATGTTATTCTAATACATTGCGATTAAAAGTGCGTGACAAATACAATGACTGGCGGACAGCACAGGTTTAATAGCAAGGCTCTGTTCGTATGAAACGTACCATTTGTGTATGAAAACCTAAAAATAAGCAGGTTTAAAATGCGTTTTATACTAACTTTTTTAATAAACAATTTATATTTCGTACCAGTCGTACATCAACAACTACCAGACTTTGTTATTCGTATTCTAGAATAAGAACACATCGGGTCCTAAAGGAACTGCCAGTGATGTATAACAAGTACCTATGCCTGACTGTTATTGTCTTTAGACAGAGGATGAAAAAGTGATGGGAGTAGTGTTTACTTTAATTAATTGATCAATAAGGTTGAATATATGTATTCATAATCGCCATCGATTTGTGTTCATGTCTGTATCGTAACAAAAGATTTTTTTACAAATAAAAATCTTATCTTATCTTATATAAAAAAACATATACATTTACCCAAATACATTCATAATTATCAACTATTGAGTTAGCAGTAGCTAGTTTATTATATCATAATTATATAAAAATATAAAAATTAAACAAAGATATTAAATAAGTTAAACAGAGACCATGAATTTAACTAATGCATCACTGACATAAGTTCTTCGGTCTCCCAGTAGTCAAAGCACATGAGCCATTTCGTTAGCAGAAGCCTAGACGGAGGTCTGGTTAAAGTATTGACCTTGCCGAATGCCGTTACAGCTCGAGGGGGAAGGAAGTATAATAACAGCGAATAATAATGATTTCTAGTACTACTTACTTAGTCCCGCTAAGAATTTCTTAGTTGCACATAGGTACTCATTTACTCAACGGTTGGGTGCAGTTAACAACCTTCGTTTTCTCTATCTGTGAAAAATAAATGAAACTATTCATGACGATGGCCAAACCATAAAACAAACTTTCACCCATTTCGACCTAAAATCGTTTGTCAGTTTTGTTGAACCATTAAAATGAGCCGGTTGCACATAAAAAAAACCGCCACTAACAAATTTCTACTTTGCTAAAATATTAACTAGTGGAGAACTAGTAAAGTTATTTTTTATTTTTTTGCTCCTGATTAATTGTTTATCTACACTTCAAACCGCAGCGGTGGACATGCCATGTACACACGAGTTTTTCCTACTAAATACATTGTACGATGCTATTTACAGTAAACCTGCGAATACGGACAGCTGACTGTGTAAGAGGGGTAATTGCACCAAGGATCCTACAGGATCCAAGAGTATTCAAAAAGGCTCTCATATGCATACAAGAAGATACTAAAGGCAAAGTGATATTAAATTATCGTTCACAATAGGTACCTATTTACATTACCAATTTATTGCAAATTTTCTATTAAATTACTCTACTGAGAAATAAATAAATTATTTATTTATTAACTACACTATTATATAATTGTTTTGAACCTTCAGTACTTAGCATTAAAACTTGTTTAGATGCCAGTATGGCCATGCTACACCTGACAACACTTTTTGAACAGTTTCCTCAGCTGAAAAGAATCAAATGAATGGTGACACGTGTATTTCAAATGTATGTATGGCATAAAAAGTTTGACGTGAATCGTAGTGTAGGGTGGAATTAAAATATTGACAAGTAGCAACCACCACATCGAGTATTAGATTTCTGAACAAATATAAATACAAATAGAAAGTAAAAAAAAATGGAATGGTATAAAAGAAACCTAGAAAACGGGCTGAACGTATTTCTAAAACGGCATCTTAATACCAATCAACCCTGAAACTGCTGTTGAAGCAAGGGACGCCGGCGTCGCGTGAAAGTCATGTTGGTTTATGTGTGACCATCACATAAAATCAGAGAAATAAGTACTCTACTTTATCGTTATGTTTGACCATGTACTATACTAAATTATAACCATCTAAGAAGAATGAACATATTTAGGACAGTAGTTGGTGCTAATAACAAAGAAGCAAACATACACGCACACGTATCAAACACAGAACCTTTCTTTTTTACCAGATTGCTCAAGAAGAAGGAACACCTTTCTTCATCTACCTATACGTTCCTTCCGGAATTATAAGTACCCTGTATCGTCTTTGGGCTATGACCTATTTCCGAACCAAATTTCACGTCGATAAGTTAAGAAATTAAACCGTGTCTTCATGGTTCAACGCGGATCCAACTAACACAATTTCGCTTTTAAAATACTACCTTTTACCCGCGACTCGTTTTGTTCGCTCGTTACAGACGTCGTCTCCTACGACCGTGTTTTTACGATACCTCTTCATACTCTTATATTCCGACACTGGCCTAAACGTACGCGCACCTACCACAGATCGGAAGATTAGATAGGGATTAGGTATAAAGTATCTGCTTTCCCACTGTAGTATGACTAAAAAGATTTTAGTTGAGTTATCTTATCTAGGGTTCGTCTGGATAACGACCACCATCTTATCTTTAATCTACAGAAAAGCATCAGTGTTGATACTGCTCTTCTTTAACCTGAAATTTCGTTTCTTGTTGATAAATTTTTATAATTTAGAAAGCCATTTTTAAAAGCTAACATAAGTTTTATTACAAACTAGCCGACCCGCCAAACTTAGTACCGCCTCAGAATGTTTTTCTCGTTTTTTTTTCCTACGTTACTTTCTGCTATTTGGGGCAGAGACAAATCCAACAAATCAAAGATCATAAAAATCGGTGCAGCCATTCTTGAGTTATAAATGGTGTAAACTAACCCGACTTTGTTTTATATTATACAGGGTGTCTTAAAAACCTTTCAACATATTTGGCGGGGTAATAGTTCGCACGATTCTGATCACGGGGGTATGGTTCATTTTTGTTTCTGTTAAAGTAAAAAAAAAAGAAGGTTTAATTATATTCATTTTGTTACTTGATGTATCGCAGCCGATATCTTGACCTTGACATTTTGACGTTGATTACTATACTACTCCAAACGCTCGTAGTAACTAACGTCAGAATTCCAAGTTCAAGGTCAATGACCATACCTACGTTGTTTACATGGTATGTAAACAAACAGTTCGCTCCATGTAAACAAAAATAAGTTAACATTAAAAAAAAAATGGTAACTTTTAGTGCAACTTACTGTATTTTTATTTTTGTAATTTGAACACTAGCTGGTTTTAAAATTAAATGTGAAATCACCAGATCTCTTGTTCATGCTTTGCCAAGACTGATCATATCGTCCGTCTTATATTACTGTCGAAATCTAACCATTTACCATTGTTTTCGGCTCTAAACTGGCCCATATAACTGGTTTACAGCAAAAATAATTACGACTAAAATATCAGAAAATAACATAATTTAACAATGACATCTAATGACAGCCATAAATTCATAGACAGACATCTAAAAGTTCGGATAAACATGGATTGAACGATCAGAGGCCCTACTTTGAAAATCGAAGTTCGAAGTTAAGGTAGCTCCATCCCTGTCACTCGTCATTTGTGACTAAATCGAAAGAAAGGGATGGAGCGAACGTAACTTCGAACTTCGATTTTCAAAGTAGCCTCTGATTAGTGCTCTCCGTATTGATCCGTAATGCAAAACTTAGTCGATGGATATAAAGGCCGTCGCATAATTGATTATAATTATTTATGATGTCACACACTTACCATAGAGAAAACAATACCAACCTTTCCCAGGCCATGGAATCGACAATCTTACGTAGTACAGCGCGATAGCTCTTAGAAGGTGCTTCGGGTCTGTACTTCTCTCTCACTCGTTCTTAATAAGAGCGTATGGTAGCGAGTGAGAGAAAAGTTCAAACCCGAAGAACCTTCTAAATGCTCACAGACTGTGCATATTTTGCACAATTGGGCTAACCTGTCATTATGTTTTCGCAATAGGAAGCTTCAAGAAAATGCCGTGTTATAGCAATAACCGTGTAACGGCCAAACCCTATATTCAAACCGCGGACAGATAAGGCTTACTTCGGGTTAAAATTTGACATTTGCCCATACAAAATGTGTCAAATTTGAATCCGAAGTAAGCCTATCTATCCGCGGTTTGAATATAGGGTTCGGCCATAAGAGTACAAAAAATCCAATACAAGATTTGCCAATTTTATGTGTTTATGGCATCAATAATCCTATTGCCAAACCTGCATCCCTGATAGATTTAAATCAAAGTGGTATAGCTCATAGAGTACTAGTACAGAATTTGGACTATATGATGAACTTTGCACCAGCTATCCTTCTCTATGTTTTAGATTACGTATTTCTTAAGAAGAAATTAAACAAAAACTAGGCTGTTTTTTCTCCTTCAAATATCACGGACGCAACGTCAAATTCAACGTCGACTCTGACAATGTACCTTTCTTGGACTTTGAATACAGAAGTGTCGCCGATAGGCCCCTTGTGCTCTACTTTGAAATCCGTAATTCGAACTTCGTCTATTGCTATCCCTTCCGCTCTCGACGCGTAACTAATTCGCAAGAAAGTGACGGGGCGATCCAAAGTTCGAATTACGGATTTCAAAGTAGAGCCCCTGAGGGGCTAGACAAGGCGCATTACGCTAGCTAGCGTTTCTGTTCGTTACGTTTTTAAACCAATCGCGTCACTTGTAGATGACGTGATACGAAATGTCACGTGATCTACCGGTGACGCGATTGGTTTACAAACGAAACGAATAGAAACGCTGGTTAGCGTAATGCATCTTGTCTAGCCCCTCTGGACCAGAGAACTTCAACTTGACTTTGACCAAAACGGTTAATGACCTCTTTATAATTTGCAATTGATTGTTATCTCCAAAATTGCAAATAAAACATTGTTGAAATTATAGAATATTATTATTTACTTAAATTATCTCTCTCCTTTTCTTTCATATGACAAAAAGTTCATTTTTTTACGTTTAGTTTTAAGTACTTGTTTATGCAATGTCATCATCTGCCTATTAGGGCCAAACTAACGATTTTAAAATTGGTAACAGGATCTGTTCGGTGGGTCGAACAGATCCTGTTACCAATTTTCGACTCCATCATTACATCTGCTGGCCAATTGCCTAACGCACTCGCAATCGCAATCGACTTTAAAGCGGAACAATTGTTTGGATTTTGTATGCAGAATTACAGACAAGCCTTCGATTTTTAAATTGAAAATGATTGCGATTGCGAGTGCGTTAGGCAATATCCCCTCGGGTCTCAGCAACAACACTGGCGTTGTCGGATCCAATTCAAACCCTGTGACAACATGTAAGATAACGAAAGAATACCTAAAAGCACACAATTTTCTAACTCCTTATGAATGCCATAAATAGCAAAAGGTTTAGGTCTTCTAAAGGTTTCTATGCTACTACTTATTCTATGGATTATTATTGTGAAGGAGAAGACACGTTACATGTAGTATGTAACGGCATCCTCGCTTTGCACCCTCGGCTCACACAAATTAACCAAGTCTCAATCTAGTCTTGTACCTAATATGGATAATGCTTAAATAGCTTCGAAAACATAGATGCTAGCTGTACTTATTTGTTTATGGTTTCTGAAAAACCCGCCGGAATTGAGATACACCCATTTTTAACAATGTATGAAAATTTCAAAACCATTTCGAGGAATAGGCTTCTCGAATCGATCCCTGTAGTTAGATAAAAAACATGTTAGGTACAATGAATGAATTATATTAAAAGAAGAAACTCTTTTGTGGTTTTACATAAAACATATAAAACCTCTCCAATATTTCCTACATTTGAAGACAGCTGTTGTCATGTCAAATTTATTTGTTTACAAATTGACTGTAATTCTTATGATAAAATAACATATTAATGAGACCATTTCTCTTTTGAGTTATGTGTGATGAATGTTAATAATTTGTGTGGTGAGGTTTTCCAAGAGGTTCAAAACGACGGCGGCATCAACATGTATTGTAGAAACTCATGATTGGAAGTATGGAATCCGCCTTTACAACAAATTTAATGTGATTGTGTTAAGTAGGTACATCTAGTCTAGAAACAAGGGTCATGTAGGAAGTGTTGTATTAATTGAGGTCTAGGTAATAAGCAATGGTTGAATGCTTATATTATACTCTGAAATAATAACCAAATTATATCATATTGCGATTGTTTGTTTACATTATGTTTGAATGACGTTCGTCTATTATGACTTTGAAAACAGATCACAGATAATAAAAAATCGTCTCTAAATCTTAGACGAAGTATACCCGTTCTTTATAAATATCTACGTCATCTTGTCGTTACAAGTAGGTAAGGTTACTTTAATTTAATAAATTATTTTAAATATCAATAATACATTTAATCATGAAATGCTTCAAATTAGTTTCTTATAAAAGGCTATTCTTTCGAATAAAAATGTAAAATCAAGCAATTTTTTTTTTGGTGTAAGTACTTATCCCAATTTGTAACGCCACCCTAGTGCTTTTGGAACATCTAAAGGTGCTTTTCCACCGCGGTGCACCGGCGACGCGAGGCAAGACGAGGCGGGACGAGAATTGATATTTGTATTGAAAAATCGCGCAACCTCCTCGCGCGCGCGCTGTGGAAATGGGTGTTTTAATACAAATAAAAATTCTCGCGCCAACTCGTCTCGTCTCGCGACGCCGGTGGAAAAGCACCTTTAGTGAGACACAGTAATCGGGTTTGTCGGTCTCACTTGAACTAAGTTTTCTTGGTTCCCTGTCATCAAAGAATTTGTAACCGCCTTACTGGCTATAACGGTATAATTTTGATTAGCAATTAATAGTTATTAATCGATCCAGTCTGAATATGAGATCCTTGTGCGTAACTTGTTCTATGGACCAGACTGTCAAGTGGATAGTTTCCCGTTAAAAATGCACACAATGTCTTTACAGACTTTTTTCCGGAGTTGAATTTTGGCAACATGATCCAATTTTCACCAAAGAATATTGTAGTGTCACCACGAGATGACCTCTTCTCAGCATCTTCTTACTAAGCTACAAGTACTAAGTTTTATCTTTCTTCTAGGATAAGAATTTCATTCAACAACGTGTATGATGCCAGCTTTTAATAGAATTCTCATAAAACGTTACGTGTATGGACGATTTTATTTCTACAAAAGAATTCTTAAACCTCCTTGCACAAAAAGGTTCAAGATTAAAAAAAAACTTTGTCAAATTGTCAAAGCATAGGTACTCAGACTTTAACGATTCGGTTTAATTGTTGCGCATAATTTATTCGTAGTAATCTCTGGTAGACGCAAATAAATAAAATTAATACATGATTCATATTCTCGTAGAAGAAGTTTAATGTAAAAGTGATAGTGATGTGTGATAGTGATAGTGTATTTTAGTTGTGTACGAGACTGATGAGTAAAAATCAAATCGTTAGTTTCATATTTAAATTATTTCAGATATAAGCCCTTAACAGAGACCGTCTTTTTGTTCAAATTACAGAATAAAGTCTCAGTTTTCTAAACCCCATGGCTCATTTGACCATGAGTAGAAACATTTTCCAGTTTGTTTGTTTACAATACGTTGTGACACATGTTATGAATGAAGTAGTTAAGATGGGGCACACTGAGAGCATCATCAGGAAGGGCGATGACAAATCAGTCTGTAACTCAGTCAAAAATTAACCTAAAAAAAAAATACCAATGTAGGGTTGATCCAAATCATCCACCCTACCTACTGTTAAAAAATGTTGAAAGGTTTTTAAGACACCCTGTATATATAGATTATTTAACAAACAAATTACTTATTTTTAAAGTAACTTTTGATAAAAAATTAAGATGTTCTAGAGATATATCTTTTTTAAACCTTGAAAGTTAAGGGTCCCGTCCTTCCTGATCGCTAATTCACTATCACTATCTTAGCCTTTAACCTACCGCCAAGCGGCATTGTTCGCATTGTTGTATTCCGGTGTGGGGGGTGTGAGGACCACCGGTGTAATAGCATTGAGGCTTTCTATTATAGTCCTAAGGTTTGGCAACGCATTTTCCATCTTAGGATTGCAGTCCTGTGTGCTCGTTTGCCTTCCCTATGACATAAAAAACAAGTTAATGGCTTCAAAAAATTCATTTCTAAAATATGCTTGGCAAATAAGACAGTTGTAAAACGAAAATACGGACTCGCAGCAATAGGTTACCAATAGGTTATCAGTGTTCGCATTGTTGTGTTCTGGAGTGGGGATAAGAAAATGGTGACCGGTGAAATGACTAGCATAGAAATATTCCATTTTAGTCCTCAGGGTTAGCAAAACACTGTAATTTTGAGATCGCAAATGTCTTTGGCGCTTAGATCCCACTTACAATTAAAATGAAATGTGCACTCGTTTGCCTTCTTAATTAAACCGCTGAATTAATTTGAATGAATTTTGGTATATAGGATATCTCTACTGTGAAAGCGTAACAAACAAACAAACCAATATTAGCAGTTATGGATAAACCAAAATTAGAATATTGCTAGTTTATTTTGACATGAATATACTGAAAGTCAAAATTAAGGTGGTAGGTATGTATATATGAATTAGGAAATAGTAACTCCATGGTTTTTAGTACCAAGGTGTGCTACCAAATGTCCTAGCCCTATACAGAATATTAATCACTTATTGGACTCTTTTTTATAGTCAAGACAGTTGGGAAGATCAATTCATCATCATCATTATGTCAGCGAAGATGGTCCATAATATGTACGTGGACATGGATGCTAGTCATAGGCTTTCACATTTATAGAATCATAGCCTTTACCTACATCTTGGTTTGAGTAGTAGTTATTTATTGATGCTATTCTATCGAGAACAGTTTAATTTTGTGGTTTAAAGAGTTTCCTACTCCATCTCCAAGCACTACTTATCTCTAAACCATAATTTAATTCACATCAATTGGTTGAGGTGTGGAGGCGTGAACAATAAGCCGCGACGACGACGCGCTGGCCTAGTTGGTAGTGACCCTGCCTACGAAGCTAGCGGTCCTGGGTTCAAATCCCGGTAAGGGAAGATATTTGTGTGATGAGCGCGAATATTTTTTCCTTAGTCTTGGATGTTTTCTATGTATTTAAGTATATATTTCTCTATATAAGTATTTATATCGTTGTCTGGTACCCATAGTACAAGCCTAGAGCTTAGTTTGGGACTAGGTCAATTGGTGTGACATTGTCCCCTGATATTTATTTATTTATTTATACAGATAAACATACTTTCTATTTATTTTTCTTTTAAAAGATTTTTGGCTGATATAAAATTATAATTTATCATTTTTATCTTCTTGATTTAAACCAGCTTTAGCGCTGGTAGACTCGTGACGTGTAAAGGTGCCCGTGCGGCCTACTTACTGAATAAATGACTTTTATCTTTTTTATCTTTATCTTATCCAGTTGTATTTGCAGTAAATAGGAATACTATTGACACCATTTCTGTTACTGGATAAATTCTATTATAAAAAACCGGGCAAGAGCATGTTTGACCACGCTCAATGTAGGGTTCCGAGGTCGTTACTATAGAAAAATTATCTCAAAAAACCTGCCAAGTACGCGTCAGACTCGCGCACGAAGGGTTACCTACCATTTTCTATACACATTAGCAAAAAACGGCAAAAACATCAAGTTTGTTGTATGGGATGGGGGCCCCTTAAATATTTATTTTATTCTGTTTTAGTATTTGTTGTCATAGCGGCAACAGAAATACAACTTCTGTGAAAATTTTAACTGGGTTCGTGAGATGCAGCCTGGTGACAGACAGACGGACGGACAGACGGACAGCAGAGTCTTAGTAATAGGGTCCCGTTTTTACCCTTTGGGTACGGAACCCTAAAAACGACAAGTATGAACTAATTCACTATTTGAAAAAATATTTGGTGGTCTTAGATGATTTTAGAGTAGGAATAAAAACTTTAGTTGCCTGTATCTCAGGAACCTTACTACATTTTTTCAGGATTTTTACTAGGTACTTTTTTGGCGAGACTAATAATGTATATTCATGCCAAATAACAGCTTTCTAGCTTAGAGTCTCTGAGCTAAGCTGTGGACGGACGGACGGACAGACGGACGGACATGGCTTAACTATAAGGGTTTCTCCTAGATTGACTATGGAAACCTAAAAGTCTCAAATTGTGTTAATTTAAAAAAAAACCCCGGCTGCAATATAAATATCAACGGAAAAGCGATAAATAAGCTCGCGCGAACGAACTAATGGTCCAATGTTATTTTTTTGCAGAAATACGTTTTGCACTTCATTGCTTTTCCCCTCAGATACTTGTCCCCGTCTGCAATACCTTTACTGCATTCAAGTTTTATATTTATACTAGCTTTTGCCCGCGACTCCGTCCGCGTAGAATTCGTTTATCGCTGCTCCCTCGGGATCTGTCTAATTTTCCGGGATAAAAAGTAGCCTATGTCCCTCCCCGGAACTCAAGCTATCTCCATACCTAATTTCATCTAAATCGGTTCAGCTCTTTAAGCGTGAAGAGGTAACAGACAGACAGACGAGACAGACAGACAGACACACTTTCACATTTATAATATTAGTATGGATAATAGTGAAAATTGTATAATTTGCTAATGAGGTATCTTACAAAAAATAATCCCATGTTGCATTATAAGTACATGGCTCTTACAATATTCTCTATGTTGTAAATAGAAAGAAAGAAAGTCGTTCAAAACACAAAACAGTAATAATAAAACGAAATACAGTGGGAAATTAATTTAGGATACTAAAAACTTGAAACTAATTTATAATGCGCCAAATTGGGTGCCACTCAGCATAGTGTCTAGGGCATGCAATTCCGGAATTGCATGCCCTAATAGTGTCAGACATAGGTGCCGTCACGCTGATTTTCAGGACATCCAGACAAGGAGAAAAATTGAGCTTGCTTTTCGCTTTTCACATTTAACATTTACCTAAAACCTTTTTGATTTGCCTGTCAAAGTTATAAAATCAAAGTAATAAGCAATTATTAGATTACATTTGAGACCCACAATAAAAACCGGCCAAGTGCGAGTTGAACTCGCGTGGAGAGGGTTCCGTACAGACGTTTTTTTGTTGATAGAATTCTTATAGGTTTTCCTGTAATCTAAAAGCAATGAACTATATTTTATATATTTTTTCAAAATTTTAGCCTTTCTAGTTTCGGAGATCAGCTGGGAATGGTCGATTTTCGTCTTCTTTCATGAATTAAATCAAAACTATTTATTTTACAACAATAACAAAAATATATTTGAGATCTTCATAACGAGCCCTTTCATTTAATATACGACACAATAAGGTTTGCAAAACATTTTTAATTTAATTTCTTAATTTGTCCCCCGAAAATGATATTTAAAAAAATATTATTTACTTTGCACATCTGTGTTTGGGTCATCAATTTACATAATGTGTACCATTTTTCAACTCAATCGGTCCAGTAGTTTCGGAACAAATTTGCTGTGACAGACAGACGCATGAGCGATCCTATAACGGTTCTGTTATTAATTTTTGAAAAGAAAGAGACATACATACATAAGCTCGAAAAACATAACCCTCCATCAGGCAGTCAGGTAAAAACTAGTCATTGTCTTACCTAAAAAAGCAGCAGCATCACATACTTGCGCAGGGCCCAAATTTCACTGATCTTGTCATGATACTTAAATGATTCGCCGCAGTTTCAGCCAGTCTATGATCATTGTAGATTGCAGCAGCGTCATTCCAGCTCAAAATACAGCTCCTAAAAAAATTAAACAATAAATCATCAAAGAAACTTCGTCAATTTGTCAATAGAACTTGCATACTATGTAAACAAAACCAAACGTACCAATTCACCATGATTACTCGATAATATAATAACATACTTTTAAAGATCAAGTGAGGTCTTTGCAAGGATTAATACAGTAAATCATTATTTTCATATTAAGTTTAAGATGAAATAACTATTCATTATACTTTATTAATTTACATTATACAGTACTAATTTGTTTACATTGTTTGCTAGTTCTATTGACGGCGACCTTACAGGACCTCACTGGCATAGTTCAGTATCCTATGTCTGTCTGAGCACTATCCTATACCAAATTTCACATCAGTTGGATGAGGTGTAGGACCATTACAGCGGGACAAACAAACAAACATTCTCTCCATTTATGTATTTAGGTTTGAGTTTTTTACTTTTATAAAGTAACATTGGTTTGGCTCTCGAATCTCTCTCTATTATATAATTTAGCATTTACAGTAGGCGCTCGGTAATCCGTCACAGGTAATTTTCCCCCTATGCCAGATTGTTGGAACTGCCGGATTATTGGATTTGTATGGGAAATTTGTAACCCGATCCCGGAGATAGAGATTGGCTTGTGCAACTGCTCTGTAATCCGGCATTCGGCTATGTAAACTGCCATATTATAAAGCAGGTCACCTGAGTTGCTAACTGCCAGATTACTGAGCATGTCGGATTTGCTAGCGCCGGATTACCAAGCGCCTACCTGTACCTTCTTGATTGAAACTAGATGAATCTGCAGTAACTGGAATACTATTGTCACCATTTCTGGATAAAATCTACATCTGCACTAATATTATAAAGGGAAAAGATAAGTATTTTAGTATGTTTGTTACGAAATATGTTAAAAACTACTTGACTGATTTCAAAAATTCTTTCACCATTAAAATGCTACATTACCTAGGAAAAATTTCAGCATCATACAAAAGCACGGGCCCAAATGATGATGTTGCCCTAATACATGAATGGTTCTTCCCAGTTTCAGCTAGGCTTTGATAATTGTCGATGACAGCAGTATGGTTTCCATCTCAAAATGTACCTAAAAATTTAAAAGAAAATAAATCAGCTAAGGAACTTAAACCTACTAAAGGCCTCATGTTAGAATTTGCTACGAGACCTGCCCTTACATCAGTTAAAATATATCAAACTAAAGCATAGAACAGAATGGAAAGAAGAACAGATGAATTGAATACCTACCTAACATATACAGTGGTGGTCAAATAATTAGAGACGCTTGCGTTTTTTCCATACAGTTGTCTATAAATATGTCAATTCCATTTTGACAACCATATCCATTACTATATTTTTCCATTAATAGGAGTGTAGGTCTATCCGGATCACTACCACCATCTAACTAATCCTATACCCTCCTGCAAACAGGAGTGGTTGCAGTGTAGGGATGAAATGACTAGCATCAAGACATATCCAATCTTAGTCCTCATTTACAGGAAAGGTTGTATAGGTACGCGTAGTAGTACGTAGTACAAAACGCAAATTGTAGAATTACGGGGCAGGGAGTTCAAAATTGTGCTTCGTAAGTAAGTACATGTGTATGCCTAAAACTGTTCACCCGTCCTACAAGTTAAAAGGGTCCTGGTAAACGACTTGAATAAAGTACAACAAAGAAGAAGAATATACTTACCCATTATATACTCGAGCCCAAATATTTTTTTGGAATTTTGCACTGAAACGTAACGCGTGGTTTGCTGGAGACGCCATCATATCTTTCTTCTAGCTTTAGTTTTTTAGTTTAAGTATCACTTGCGGTGCACATGGAATTTTATACTAACAACTTTGTGTATTAAAATACATGGCATTAAAATAATAAAATGGAAATGAAAAATTCAATTTGTAAACAAGAATAACTGTTAACGGCAAAAAAAACAAGTGAAATGAATGATGACTTCACTGAGTAACCAAATAAAGCTGGCATGTAATTTATGCATATATTTGAACTAATAAATACATTTATAAATTCAAATGGTTTTGGTAAATGAATACGTTAATTTAATAACATTAAAATAAAAAGAAATTATTTATTATTTAGTTATTTGTGTTACGTAAGTCATTTCAAATTGTCCTATCATTCAATTGAATGGACGCTTTATGCAAACAGCTATACGGACCCGACAAAGCTGTCAAAGACTATCGGCGGAGAGTGAATGAGGCAGATTCCGACCCGTGCACGGCAGTGCATTGTAGATATATTAATTCAATTTATGTTGTAGCTAAATATACGGCTTACCAATGACTCTAAAATTATATTTCGATCTCATGTCTCAGCCGTCTAGGGCTTTGTACATTTTATTAAAAAGTGTTAAATGCGATTTTACTCCTGTGCGTATGGACTTGCGAAAAGGTATTTGTAAAATGTGTTTTCTACCGAATGTCGTAATTGTAAATATATCTTTTATAAAATTTAAACTCTCAAACACCTTAATCAACTACTTATGTACCTATTGTGTTTGTAACTTTCTTACAGGTGAACACTATACAGATGAATTTTCTAAAATTAACAGACTTCAGAAGGTGCCTGTGATAGAACACAATGGATTTGTCCTTACTGAAAGGTAATTGATAATTGGTTCTTTATAAATGCACTATGCTGTTCTTATCATTTTATCTGTGTACAAATAACTCCTAAAAACATTTATTAAATAACTTACGCTTGTTATATATTTGCAGTGTCGCAATCCTGAAGTATTTATCAAGAGAAGGAATAATTCCGGAGAGTCTGTATCCACGAGATTCAAAGAAGGCTGCCCGTGTGGAGGAGTTCCTGGAGTGGCAGCACGCAGGGCTGAGGCTTCATTGTGCCATGTACTTTAGGGTCAAGGTTGGAGTACTTTAAAACGAATTACAGTAGACGCTCTAGCCTGCACTGGTAATTTCCCCCCTATGCCAGATTGTTGAAACTGCCAGATTATTGGATTTGTATGGGAAATTTATAAAGCGATCCCAGAGATAGCAATCATGGCTTGTGCACCTGTACTGTAATCTGGCATTCGGCTGTGTAAAAAGCATCATTATTTTGCATCCTGATGCTATTGAAGGCACACAACAGCAACAGGCTCTAAATAGCCCTATAGTCAAAGAACAATATTGATTAACATATATAATATGCATGCCTTGTTGAACCTAATTACAACTGAACATAATATTTTTTGTATTTTTTAAACTTATTATTTTACTTTGACCATTATCTGAAATTATGGGAGGATGGGACCCCTAAAAGAGATGCATGTGTAAAAGGTCCTTTTGATCATATGCTTGTTGGAGTTCCCTAGTAAATAAATAATCATTTCAGCACTTAGATCCCATCATCTCTGGCACTCCAGTGAACCTGAAACAAGTGGAAGGATACGAGCGCCGCATGGAGAACGCTCTGGAGACTTTTGACAGCCTGTGGCTTGGCCAGGGGCACAAGTTCGTGGCCGGAGACAACATCAGCGTGGCCGATTTGCTCGCTGCATGTGAGGTTGAGCAGCCTAGTAAGTAAAAGTGTAATTTATTTTCTTTTCTTAGTTTGTATTCTTGTTATTGAGTCTGAAGCTATTGCAGCAAAGAAGTGTTAAGCTCCATTGAGTAAATAATTAATTTATGGCAGTAATCATACTGTTCTGTAGTAATGGGTAAGGACCAAAAAGTTGGGCACGCTAACTCACTCAATTAAATTTTCTATGAAAATTTTCCGTTGTGACACGAAAATTAGCCATACAATTGTAGGGATACTTTTCGTCGCACAACGGAACTTTATTCGACTTCTTTGTTTGTATGGTTAACTGCGCTTAACTATGGTCCAACTTTTTGGTCCTTACCCTAATCTGTTTTTTTCCAGGAATGGCTGGTTATGACCCCTCCGCTAAATATGCCAATGTAGCAGAATGGATGAAGAGAGTCCGGGGTCATTTTAACCCATATTATGAAGAAGGACATGTTATTCTTAACAAGATTGTCGCAAAACAAAAGCAAATCGCCTCCAAACTGTAGTTCAGATTACGTAATATTATTGTTATAGCTGCTAAGTTTATCTTTATTTTTATCTTTATGATATTTTTATGATTGAATATTTTACGGGCCAAGGTGCATTAAAACGGTTTACCACAATAAATAAATATTTTCGAGTATTGTTTTATGAATATATTTTTTTATGTATTTGAAATTCTAAATAAAATACTTTGCCTTTTTAGTAAGATTTCTTTTGTGCGACATCTTGTGACTAGTTATGGTAGTCGGTAGTTCTATGTAGGGAATGGTTTCAGGTCGCTACTACTCACCGCTAGATGGCGTGACTACTTACATCTACTGAGCTTATCCTCATAAGTAAACGCCAGTTAAATTAAAGTAATGACAGGATCAAATCAGGGCCTCTATTCTTGGCGGTAAAAACCATATCGTCTTTGACCTGCTTTAGTATTTTTTTTACTCAGCCGCCATTACTGTCAAGTAAATAAGTGAAATTATCAAAACGTTGACAATACGATAACGATAACGGGTCAAAGACGATGTTTTTTTTTCCTTTTTTACCCCCTAGAATCTGCCCTGACGAGACTATGTATATTTTGACACCACTAAAACCAAGTCCTATGTAATCCAAGGTTTGGAGTCGCTGCTACTCACCGCTAGATGGCGTAACCATTAAAGCTTATCCTCATTAGCAAACCTTAGTAAAACCAGTGGAGGTATTTAGTAAAGACAGCATCGGAATCAGGAGAATCCACAAACATGAAGAAGTCTCAATAAACGAGTCTATACAGTCAAGCAGGTACAAAGTTATATGTATTTAGGTGCTGTTAGAGCAGATTCAATATACATTTTAACACTGTAGTCACTTTACAAAAAACTAACAACCGCGAAATAAATTTGTCAGAAACTTTGTTACATATTTGTTAAATATTGTAATTTTGTATAGAACGTCGTTTTTTTTCCTCGCATTCAAAGTGAAAAGTAGAGTGTTTAACGCGAGACTAAACAACCATAAATGACACTCGAACTATCTAAACGCGTGGCTAAACATCTCGTGTTATTATGGCTTGTTTTAGTCCCTCGTTGAAAAATTTACTATTACTTGTTATTATACAACGAACGTTTTACAGAAATACCCAAAAAAAAAAGAAATTATTGATAAAGCCAAAAAAAATCTCAATCGTAGCAGTCATGCTGTCAGTCAATGACTGATATGACTAGGGTTGACATTATTTTTGACTTTGATTTTTTTTTTTTTTTTTTGGCATTTCTTTTCTGAATAACAACGCGTAAATTCGATTCGCGACCCCTTTTCTGTATATATAAAAGGCAAACCTGACTGACTTATATATCAACGCACAGCCGAAACTACTGTACCTAGAAACTTGAAATTTGGTACAGGGGTTCCTTTCATGATGTAAGTGAGTACTAAGAAAGGATTTTCCGAAAATCGACCCCCAACGGGAAGAAATGGGGGGAGTAGCGGGAAACTAATTCTATTCGTACGAAGTCGTGGGCGTTCTCTAGTAGTAAATAATCAATCTGGCGATCCCCTTGGTCCGTAATAAGACTCGTGTCGGACCTAAGTACAATCCTTGCCTTTTAATTTTGTCTGTTTAGCAACCGCCACCCTCCGAGCGACATGGCGCCCTCGGGGCCGCCGACGGCTTGAAAAAACTGATTGAAAGAACAAAAATTTCTTTATTTCTTTTTAAGCATTCGTGAATCCTTAAAAAAATATCATTATTGTTCATCTCGATTTGTAAACATCGTTTTTGGTAAAGGGTTCCTTAGTTTCTGAGGGAATAATTTGAGTGGTAGGTTAAACGAAGCTAAGGGTGTCAATTGAATAGGGAATTTTCATGATTTTTTTTCGCAGCTTCAATAAAAGCTGATTCATGTAACAAACAATTGAAAAAAAAAACATTTTTTGAATAGCTATAAAAAATACCAATATATAACCCAACAAAGATCAGGGGCCTGTTTTATAAAACTAGAAATTACAATTTACAGGTTACAATTTTCCATTTGACACAACATCGACCAATGACGACCAGCCATTTGAGCAGTGTGCAGTGTTGCCAGTTTAGCCCTGTAAAATTGTAACTTGTAGCTTTATAAAATGTGCCCCTGTTCGTATCTCTTTCTAGCAAAACAGAATTTAACATGGAGTTTATTTGGCCGACCTGTTACATGACGTCACAATGCATTATGCGTTTAATCACTGACTTATTAGCAGTTTAAAATGCTTGTATCATCCGTATTTCTTGGCCGATTTTAATTTTATTTTAATTTTTGGTGATTTCTTTTACGGCATTTTCATAAGAATTTGTTGACGAATGCGATTAAAAAAAAACCATGCGTATTCCTTATTGAACAAAGATGAAAACAAATTAGTACCCTTTGACAGATAACCTCAAATTTTTATCAAAATATGTTTTTATTCTAATCTTAAACTTAATATTAAAGTAATGTTTACGTGCTTTAATCATTAAAGACCTCACTTGATTTTAAAAAGCACATGATAATGGTACATTGGTTCGTTTTGACCTTTTTACATTTTTTCTCATTTTAATATACACTGACGCTAATAATCTCTATTAACCATCAAATATTTGTAAGTTGGAATCCCCTTTGCCCTTTGCCTGTTAGACAAGACGACATTTTCCATTAGTGCTCTTAACGAAAGAGGTATCAGGTATCTCGTGTTGATATCAGATCACCTTTATAAGTCTTTGATCAATGAAGTCTGGGCGTCTGAGCTTCGCATTGAATTCTATATTATATTACAGAGACTATAATACTAATATTTAATCCTAAGGGATTAATCAACGGGGTAGTTGAATGAATGAATGAGTTTATTTGTCAAAAGTGGGTGTACACTATGGCCTTAAATTATAACATGGACTCTTCACAATTTGCCAATAGACTGGCGTACAAATTTTAATCATATTAATTACAGTATCTAAAATAATATCACAGGAATAAATTTCACAGGAAATACACACTTAAATTTACTCATTTTAGGAACTTATTATAAAAAGAGGATTTTTGTGATGGCATGGTGAAGGTAGTGCATCATACATCATATCGCAATCGTTTTAATTTTGAATATATGCTTGTCTGCATACAAAATGAAAATAATTGTTCCACTTTGAAGTCGATTGCGATTGCGAGTGCGTTAGGCAATAGGCCCACTGGTAAAGAATATCTGCGTTAAGCTAGTAATGTAACTCGTTATTGTAAATAAACACTTCTAGCACGATTAACTGTTTATTACGAGAAACACAGCCCAGTTATTTAACTATACAATATAAAACAAATAAGATCAACAGAACACTAAAAGTTAGGGATGCTAACTTGACAGCGCAAGGGGAAAGTTATTCTGTCAAATTATTGTCCTAAATGCTAGGATATTTAGCACAGTTTACATTGCTAACAACACTCGTACTAAAATTCTGAGGTCCTAGTGAAAAAGGGTACAAGTCGACTTAACTCGTAATAAAAAAGGGTATAATATACAGGAACGGAGTATACTAGACTTAACCCTTTTTCACTTGACCTTCAGACGACTTATACCCTTTTTCACTAGGACCCCAGTATTATACTCAAAAATGATAGTTTGTGACGATGTGTTATTTTTTAGGGTTCCATACGAAAAAGGTGTCAACTTGACCCTATAACTAAGCTTCCGCTGTCCGTCCGATGAATCGTAACAGGTAAACAGTTGAAATTTTGACAGTTTGTATTTCTATTGCCGCTATGACAACTGATGATAAAAAAAGAAACTAAAGGTACGAACCCTTCGCGTGCGAGTCCGACTCGCACTTGGCCGGTTTTTCTAATCTCACCTATCTAAACGGTTTATATAACATTTTCTGGATTCAAATATCCTCCTCTTTAAATCCAGAAAAAAAAACTTAGAAGTGGAATTAATGTTAAACGAGTTCTTCGGAATAGCAAAAGCAAGCAAACAGATAATTATTTATAGTCAGCTATCGACAAATACCTGTTGCTTTATGAATAGTGAAGTGATTTCGTTCCCCGTCCCGCGGCGGAATCGATGAGAGTTCGACGACATTACACAGGTATAGACGGCGCCGTGATAAACTTATTTCTACACCCTGCATAAAATACCTTTTTACGCCGCGATAATGTTATATTTTGCATATTTTTTTGGAAATTGGTTATCATTAAGTACTCATAGTTTTTGCTAATACAAAATATCTTGATAAAGTTACAGTTTTCCTTAGGAATGAGTAGACATGAATAGGGTTTTTTACTAAAGACAATTACAACTTTACTAACCAAATGAATCTGATGAAGATCCTTGGAGTGTGTTGTGGAGATGTCCAGCAGTGGACGTCTTTCAGCTGATCGATCATGATGATGAACTATATGGAAATTGTAAAATTAATAAATATTTCCATAAAAAAGACATAAAAATCCCTTGTGCCAGAATAGGTGCAATTAGTCACTTGTGGCAAATGCGTCGCGGATTGAATATGTTATATTTCAACCCTATTTCAATGCTGTTAAGTGCAAAATCGACAAACCTCTCCATACCGCGGCTATCCCTATTAGGCCCCGTGTTCTCTCTTTGCTAATTTAAACAGTACGGCGTAATAAGTGCTATTGATTTTACAAACTACTTTTCACCCCGATGCGAAATGTTGCGTTTTGTAACATGTTTGATTGGGTCTGTTATGTTAGTTTTATTGAAGGGGGTGTGTTGAATGGAGTTTTTCGCTTCATAATAGAAGTGATTAGTGGTTTTTGTGTGAGTAATGTACAAATATGTTGATTGACAAAACACACTAAATGATAGGATTTTTTGGAATTATTCCAACCAATAATCCACTACATTTCAATCAAATTAAATAATTTTTTTTAGATGAAAGCCATTTTTACTAGACGTACGAACTTTGTTTAGTTGAGTTTATAAAATTACTACGAAACGGGTTTTTTTAAACCTAATAAGCTAAAATACCAGACTAAAAACTCGTAAAAAAAAACACCTACAACACCTGAACCAATTGGTTACTTTAAAAAAACTAGAAAATACATATTAACCTGTCCCTAATTATTTAGCCACGCACTATACACACACAAGCACCGCGTCGTGTGTGTGTGTCAGCCTTACTCTAATCTATAGGGTGTTCTCCCCACTGCCCACACTCCGCCGCCACCCCGAACAATTATGCTTTACAGAGTAAGTTTAACTTTTACAGGTTTCACTTTATAACGCTACGAATGGGCTCTACGCCGTAGCAAACCCCTTCGTAGCACTGTAGTACTTTTTAAAATTAATTACTTCGTAACTTCTGGAAAAATGTTCAAGGAAAAGGTTGGAAACGTCATAGGTTTTCGTTTTTCTTCGTGAATTCTTCTAAATTAAGTGAATTTCTCGAATGTTGGCGCGTTAATTGTGTATAATGGAAGATTTTGTTCTTATGTATTTATTTAATTACGTATTAAAATATGTTTGACGAAATTTGTAAAATAACATTAGATATGATTTTAGAATGTCATTGAGGATTACTGAGTGATAACGAAAATAAAATGACGCTATGATCTCCTTTAGGGGAGGGTGGGGACGTATTTGATATCATAGGCGAGAGATTTTTAACCACTGGTAAGATTCAACAATAAAAATTATAAGAAATCAATAAACATCACGTAAATGGTGAGTTGTAGTCAGCAGATAAGATTTAAAAATGACTTTCTGATGCACAGGGTTGAAAGATAACATTTGAGGAACCCAATTAATTTCACTTCAATAATCAGGAAAAAACATACGTGACGTTCCAGCACAGAGGCTCTACTTTGAAATCCGTAATTCGAACTTCGTCTATTGCTATCCCTTTTGCTCTCGATGCGTCACTAATTTGCAAGAAAGTGACGGGGCGATCCGAAGTTCGAATTACTGATTTCAAAGTAGAGCCCCAGTTGACGTATTTTGACGTTGCTCAATGGTGTTTTTTTTTTGGGATAGAGAAGGCAAACGAGCGTACAAGCCACCTGATGATAAGTGGGTTTTGAGATACACAGATATTTGCTTTCTCAAGACTGCCAATGCGTTGCCAACCCTGAGGACTAAGATGGAATGCTTCTATGCTAGTAATTCCACCGGTCGTCTTATCCCCACACCAGGGACCCAATTCTCGTGAGTTCGAGATGATTTTTCATGCGAGATATGTCAAAAAAATTACGCAGTTGACAGTGCATATCGCATGAAAAATCATCTCGAAGTCACGAGAATAAGGGTCCAGAGCACAACAATGCGATTACTGCTGGTCCGATAATAGGCAAAGTGACAAAAACTACGTATAGTTTGCTCCTAACAACAAAAAACCAATACCTAACTTAAGAAAAAGTACATGACTAAATCAATTTCAATTTACTACTTTTTATTCTATTTTATTTATTGGACAAAAAAACAGATATAGACTACATACAGAATTTAAAATAAAATGCTAAAGAGAAGTAATTAATAAGGGCGGCCACATACATACGGAATTACGTTTCAGAATTCTGTTTCGAAATTTCGATTCGGAATTCCGAATGCAGCTAATCCATACAAAATCTATGACCCTACCACACACGTCCCTTCGATTTTTTTCAGAAATCCGAATGTATGTGGCCGCACTTAGCTGCCTTCGGAATTCCGAATAGAAATTCCGAAACGGAATTCTGTATGTATGTGGCCGCCCTAAATGTCTAAATCCTAATACAATTCTCACTAAGATTTAATAGTTAGAAGTAAAGGTAGCGATTACTGCTACTTAGATTACGAACACAAATTGTGGCGTTATCTATGAAAAGGGACCTTATTGTCGATGGCGTTGACTCCGCACTGCGTCACGCGACATTATATTTATATCGGAGCATCGTTAATAATGGCGGGAACGCCATTGACAATAAGGTCCCTTTTCATAAATAACTCCACAATTGGCAACCGGAGAGAGAGTTAGGCTAAATTTTCTAAATCTTATTTTAACGAGCGGCAATCTGACATCAAGTAGGGTAATGAAATACCTATTTATAGATGAAAGCTGTAAGAAAATTGCTGAGAGAAATGTGGAAGGAAATTGTTGACGTTGAAAGTAAGTTGACAAGATACTTTTAAAGGATGCGAGTTAACAAAGTTCATTTATACGGTAACGAAGTACTTGTTCATCCTTGCCTGTAGTCAATCTAGGTAGTCTATTTATTAGGTTCAACGGTCTTTGACGGAGGCCATCTTGAATTGCTTCATCAATTTTGCGACGTCTTGCATTCTACTTTGTCTATACATGTATTATTATCGTATTTTTTTTCTATCTACTGCTATCATAATGTTGGCAATACCATAACTTGCAAAAGAAATTATGTTTAGTCAGAGAAGAAAAGAGATTAGATTTTATAATTGTCCTTTTAGTATAAGTATATACAGGGTGACAGGTAACTCGACTTATTCCTTGAAAGGGGTTATACTAGAGCTTATTTGCAATAATTTTGTTTTAGTTAACTGGGGGTCTAATGCCACGGGTACTTATTATTTTATTGAAACCTCTTTCATCGAACGTAGCATTACTCAGAATTTTCATTTCATCGAAAGGCATTTCTCGCCGCATGTCTAAAGTAACATAACCTACGTAATTAACGTTTAAGATATCCTGAAAACATCATGGTTTCAGCAGAAAATAGTGTTCGATGAAATGAAATTCGATGAAATGGTACAATCGATGAAGTGAAATTCGATAAAATGATGGGGTACCCTAATGCCACTGGTTTCCGAGTTATTTAAACATTGTTAAAAAATTTCGTCTTTTGATCTAAAACTGTCGATTGTGAAAAAAATACTTAACTCTGGGAACTGAAAATCATAACGATAGCGTTAACTATATTATCTATCTCTGGCTTTAGTTCAAAAATTTACCTGTACCTGGGACCCAATTCTCGTGAGTTCGACATGATTTTTCATGCGAGATATGTCAAAAAATTGTACGCAGTTGACAGTGCATATCGCATGAAAAATCATCTCGAAGTCACGAGAATAGGGTCCCTGAGGCGCTAGACAAGATGCATTACGCTTACTAGCGTTTCTATTCGTTTCGTTTTTTAATCAATCGCGTCAGTGGTAGATGACGTGATACGAAAAGTCACGTGATCTACCAGTGACGCGATTGGTTTAAACACGAAACGAATAGAAACGCTAGTTAGCGTAGTGCATCTTGGCAGGGCCCTCTGATTGTGACCCGTCACTCGTCAGCCAGAGTTTCGAAAACCAAGTAAAACTCAATAACCCGCTGTCTGTGGCACATGACTGAGACGGCGCACTTCCTGCCCCGTTCATTCGAGGCTGGTTCCACACCGTCGGCTGTCGTCTTCACGCCGTTGCTATCGAAACACTCATTAGTTGAACGGAAAAATATGAGAGATGTTATTGATGTAAATGAAGTATCAAGGGGTGCGTTGACTTAACAATTACCGTGCGATTGGGGCAGACAAGAAAAAGTGTGGCTTTTCTGTTACATTTACTAGTAATAACATTTTGTTCGAAATAACAGATATTGTTAACATACCGATATATTTTTTTTTAAATTGATACTACTACCTATATTTTCAGTGTAACATCTTTATTTAATAATCATACATTTCATGGATTCTCCATTTTGTCTTTGGTAATAATGTTAATTAATTAATTGAAACATTACAAGTAGGCATATTACAATATACTTAATAAGAAATCCGTTATAGAAGCTATTAAAATATATATTTTTAAACGCTTTACGTAAAAGAAACGCCTACGAGGGCAAACCGAAATTAAAAGAACACCCTGTGTTACCAAACGAACGAGTCAAAACGTTTTGGCGTCGACTGGGAATCCTTTTGTTGGTTAACTGAGTAGACGAGTACATGGAATTAAACGTATAATTGCTGTTTACTATTGATAATTTATTGTCATGTTCTATTATTTGATGGCTATCTTTTTTTTCAATTGTAATGACACTTATGAGTTGTGACAATCTTTCTTTATTGAGTGAAATTTATGACGATCGTGATTTAAATATTAATTATTATTTTATTACATTACCATGTAATTTTGATCTAGAGTCAACAAACTTTTATAGTACCCGTATCTTCAAAGCGTAGTAGTAACTTGGAAATGCTTTAAAATCCTAATGGTTTTCGAATTAGTACATTGAAAAAAAAAATGGTCGATCTATTTCATATTTCTCATATATCGAAGCAGGATGTGTTAAGTCAAAGTTCAATAAAGGTCAAGCTCCTTTACAATATTATGTACTCATAAAATATCTTTACCATAGAAATTAAACGGTAGCTATCGTAATTGTTATCTCTTTTGTTTGTACAATAAAGTGTTTATACATGTATAGGTACATTCATGTTCGACACGACGCGCTGGCCTAGTTGGTAGTGATAGTGACCCTGCCTACGAGGCTAGCGGTCCTGGGTTCGAATCCCGTTAGGGGCAGATATTTGTGTGATGAGCGCGAATATTTTTTCCTTAGTCATGTATGTTTTCTATGTATTTAAGTATATATTTCTCTATATAAGTATTTATATCGTTGTCTAGTACCCATAGTACAAGCCTAGGGCTTAGTTTGGGACTAGGTCACTGATAATTTATTTATTTATTTATGTGTGTTTGTATACACACATACATTCATGAAAATAAAGCTGTATCTTCTGACTAGACAAAAACCTGGTTTCAAAAATGAAACATTGTTAATTAGCACTGTGGCTGTGATTGAATGAAGGATTAATATACCTACCCAATCAGTCTATATCCTTCCCCCTGAACGAATGGTCCGGGCCATCAATCCCATGTTAAAAATACCCTTTTTTTTGCAATACGGCGCGTATTGAAGCCCACGTCATACGCACACAATAACTTTTGTACGTTGACGGTTTAACTTGCTTGTTAATATTTTATGCATTTTTTTCTTTGTCATGTAATTAGTGTCCGTTATTATAATTTTAGCTTAAAGCTTTGACCTATTAAAGCTTTTACTTAACTTGCAATGTATGTATGTATGCATGTATTTACGGGTCAAATCTTGCAAGTTGAATTTGACCCACTTCCCGGTTACCGACGAAGCTGAAAATTTGCATACACCTTTACTCGGGCCTTAAAATACGTCCGTTTGAATTTGGACTCGTATGACTCATCTTCTAATATTAGATATCAGTGATACACAGTAGTAAAGTAAGTAGTAAATTCTTCTTATTTGATCATTTTCATTTTCTTTTACACTTAGAACACGGAAACGAAGTCCGTTATGTTAAACTAGACTTTCAAGTTCAGACCGCCGCGCCGGCCGGATTTCCTGTTTACCTAGCTGCGGGCACTACAAGCTCTAAGTAAGTAAGCCCGCAGCGAGCACGTGATGGCTTTATATTAAATCCGCCTGAGTATACAAGCTTATACAACTTGTGAGTAACTGTTATCATGTACTTAACAGATGCAAAGTCCATCAAGAGCTGTTAGTTTGTTAGACCATTTTTGAGTAGGTAGGTGTTTGAGGCACTGTGAAAACTTGTAAGTAGAGTACTTCATTAATGATATTTAAATAAAAAGTTATAGTACTTACTTCTTTAATGATATTTAATTACAAAGATGCCGACCTAGCTGAATGGTATTGAGGCTAAACCGAGCATAGATAACGAAATAATTTTCATTTTCAATTTCATTCTCATACGATAATTTTTTAGTAGCTTTTTTAATTTAACATCAAAGGCGAGCAAGTCATAAAGCCTTATACATTTTTAAAAGCATGGTCCACTGCATATTGGAAACTAATGAAAAGAGACACAGAAAAACAACTATCATTAAAGCGCGTGCGCCGTATGTAATAAACCAAATGTAAACAAAAAGGGACTTCAAACGAAATCCAATATGCGTTGCGTCCGCCGTAATATCAATATCACGGCGCTTTGAGCCGCGGACATGCATTTATTTTAAACCAGGGCCCTAATATGCCTGTGTTATCGCGTGACAAAGTTTGGATAAGGCATCCGTCACCTTCTGATGCCAGGGTATTGATTCTCTCAAATGCAAAGGTGAGCGAATGCAGGAGTAAAGTCCAAGCGGCGAGTTTAAGTAGTCCCGTCAGAGCGAGCAAAACACATATTAGCGCGTGCATTCTCAATTAGGCAGTCTTATACGTTCGAGAAGCCATGCTGCCAAATTGAATACACGTGCTGAAATGTGTTTTGTTCGCTTTGACGGGACTACTCAAACTCGCCGCTTGGACATAACATCAATGTATCTCGGCCTCGCGTCGACTCGCGCGAGTGTGTAGACCTGGCATGACACGTAAATAAGTACGAGAGTGACGGATGCTTTATCCACATTTGACACACGATATAAACGCAGCCAAACTAGGCCCGCAGACCATCATTCAAACAGTATTAGTTACCTACTATGTAATCATTAATAATGATAATGATTCATAATGATCCATTATGGTTGCATGGTATGCGGTGCTTATTGATCCAGTTTCATTTATGTATTTACCTACCGAAATATATAAACGCTTTATTGCATGTATGTAAGTAGGTACGTTCATACATTTGTGGTTAACATATATAGGTACTATTATGGCGAACTTATCACCTCTATGGATCTCTTCAACGTGATTGTAAAAACTGTACAAATTCTATATTCAGGCTAGATTACAAGATTTATAAAAAGAATATGAGAATAGACCACACATTGACAATTTATTTATGGTGTTTACCAATTAGATTTTTTATGTAGATGGGAAGATGTAAATTTAAATTACCGTAAAACTACACAACTATGGTCCCAGCCTGCAACAATAGTCCAATTTTCCTCATTACATTATTCTAAAATATGATACCTTACTGCTATTATTGCTGGGTATATCTACCGTCTGGCCTAAAATCGATTGTTCTAAACTCTAGCTATAGCTAAAGCTATCATAGTTTTAGAATAATGTGATAAGTAAAATTGGACTATTTTGTAGGGCAGGACCATAGTTGTGTAGTTTTACGGTACACGTTTTCCTGGTTGCTTTGAGAGCCTTCTAATTTTGAAGGATAAAAAAACATCTTTAGAATTCCTTAATCACAATGTCGTATCTGTGTAACGATGTAATTAATTGTAATCATTGACTTTTCATTGGCATTTGGGACAGTTTTTTTGCTCACCAAAATATCTTTCGCCATTTTAGTAGTATGTTTTCATCGTGTGAAATGTACTTACTGACTAACCCCCTTACTAATAAACGTTGAGTAACGGTGGTTTAGCTATACAATGTTTTGTCCTTATCTGTCATTATGACATTTGGATTTGACAGATAAGGACAAAACATTGTATAGCTATACCACCGTTACTCAACGTTTATTAGTAAGGGGGTTAAAGTCAAAAATAAGCGTCAAAATCGTCGTGTTAAATATTGACAAACTTAATATTAAGGTCGTAAAATAGGTCTTTATAGGTAGTTGGCTGGCTTTGCTAATGAATAAGCTAGCATATTTAATACGAGTGAGGGGAACACTAAGAAGATTATTCGTACGAGTACAGTTTCACCTTATTGAATTGCAATAAGGTTCAAAAGCGGATACGTCTCTTTGTGGCTCACTGTACTCTAAAACTTCATCTAGTTACTTAAAACATATTAGTTAGTTAGTCAATGTTGTGAGAAACCTATTTGAATAATGAAAATTGATCATATGCGCCGGTTTTAAAAAGTTAAAACTTCGACAAGATAAGTTCTTTATTAGGCGTTTCCAAAGAGTTGAAAAGAGTTAGAATAAATTGTTATCAAATCTGAAAGGTCAGGCGGGGCTATTGCATCTGCGGGGCTATTGTTACTTTTCATACTAATTTTAAAAGTAGAATACGTTTTAGTATGAGCTTACTTAAGAAGTGGCCGTTGTTATTTATCACCTTTTAGTTAATAAAATATTATCATAGCTTTTTCGGGTTCGATATTGAATCGATGGGAAATGTTAAAGATCAGCTGATACGAAAAAAATATTATTCAAAACTTGATGAAATTATAATAAAACATGAGCGCGCGCGTCTTTCATTATTGCCAATCGCGAACGAGCTAAGAGCAAAATTAATAAAGCGATGAAAGGAATTTGATGAGTTAGCTATAATTATGAACGTGCGTAGCCCGTACATAGCTACTTTATTCATTTTACGTCAACTACACACAGATATGCCGCAGTTCCACGACTAAGCCTTAAAAATACAGAACCAATATTGTTTAAACAGTTTAAAGCGCGGCGTGGTGGCGGCATGGCGAGGCAGGGTGACGTGACGCCACGATCTACCTGTTGAAACGTTTTCCACCATCTTAATTCAAAAGAACACATCTAACTTACACACCCAAAGCAAATGTAACCCTTCACGATGAAAAGTAAGGCCGCAATTTCAATAAAACTTTTGTAAAAGATATAGGATGTTGTATAAAGGTTGAAGCGCTGCTATAAAGCTTTTCCGGGATGACGGATATTAAATTTGAATAATCGCATTGCGAGCGACTGAGCGTGAAAACAGTAGTTTGAAGTTATTACTCGCGTGTTAATAGAGATGTTTTAGGTATTTGCTTTAGGGGCTTTTTCACAATCGACAAGTAAATTTATGTGCCAGTTAAAGTTAGCTCCCTCCTTGTCTATGTTCAAGTGCAATAAAAGGAAAGGGCTAAATTTATGTGTCAGATATTCTTTACTTGACGATTGTGAAACAGGCCCTTATTGATTTAAAGTTCTAATAAAATGTATGGAAAATAACTTTTTTGTCACTTGGGAAGGACATAGGGTTTTTTTTATCACTGAAATTTTGACCGTTCTTGAGGTAATAGCGATCAACGAATTCTATGCGCGCGGAGAAGCGGGCAACAAATAATGCCTAGTAAATATATATTACTATTATTATTTCATGGAATTGGCATTTTTTAAATAATACAACTTTTTTCTCTTAAATAATAATAATAATAAAATAAAATTTATTCGTCGAAAATTAAAACTTACGAGTTCCTTACGAGGTCCTTATAAAATTAATTTCTTATTTTGCCGAAGTAAAACCCTTGTTGACATTTTTATTCGTGTAAACAAAATCTACAACAATTATTTCATATAAAATCAACGGGGTAGGTACATACCTAAAAGGGTTAAAAAGACAGCCCTTTCAATTTAAACTCAAGTTAAGCTTAATCCGCCTGTATAAACCCACTGTTGAGCCTTAGGGCTACTCTCACGATGAATCCGAGTCTAGATCGTGTACATCGAGGGGTTTGCCCCCGCGGGGGGGAGGGGGTGTAGTTTATTTGCTAAGCTTAGTCACTTGTCCCACCGGCGACGATAAGCGAAAAACTAGTAATGGCCGATTTACATTGGGCAAGGACAGTGGCAAGTACAGTGCCAACGACAGTGGAGTGAAAAAATAGAAAGCGATTCTATTTGGATACACTGGCAAGGCAACTTGTTATCTGTTGACTTCTTATCTGCCAATATAGGTCAATTTAAGTGAGTTTATTATATAAATACTGATACCTAATTGTTTATTTCTTGACTTTGTTTGATTCACACCTTGAGATGGCGATTAACTTGTAACATTTCGATGTGATGTATCACACTGCGGTCCTTATCTTATCGTACTAATTGGATAAAGGCCGCAATTGATACACTACACCGAAATGTTACAAGTCGCTACCTCGACTTTTACACCTCATTGTTTTTGTCACCCCAAACGTGCACTCCACGGGGTTTACTGCCTAACTCATTTTGAGAGCACGAAGGCGAGTCTGCTTTCAAAATGAAAATAATTGTTCCACTTTGATGTCGATTGCGATTGTGAGTGCGATATGCAATATAAGCCTTGGACCTAATCTCCCCAAGGACCGTCGCCATTATTCAAAATTCGAAATAATAATATTTATTCAGTAAATTGGTCACATGAGGGCTCTTTTACACGTCGGTAATATAGAGTTAATCTACTAGCGCTTCGGACAAGACCATCATTGCCAATACTAAAATACAATAATACTTAAAAGTAAGTATATTACAAGGTAATAAAGTAATAAATAATTATTTTAAAACTAACACTAATAAAATCATTACAAATGTAATCTCAATAACATTACATTAAAAATAGTGACTAGGAGAACAACATGACGAGGTCTCTACGACAGGAACGATAATTAAAGTAAACAGGAACTGGAAAACAGGTCCTTGCAAGCGTGAACGGACCGGACCTCACAGACAGCACCCGTTCACGCGTATGACGTATGACGCGTATCTCAGCCATCGCTTCCCTCAACCATGTGTTCGGGAAATTATTGGACTTGCAACGCATCCACCCATTTTTCCTCCCCTCTGGGCGAGCTTTCATCAAATAAAGGGTTAATTGAGAGTTACTTAATTTGAGTTTAATTCCATACGTTTATTAATGCATGAAAATTTCATTTAACATTAGCAAAAAACGGCAAAAAAATCACGTTTGTTGTATGGGAATAAATATTTATTTTATTCTGTTTTTAGTATTTGTTTTTATAGTGGCAACAGAAATACATCTTCTGTGAAAATTTCAACTGTCTAGCTATAACGGTTCGTGAGATACAGCCTGGTCATAGACAGATAGACAGTAATAGGGTCCCGTTTTTACCCTTTGGGTACGGAACCCTGAAAAATTAGGAATTTTATTTGAGTTTTTTTTTTTTTTTTTTTTTTATTTAACTGCCCTTAACTATGTACAATGTTTTTGAAAACGGCCCGGGTGCGGGCAGTCATTAGAATTCCAGTACCATAAGTACAAACTTATAAAAGTCAATGGGCATTGAGTCACCAGACAAGTTAAAAACGTCCCCCAACTCTTTTATCCAATGACAACATGATGTTACAATAATCCCACGCCGACACTAATTACTCTAATTAGCTACGACGGGCTCCAATAAACCAAAGTAATAAAGCCCATCCAGTTTATTCCAGAGTATGCAATCAGCAGTCATTAAGGGCTAAGCCCACAGTGGCGCGGTGGGCAAATCGCCCACCGCCGGGGTGGCCGCTGGGCAGCGCGGGCCGCATGCACCATGCACTAATATAAATGAACCCTTTAGAGCTCACCCCGGATTAATAACGTTTATGAACTCTACAGGGTGTCCGAGAAATCTGTGTCAATATTGCTGGGAAAAATATCACCTTTTTACTGGTCGTGAAATATTTTTCCTTTTTTTTCATCAACGCACAATAGGCAAAGTATGCTTTAAATTTTGATAGAACAATCCCATTCCAATCAATCAGCCCCAATCTCAATTACTTACTGCACGTTCCAATATTAAATCTACCTACAGTATTTTCAATTCATAAAAATGAAATGGCGCGACTTACCGAATTAAAAGAACGTAGAAAGTTTACCTCCGCACGAATAGCATTATATTTCTTTAATTTTCCGCCTCAAAGATCGTTCTAATTTGTTAAAGACTATATTTTACGGTACATAAGGATTGCGAATTAGAAATATAACAGAACAATAGCAATAAATTTATTGACAAAATTTTACACAAAAACACAAAACGTAAGATGTAAATAGATATAAGCATAAGTCGGATGTATTATCTGTTGGAAATCCTAAATAAATAAATAAATAAAACAAAATGAAAGGTATCACAAAGTATACAAGAGTATCAAATAAGGTTTTTAATTATGTATATACAGGGTTTATTGTACAGGGCGAACGATATGAAGTGTTACCCAATCGTTTTTACCGAACCTTGTGTCAAAGTAAATGCGACTTACTATAGGGAAATTGTTTTGGAAGCTGCATTGGAGCCTTGGGCACGCAAACATTTCGGTAGTAGACCGTGCACATTTCAACAAGACTCGGCCCCGGCACATAAAGCTCGTGTGAACCAAGAATGGCTGAAAGACCGTGTTCCATATTTCATTTCGTCCACACACTTTCGAATTCCCCAGACGCGAATCCGATTGACTGTTCTATCTGGTCCATTTTGGAGAGCAAGGTGAGGAGAAGAAAACATGCCAGTATGGATGCACTGAAGAAAGCGATCGTTGTAATTGGCATAACATACCGCAGGACCACATTCGTGCAGCGTGCTTTCAATTTTCTACCGTCTGAAGGCCATAGTCAAGGCAAGGTGGTCATATCGAGTTAAAATAAACTAATTTTTCAATTTTGATATTTTTTTCTCAGTTTTTTCTTAATAAAAAATAATTGGTTGCAACAGAAAAAAATCTTAGCCTTTTGAATTTGGTAACACTTCATATCGTTCACCCTGTATAGTTTATAAATAAAAAATTGCGGCCGGTCCAGCTCCACGAAATTAATTTGTCAAGGGCTTCAGTATATTCTAGAGCAGGTCTATTCATCTATTATTGATTCAAACCGATCAAAGGGCTTTGAGGAAAGGTCGTAGACATCGATAGATCGATACGAAGTATCCAATTAGGAAATAGGATCCATTTATAGGGGAAGTCCGAGGCATACTAACGACAAATACTTTGTCTAAGTACTCACTATAAATACATATGGGGCCCTAACATGGTTGCGTTTATCGCGTGACAAAGTTTAGATAAGGCATCCGTCACCTTCTGACACGTAAATAAGTACGACAGTGACGGATGCTTTATCCACATTTGACGCGCGATATAGACGCAAACATACTAGGCCCAATGGTGGGTGTTATTACTAAAACTTAAACAACCGCTGAACCCTTGTTTATACTTCAATTTATTTAGAATTAGAAACCACAATAACATTATATTGCGTCTGGTCAACTCTTTATTACCTAGCAAATAGTACAGTACAATAGTCTTGGAGCCGCAAAATAAAATTGTTTTAATGTCACTTTATTTGCGTGTCGTCAATTGTTACTCTAGTACAAATTGTAAAGAGATTACAGTTCACGAGCCGCAGTATAATGTTGTTGTGGTTTTTAATTCTAAATAAACTGAAGTATAGTAAATGTCAATCCATAGAAAACTGACACTTTAGACATGTCTATGGCGTATAAGTTTTTTGTAATAAAATAACACCGATAAAGTTTACGGAGAAATGCAGAAATGTGGCTAGACAAATTTTGATGGAAAATGTTTTTATGCTTGTTTTGTAGTAGGTATGTAAACAGCCGGAATTGAATTTACATTTCCAGCAGCGATATTTCAATTGTTATAAAGCACTAAAATATATATTTCCATTCCTCCGAACTTCAATAGGCGATCACTGAAGGTAGATTTTCTGTTAGAAAATATTTCACAATTCGCTATTGGGAATATTGTAAAATGCTGGAATGCAGACAAGCTTCATTTTAATTTGCAGCGAATATTATTAATTTGGCGAATGTTCTGGTTACTTAAATAAAATAAGAGGTATTTTTCATAAAAAGGAGAGAACTTAACGAACCTATTTAACTTATAACAGTTATAATCAATCAATCAATCAATCAATCAATCAATCATTTATTTGTGACTAGCGACCCGCCCTCGCTTTGCTTCGGTTAATTTGAGTTTTCTGTAACACCCGTACAATAAACCAGCATTTATTATACATATAAACCTTCCTCTTGAATTACTCTATTTATTAAAAAAAAACTGCATCAAAATCCGTTGCGTAGTTTTAAAGATCTAAGCATACATAGGGACAGACGGACAGACAGAGGGAAGCGACTTTGTTTATACTATGTAGTGATTACAGGTCATTACAAAAAAGATGGTAAAATATATATAGTATCACTGTAAATTGCCGGTAGGCGTACAAATTTATAAAGAAATACAAGTAATGCTATCATAAATGTCAAAATATAACATGAATAAAGTATAAAATGTTAAAGTTTAAATCTGATTATAATGAGTATAATGACCGTCTGCCATTATGCCTTCTTTATCACCATGACAACTTTTCAACTTTTTTTTTATACAGGCAACCCACCTTAGTCGTTAGGGTTGGCAAAGCATTTGCAGACTTACAGCCGCACTCAGAGACGTCAATTAAATTTAATGCTTGATTGAAGTTGCTGCTGTCACTTCCTTGCTATAGCAATAGAATAAGACAACACGTCACTAAACAAGCATTAAACTTAATTGACATCTCTGAATGCGGCACTTAGGATTCCAGTCTCGCAATTTGATTTGATTTGAGGTGTCAATCTTGTTTGACATTGCTTACGTGACTGTAAAGCGACAAGGTACAAAAGTACAACGTTACTGTGACATAGTAAATTGTGTGTTAGGAATCAAATTGTTCTTACTTATTTTTTTGTTTATATAATAAAAAACCCAGTCAAGTGCGAGTTGGACTAGCACACCGAGGGTTCCGCACCGCCGCACTGTACCTAGATATTATTATATTCCGATATGAAATCGATTTCGAATCGAATCAGCGTAACCCCAAACTAACACACAATTTTTTTTAGTAAGTATTTGTTGTTTTTCTTCAAGTTGTGTTTTTACGATACAATAAAAATAAAAATACGTTGAAAAAAAAACGTTTCTTGTATATTATTTCACATTCTTATTTGTTTTTATTTGTTAGTAAATCCGACCTTATCACACATTCTGAAAAAAAAACCACCCGCTATCCATTTTGGTTCAAAAGATACAGCTCTTTAAAGTTAGGACGTACGGACGGACAGCGTAAGCAAGTTCATAGGGTCCCGTTGGGTACGGAACCCTAAAAAGAGGATGTACTTGTATCATATCTAAAATGGTATCCGTAAGAATTAAACTCAGCGGCAGCTACCCTATTTTGTTGAATGAGAACTCGTTAAATTCGGCTTAACGTTGCGTTGCGAGCCACTAAGTACTACAGTTAAAATGAGAAAATGGCCGATTTTTGTCGACTTTCACAAACCAATTTAACAGGCAGTTAAATCTTAATCAGCTGTTACATTTGACAACGATCAAACCGCCAACAGTCCGTTTAATCGTTGGTGAACACTGCACTTAAAGTCTAATATAAACTGAGATTCATTATGATTTCAAAACTGGTACAATCCGGGTTTTAAGTTGAACAAGATAATAACAACTATTACTTATAAAGTGCTTACCTCTGTCAAAGGATAGAGCTAGCAAATTCAGCAATCCATAGAGGTATTGCAGCCAGTGTGATAGGGACCATGCCGCGGGCGGACCTGCAAGAGGGGGTGTTCTTTTTGTAGTGGTTTCTGATCATCTTTTCTATCTTTTAATTATTTAAGTAGCTTAGTTTTCCTTTTATTTTAATACGTTTCTTTAAAAAAATTAATCGTAATTGTAATACTTATGTTACAACCAATCATTGTCTTGTTTTATTAAAGCCTGATATAATGGCGCCCATTACGGCCTTACTGATTTTTATAGTAAAGAACCATCCCTCCCCTCCCCTCGCATCCCATATTGGACACACGAGCGTGGGATCTGAGACACATTGATATTAAATTCTTAAAACTACAATTTTAAGACTTCAATCCTAAGACTCCAAATGGGTTGTTAAACCCTGAGGACTAAGATGGAATGCATCTATGCCAGTAATTTCACCGTTTGTCTTATCCCCACATCGGAACACAACAATGCGAACACTGCTGCTTTTTAACCGTGGTTGTTTTGGTCCATTCGCTTGGGATCTACGATGCCACAGATACACAAACAAATACAGAGGATTCAACATATTTAAACACTTAAAGTCAGGTTTAAAAAAAAACCCTTTTTATAGACTACTTAATAACTATTTACTTACAAAAAAAAAACCGAGACGAGAATACGTACTCTTATGGCCGCTTTTATAAAGGCCCGTTAGTAAATATGTCAGATCAAATTTTAGTAACTTCATACAAGTTTTGACATTCCTGACCGTGATCTAACGGATCTTTATAAAACCCAGCCTTAGAGTATCTCTTCAATCTCGACTTGAATAAATAATATCCGGTGCAAAAATCTTCAAGAGGCGAGTTTCTGTTGAGAGCTAAAGCGTTTTATTTTATGCGGCTAAGCACTATATACTCGTATTTCCATTTCTCCGAACTTCAATAGGCGGGTCATTGAATAGTAGATTATCTGTTGATACTACTGTTGAGCTTCTTTTAGATCTTATTTTATAAAAATATTTTCCGATATGTTATTATTTACTATTGTATGAAACTGTGATTTTGATGTGGCGAATTATAAATACATAAAAATAAATATTATGCGTCTACATCATACATGTGACCTAGTCCTAAACTAAGCTCTAGGCTTGTATTATGGGTACTAGACAACTATAGATAGAGAGTTGTCTCTACTTGTTATAATTCTAGGAAAAATCCAAGAACCAGGAAAAAAATACTCGCGCTCATCACACAAATGAACGATTCGAATTGACCACGGTAATTTTTTGAGTATGTGTTTTGACAAAAATCATGCTTATAGAGGTTTGTGTCAGATAAGCACTTTTTTTTGATCATTATTTACTGAGTTTTTTTTTTAAATATTATCAGTGTTTACTACGCCCGTTTTGTACTAGACGTCATTTGGTTTGTAACCGCGTTTTGTTTTTAATTGTAGCATAGAAAAGACGATGTAGCGTTTAATCTTTTTAGCCATTAGCAGAAAGTTTACTTATTTTCTCAATAAAATAATGAACAAAAAAGTTTGCTTTTGAGACTCACGTCTATAAGCATGTATTTTTAAGAACGCCTTTTAAAAAAGTTCCTGTTTTTATTTGAACCCGGAATTATTAGTTTCGTAAGCAGAGGCACTACCATCTTGTCTAATTGCTTCGTCAAATCTATGGCTCCAGTGAAAACGGATACAAGCCGACTTAGCTCGTTTTAAATAGAGAATATGCTGGACTTACACCCTTTTTCACTTGGATCTCACAAGACGTGTACCCTTTTTCACTAAAGCCACAGTAATTAGAACGTACCATTTGAATCCCTAATAAAACCTATGTTACACTGCGAGCAAGTCGAACAGTTGAATAAAATCAGCGTATCCGATGGCTGTCCAATATATACTCGTATTCGGAAGTGAATTTTCGTGTAAAAAGGATATCCGCAAATTCCGGGGTTGTTTATTTTCAGTGATACCTCACTATAAGCGGTTCGGTCGTCGGCGAAAATATCTGGTAATATTCGAAACCTGATATTTGAATCCGGCGGGATTTCACAGTCGGCGAAGCGCCATGGTTGCCGGCCACATTTATTTTGTTTTTTGATTATTTTGGCTATGGCAATGTTTTTTACCGAACGTCATAGGGAAGGCAGAATGATGGAGTACTATAACGTATGGTTTTGATGTGGTATCTTTGATGTGTCATAATATGTTTTTAGTATATACTACCACACCTACTTCCAACCTGTCCGTGTCCTGTAGCCAACCACCCACCTGGCAGTCTTCATGGAATTGGTCATTGCCGGAATATAGGCACCACTGCTATTAATAATATACACACATCAAAATACTCAGTATCCCTAGACAAATTTGATGTTTTGACTCAGTAATATGCCTATATTGAAATGTTCAAAACTGTCTAGGGATAAAAAATATCCCTAGGCACTTTGGATGTGTGTATATTATTTCGGCACTATGTAAATACATAGTGCTCGTATATCTTACATTACTACTATTTTTTGTAAAATAGGTGATATTTACAAGTACTTACTTTTGAAACTAATCTAATTAAATAAAAATGCAGTTACTATAGATCTATACCGACGATGTGTTATCCTAAATCAATTATTTGAAAGATAGAAACATCTACTAGCTCCCAAGGGGAGAAAATTCATCAAACATAACATTCAAAATGAGCAAAGCTTAAATTCAGATCTGGCTAAATCAATAGGTATTTGATTTACGTCGCTAGATCAACTAGGTGCAATTAGTTTTCAAAGCGGCGGCTCGCGCTCCGGGGAACCTCTTTGATGCATGCGTTTGATTGCTATCGATCCAAAAGGTAGCTCGAATGAATTAATTCGGCTGTCAAAGGATGTCAATGCTACGGGCAGTAATACTGCAGTTATTAACGCACCGAGAAGCCATGTTAATGAGAATAGAGCGGATAGATTGCGAATTACAGCGGGGGTGTGTGTGCAGTGCACAGCGGCGCCTTGTTAACGAGTATTATTTTGGTCTAATTGGTTTTAGTCTCGTCGGTGGAAATGAAGATTTTGTTTATTAATCACAAAATATTACAGGGCTACAGTTCTTAACGAAAAAAACGCCTAGGCTTTTGTACAGTTGGTCTCATAAGTGGCTGTAACTTGTCTCTTTGACAGATTAGTGCAAAACTTCAAGCATGACATTAAAGTGACAAAGAAAGAAAGAAGCATACATGTATTTTACATAAGTAGGGGAAGCTATTTGTACCCCGGACATAGTTTTACCCCGGATAGTTGTCAATATTTAAAATGTCCCGCGCTCCTCAAAAATAAATATCTATGTCATTTGAACCATCATCTATGAAACTGAAAGTAAAGTTAGTACAAAACTCGAGAGGGGCGTGTGCGTCGAGAAAATTACAAAAAAATAAAATTTGTTACAGAAAGTGAGTTGTTACAACTTTATTTCAAACTCGTTTATTTAGTGTTTTGTAGATATATGATAAAACTGAATAATTAATGCTAAAGCTACATTAATAGCTATCAGATAGTGCGGTCCTTTCATTTCAACCTAACTTTTAGACGAAGTGCGTTAACAAAACTTACTTTTAAAAACAGTTGCTTTGTTGTTTGCGTATTCTATAGGCTTCATACTTTCACTTGATTGGTATGTAATTTGTCTATCAAACAAGCAAATGCAATTTAAAAAAAAGTTCTTTTATATAAAAAATATTAATTGTATACTGGGCTTTAATTTTTCGTCATATTACTTATATATTAAATTTGATATAAAATACTTTTTATCGATTAAACGGCCCGGTCGTTTCCTATTCGGATACTCTACTATCATGGCCATCTGCTATATCACACATAACAGAACTATCGATCATCTCTTTAAACTATACGCAGACGGTGAAACTTTTTAAATGCAAAAAGAAAGGCTATCACAGTTTTTAATCTGATTCAAGTATGAAGCCTTAGCTAGGCAAATAAAAAGTTTTAAGTTGTAAACAAGACCTCCAGTCGACCAACGCGTTTCTCTCCACTATTTTCCAACAGAAAGAAGCACATTGAAAATAAATTGGCACTCCGAGACAGAATTAAAGAAACAAAAAAATAAGTGTATTTTCCTTCGTAAGGGATTTGCGCTTAATTAGATATCACTATAGAAACGTCTCGTTTTCAGTTCGCTTCATTCCTGATATTCCTTGGAAACATTTTCAAGATAAACTCTAAGTAACTATAGAGCTTGAAGTTAAAGATACATTTATTGCCTAAAGATGAGTCAAGTCGTAGTTTATAAAGGTGTCATAATGAATTATAAGTAGGTCCTTCAAATTGAGTACCTAGTGAATTAGGAAGTATTCAATATCATGACAATTACCATGTACAAATTCTAAACACACTGTAATTTAAAATTTACTGACACCTAAAAACGTATTATATTATGGAAATTTAATACTCAATCTTAAGAGCGTCTCTAAGAAAGAGGTTTCCGACCTTTGAACCGTGTCGCCACGTAGACGACTAAGGATCTCCGCACACCTATCGACGCGGAATCGGCGTCAGCTGATCAAAACTCTTTATGCCTACGCAATTGTAACTGTCTGGTAAGGGTACAGCGCCTCTATTCCCGACGGTAAAAACGATATCGTAGTTGACCTGTTATGGTATTGTTATGACGTCAGACGCCATTACTGTCAAGTAAATAAGAGCTATCAAAACGGTGACAATACGACAACAGGTCAAAAACGATATGGTTTTTACCGTATTTACCGTATTAACAAATAATACAATTATAAGTTTGACGACGCGCTGGCCTAGTTGGTAGTGACCCTGCCTACGAAGCTAGCGGTCCTGGGTTCAAATCCCGCTAAGGGCAGATATTTGTGTGATGAGCGCGAATATTTGTTTCTGAGTCATGGATGTTTTCTATGTATTTAAGTATATATATATATATATATATCTATATAAGTATGTTTATCGTTGTCTAGTACCCATAGTACAAGCCTAGAGCTTAATTTGGGACTAGGTCAATTGGTGTGACATTGTCCCCTGATATTTATTTATTTATTTTATAAGTGAGAACGATCACGGCCTCTGTTCTAGGCGGTAAAATCCAAATCGTATTTGACGTGTTGTATTGTTTTTAACTCGGCCGCCATTACTGCCAAGTAAATAAGAGTTATCAAAACGTTGACAATACGATAACAGGTCAAAAACGATATGGTTTCTTCCGTGTTGAATAGAGGCCCAGTCTGTGTATCTGTGTTTCTGTGGCAGTGTATCTTTCAAACGGATAGACCGATTTAAATCCGGTTTGTTTTAAAAAATGCTAGTTTAATTAGGTATATTTTTTAAATTAGGTTACATTACATGAAAATTGGTGAGGCAGTTTAAGGGACTCTGAAAGAAGGGGTTGCCTTTTATCAGGGTTTTATCTATTTAACTGTTAATGTAGAAAGAAAGACAGAAAGAAAAAAAGAAAATAAACTTATCGACACAAAAACGACAAGGCCAAGTTACCGAAGCGCTAACATAAGTAATTATGATTTGTATTTTTATTAAGTTATAATTGATTTAACATTTCTGTGTGTCACAGGTATTATTTCTTTAAGTGAGTTGGAAGACATTTTATTTTATAAGGCAATTCCTCAAACTTTTTTTGTGTAATAATGAGTTTACACATGTACATTAACTATGTTGACTATGGACTTAGTTAATAATAAAACCATTTTACCATACGTAATAATTTTACCATGATATCATTTAATAAAAAAATGCTATTCCGAAGATGTAGTCTCGAAAAGTACTGCTACGGAACCTCCTAGATCAACCGTACAGCTTCTAGGACACTTGAATCTCTATAGGGTACTCGTATCTTGGAGAACAGCCGGTATAGTTACTTTAGATAACAGACTAATAGTTGATTCTTCGAGCGATTTAATGTACCTAATTGGAAACGGATATTTTGTTGTAGTACGGGATAGTGTTTATAAAAACAGAGTTTTTTGGCCTAGTTGGTAGTGAAGTTCAAATCCCGCTAATTAAATAAAATCCCTGTTTTTTTTCCTTGACTACGTATACGTTCTTCTTGTGTGTATTTCTCTGTTCTTTGTTTCTGTTTGTCACGAATAATTGTTTTTTTTTTGCTTCTATTATTTTTGCGGATTAGACTCAAACTCAAATAATTAAATTCAGCGAATTGGCCAAGGCTCTTTAATACATCGGTAATATTTAATGAAATTAGCTTCAAACAAAATCAATAAAACCCGTCAAGTGCGAGTCGGACTCGCACATCGAGGGTTCCGTACCGCCGTACATTAGGTAATAGTTTATTCCGATTTAAATTCGACTTCGCATCGAATCAGCGCGAGCCCGTCTCAAACTTGACCATTTTTTTATTATTTGTTTTTTTCAGGGTGGTACTACCTCATGTACTATCATGCCAAATTTGACGCTTCTATGTTTTACCGTTTTTACGATACAACAAAAATAAAAATATATTACAAACAAAAACGTTTCTTATGTAAGATTTAATGTTTAAAATTACATTTTTATTTGGAAATTTCCAGACATCATGGCTTCTATAGACATTACCCTTCAATCAACTCTGTCTAAATTATTAAACATTCATTTTAGTTCAAGGTCTTGGACTCAAGCGGTTCTCCCAATTCGTTTCGGTGGACTTGGTATTCGATGCTCTTCTAGCGTGGCACTACCAGCTTTCCTGTCCTCCGCTTATGGTTCGTTGCCTCTCGTCAGTATTATCTTAAATGTCCTACAGATACTTGACGTTGAGATTGCGAACCTGGTGGAGGCCAGGGATACTTGGTGTGAGTCGTGTCCCGGAGTGGATATGCCAGTCAAGAGGCATATCCAAAGAGCATGGGATACTCCTCGCCTCATATCAATTCATACATCTCTCATACAAAATAGTCCGGACGATTCAGATCGCGCCCGTCTTCTCGCTGTCTCTGCAGGCGAATCAGGTCACTGGCTCCACGCTCTTCCTTCCCGCAACATAGGCACAGTGTTGGACCCAAGCTGCTTGCGCATAGCAATAAGTTTGCGGGTTGGAGCTAGAATCTGTGAACCTCATACTTGCACGTGCGGGAAGGAAGTGAGTGAGCTGGGACGACATGGCCTTTCATGCTTTAGAAGTGCCGGCCGTTTGTACCGGCATGGCACAATTAATGATCTGATCCGTCGTTCGCTTGCCACTGCCTCTGCACCAGCTGTCCTGGAACCAGCAGGTTTACATAGAGACGATGGCAAGCGACCAGACGGAGCTACATTGGTGCCGTGGAAACTGGGTAGGGCACTGGTGTGGGACGCGACGTGTGTTGACACATTCGCCCTGTCCCACGTCCAGTCAACCCGTAATCGGGCCGGTGCAGCAGCTGATCAGGCCCAAACCAACAAGCGCCGCAAATATTCATCATTATTAAATAATTATGAATTTGTGGCGCTTGCAGTGGAGACCATGGGACCTTGGTCAGCTGATATGAAAAGCTTTATTAAGGCCCTGTCATCCCGGCTCATAGACACCTCCGGAGATCCTAGAGCTGGTGCTTACCTCTCCAAAAGGATTGGGCTAGCTATCCAGAGAGGTAACGCAGCCAGTGTCATAGGGACCATGCCGCGAGCGGACCTGCTAGAGGGGGTGTTCTTTTTATAGTGGTGATTATTATTTACGTCTTTAATATTTGAGTAGCTTAGTTTATATTTTAATTTAAATAAGTTTAGTTTTAACTTTTAATTGTATTATATTAAATATGTATCTACTTATGTTTATACTGTTGAATAAATAAAAACGTTTCTTGTATGGAGACCCCCATTGTTATTTAACTTTCCTAAAAAAAAAAGTTAGTAAATCCGCCGTAATAACAAAATACACATTTTGAAGAAAAAATTTACCCGCTATCTATTACGGTTCAAAAGTTACAGATGTTAAAGTTAGGACGGAGGCATATCAATAGGGGCCTAATAAAAATAAATCGCTGAAATATACAGGGTGAGTCCTAAGTCGTGTACCGATATTATGGATTCTAACGCAGCATTTCAAAGCGAATTTAGTGCATTACATCCAAAAGCCAACAATTAAACTTAATTGAAGTAAAACTTAATTTATTTAAAGAGTAAAAATTATTACCAACCCTGTGGTCACCCTATTCTACTAGAAGAGTTATGTATGAGTCTGATAGCTCAATGTAAGAAGTAGGGTAACCATGAGACTCGGTAAATTTGAATTTAATAATTTTATTAATTATTACAAAATATTACGTTTACAGATTTTTGCATAATGTTACTTACGAGTGCTCTAATTAACGGCAAGGAGCCAGAAAAACATATTTGGGTTTACGACTTAGGAGTCACCTTGTATAAACGTGCACCTCCAAACGACTGCACCAAACTGAAAACTTTTTTTTTGTGTTCTTTATTGTCAGGACAAGGTTTGTATGACCGAAAAATGAAAAAACCGGGAAAATGGCGAAACCGCTGGCGGCAGCTAGAAAATAAAACCCAATATCACGGCGACCCTTAGGTACTTCTGAGCTGATATCTCTTAAAAGTCTCTCTTTTTCTGTAACACCCGTCCATATTCTAGAATTTTTGTACATCAAACCTTCCCTTTGAATCACTCTATCTATTGATGGAAACCGCATTGAAATACGTTGCGTAGTTTGAAAAATCTAAGCGTACATGCAGTGGGACAGACGGCGGGAAGCGACTTTATTTCATAATATAAAGAATATAATAAACTCCGAGTTAATTTATAACTGAAATACAACGCTTCAAAAACTAACTGCGTGTTTTATTACACTTCAAATCCTTTTAGCAGCGTTCAGTATTCCTTTTACAAATAAAACGCTCAGATGCAACTGGTCGCCTAGCAACACTACCCGTTCCAAACCGAAAATCGTATGTACAATTTAAGCCATAGTAAATTCAACTCTTTTCGCCTATGAATAAGGTTAGATATGCAATGGACAACTTATACACTTGAGCTCTTTTTGAAATAAAGGCAAAACAGCTAGGGCTAGACTTCCTGGAATTACCGGGCTGAGTGCATGTGTGTGTGTGTAAGTGTATCGTACACGTTTGCGTTAGTGTGCGTTCGGTGGAGTTCAGTGTATTGGGATCGATGCGTGTAATAACATCGGGACATGATTAAGGTCTTGATAAATTGCGTTTAGACTGTACCTTAGACAGCTTTGGTAGCAAATATAGGCACTTTTTCGATTTGATAAAGTGGTGTAGTGTAATTATAATAAATACCGGTTTAGTTTCAGTGCCGGATTAGGTCAGCGCGGGGCCCGTAGCAAATTCTATATAGAGACCCTTGGTTTGTTTTAGGTTTTTTCTTAAGTTTAGGGTTCTAAATAAAACAACTGGTGGAAATTGCGCGGGGCCTGTAGCATTTACTACTCTTGCTACGTGGTTAATCCGGAACTGTTTAGTTTACGAAAAGCCGGCTAGTTTGTTGGTGCGTATGATGTACATGTTTGTATTCGTGCGTGTCTTGGTACCATTTATTTATTTGTGTACAGTAACAGGTTTATCAGTAAGTACCAAATTACATATTAAGATAATTTAATTTATTAAAATAAACAACAACGATGACGACGCAGTTAGTGACGCCTACGAAGCTAGCGGTTTCAGGTTCGATTCCAGGTAAGGGCATTTTACAAGCTTATATTTAACTTCTCTAGTACGTCATGGAATTTTGCAAGTCGATTTTGAACCAGTGCCCGTCAATGGAAGGGCTGAAGTTCGGAATACGTATAAACCCATGCGGTAATATGATGTTACAGTCAACAGCATAAATAAGTGATCATTTATGTACCTTGTCACTTTAACGTCATGTTTGATATGTTATACAAAATTGTGAAACGATTGAAAGCGACAAGGTACATAAATGATCACTTATTTATGCTGTTGACTGTTCCATCGAGCTGATCTGATTATGGACTCGGAGAAGGCGGCGGGATCTTTGCTGTACTTAATTTGTACAGTCAGCTGCAGAGAAATGTAACCCCCTTTGCTAGGAACCTTGTATGCAGGGGGGGTTACTTTTCTCTGCAGCTGACTGTACCTGCCGAGTTGGGGCTCGTTAGTTTTGTCTTGATAAACAGATGATGTCTGAGCGGAAAAATATATAGTTGACAACAAAAGCTTGTCCCAAAAATGTTTTTTTTACAGAAACTCTTTTTTATGTCATTTTGTGCGAGTGTGTATTTTTAACGGCCGCATTTAGAGTCAATAACGATACAGTATTTATTTAGTAACGATTTTTCAAACACAAGTTTGTAAAAGGAACGAGATGATTGTTTCTTAAATGTTCCAGTCATTTTGTTCGTAGCCGAAATTTTTTTTTTTTGTAGTAGAGCATTAGCTGTGACACAAAAAAGACCAAGTGGCGTTTAAGCTCTTTAGCCATTAGCAGAAATTTGTTTATTTATTTTCTCAGTAAATAAAAAACAATTAAAAAAATATGCTTTTGATATAAACCTCTATAAGCACGCTTTTTTCCAAAAAACCTTTTAACGACCTTTAAAAAACCTTTTTTTTCATTCTGTCCCCTTATTGGTTTATTTACTTTCAATACCCGTTATAATGTTAGTAAACAATATTTATAGCTACTACCAACTGTAAGGCAACACGTCATATCGAACAAAAGACGAGGGATTTAACATTTAAAATATTTCAATAGCCCTGGCGATCGGTTCCGAGCGCGACGACGGGCGTGGCAACCCTGAGATCACACAGAGCGGATTTCAACGCGCCCTTTGCAAAGCCGAGTGTTTTGTGAAACCACTCTGCGTTTTGCCAACGATCGTGCGTGTCAATGCGTTTATAACACCCTGTAGATATGAAGACCTTTTGTGTTAGAATATAATATAATTTGTTTTTTTTTGGTATGCTTTTCTTAACACCTTGTAGATATGAAGACCTAGTTAGACCCTATCTTGACCTTTTGTGTTAGAATTTATCTTAATTTAAATGTTTTATTGTCATGGTTTTTTTAACATACAAGAGGGAATTCGATTTTAATTTTAAATGTGATACATGTGTCCTCGTAAAGTGTAATGATTTTGAATTCACATTCACATGGCGATTTTTTTGTTAGTGTCAATGAGCACATTTCCTGGAAAACTTGGTATCTTAGAACTGAAGCCTATGATTGTTATTATTTACTTCACAATTATTTATTAGATTGACAGGAACGCCTGACTATATATATTTACCTGATTTTTAGATTTTCGTAGTAAAAAATTACTTGTATCCAGACTTACGCATAACTATCTAGATATTTTCAACTCAACTTTGGAACCATAAATAACACAACACGGTGTGTGTATTAATAATAGTATATGTTACTACATATATTTCTAAACGTATGATATTATCTACGTAGATTAAAACTAAAACTATGCTAGTACTGCTGTTATAGATTTTGATATACAGGGTGGTTTAAACTTGCTCGAAATAGTTCGTGTAAATGCTCGGCGTGTGTGCCCGCCAACTTTCGAACTTGGCTTACGCACTGATGTGCACTTTAATCCGTTTATTGCCCAAATACTAGAATTTCAAAGTACCAGTCTAATCTCTTTACCATACTCCGGAAACACCAGTTTTGAAATATTTTATAGTCAACAATACCTTAGTTTCAAAGATAAGTTTTGGGATTCCAGAATAATAAGAATCTGATATTTAAAATTTATTTTAAAACATGTACAAACATGTATCAAAATCAGAAGTTACCAAAATATTTCACGGATTCGAATTTTATTAAATAAATAATAAATAAATGAATAGAAAACATGCAAGAGGCATGAAAAATTATAATGATACCACAATAGAAATGCCAACTTAGTACCTTCGGTTAAATATAAATGTTAAGTATATTTAAACCACATCATTATAAATGTCAATGAATAAATCTTACTTGTTATTTTTAAAAATGTTTGAATTTTATTTATGACAAGGCAATGAAATGTACAACATTTTCTTTGAGGTGCTGGCGCTGACGTACGTTGAAGGTTGAATTGAAACGTGTTTCTATGGAATATTCTCGTAAGGTATCGTCAAAGGGGAGATGTCTCGTCTGGCTACAGTGGGAGTTGCTTTGAGAGCAATATCCGGATAAATAAAGCGTGTGCTAGACATCATGTCTTTAATAAATTTGCTCGACTCTTTTGTTTATTTTGTTACTTTGACACATCCTGTGTGTAGAAGAAAAGAACGTAAGTTTACTCGCTTTATTTATTTGGTTTACGTGCCACAATTAGTTGAAACATACGCAGTTAATAATGCCAAAGACAGTTTACAAAAAAACAAGGTATGCACTGAGGTTTCGTTTCGGTACTAATAATGTTACCAGTTCTGGTATTGCATACAAACCAATTGAAAATAGGAACTTTTGAAATGTGTCCTGTTTAAAATCATGCATAAAGAGGTATCTCAAGCAATTGCTGTTTTGTATGTGGTAGTATATATATTAGTATATTTCTATATCTATTTATGTGTATTATTAAATAAAAAATGTTTCTCAGGTACTAATTGTTATCCTCTTGCATTAGCCTTACTTATTTTAGGTACTCCAAGGTTAACTGGAAGAGATCCTATTCTATATGGATGGAAATATGTCTTGTAATTGTTTATGTGCAGTAAATGTTTACATACATACGTAAATACTTAGATTAGATTATATAAATACTTCGCTTTCCCGTATGCAGTCCCCACTCTAGAACATTCCCGCCCCAACAGCCACCAGTTCTACAAGCAACGTGTCCCCATTGCCACTTGAATAAATATTAAATGATAATTTGTGAACCGTGAAAAACTGGTTAAGCAATAACAGGTTGACATCAATAATTATTCTTTTTGTTTCACCACAGAGTCGCGTATCAATAAAAGACCTGCAATCAATAATTAATTAAATGAAATCCAATTCAACAACACAAAGCAAATTGACCATTTGGTCCATCGACGCATACCCACCCAAAACTTGCTGATCAATATTATATTGTTACGCCATAAATCAGGGCGTTTTAGAGAAATCCACATACTAAGTTATCAAATCGTCAACCAAGTTGTTACGAGTAGAAGTCTAAATTAGGTTTTTTGTTTCAGTTAGGGCTACTTATTACCAGATTAGACCATAACCTGAAAACCTATTTTCAGGAATTTTCAGGACATTAATTATAGGGAAAAATTAAGATATAGCCTGACTAAAAATATACATCAAAACTGAGAACCGTCCAGAAGCGTGTCAAAGAGATATCACTATGAAAATTCGACAGCAACATGTGGAACCTTCCAGAAACGTTTGAAAAGAAAAAACGCGATTTTAGAGAGTTTGTAATATGTAGAATCTTCCAGCATCGACCGTAGAACGTTCCCGGCGAAACGAAATAATTCTTTTTGGAATCGTCTTGAACTGCCCACGCATGGATTTCGTAACGCGTGAAATGCCGGGGAAGCCCGATCTGATCGGAAAAATTTAACAGCTATGCGATTTTAGCGTCGGTTCACAATCCTTTAAGACACAGGAACAAATACTCGCGCTCATCACAAAACTATTTGCCCTTACCGGGATTTAAACTCGGGCCGCTAGCTCTGTAGCGTTCGTAGATAGTCACATCAGTAATATTGGTTGCATGTTAATTAATTGAGATGGTCTAGTAAGTAAATTATTGAGTGAATGGTAACTGTTATACCTGAATTACTTTTGAATGCCTCTCTCGTTGTTACCAACTCAATTATTCATAATATTAAATTTCGACTCATTAATTTAGTAAATTGTCGGCGGCGACGCGTATTTTAACTGTAACGTTTCTCAACCATGAAATAGGAACGGACCCGATCGGCGACGCCATAATCAAAGCCCTTTGAGTGAGCATGTCATGCTCATGCTCGTACTGCCGGCAAAAATAATGTGTGCTCTCAATTAAAATGGGGATTGCACGTTCAACGGATTTGATGTCTGACCCTTACCATGAGTTACGTTTACCGTCCGCGCTAGCAATTCGAATGCTGTCCCTCGTACTATATGAGAATACTGCGAGGTCTAAGAGGGACAGAGCATTCAACTCGCTAGCGAATTTGTTAATAGTACAGTCACCCTATAAAAATGTTGAGCATAATTAGAACATTTTTTTTCTTTATTGATGGCTTTCACTCCTTGTTTTAACAAGGTTTATTTAGCCAAAATCGAATTTTAGACAATCGCCATGGACTTATTAGAGAAACAAGTCCATGGATATCACACGCGAGGACAATTGTTCGTTTAAAGAGATTTACTCTGGTGGACTAAACAGAAGCACATGGGGTTAGCTCCACGCGATTCTGTGAAGTCCCATACTTAGAACCTTGTCATTGTGACTGCCATTGTTATTGTAATACTTGTCATTTGATGTTGAGTTTGAAGTTTATTATGACAGTGCACCAAAGTGCTTAACATTTACGTTGGGGTACTGTAACTCATGGTAAGGGTACTGGACCCATTTCGCACGATGTCAAAGTGGTACCAATTCAAATCAAATCCTGTGAGACGTTTTATGATTGGACTGCGTCACTGTAAACTACACTCGTATTTTTACAAGCTTTTATTTAACTTCACATATCGTTGGTGCACCTGCCAAATTTATTATGCGTTTGTTTTTTCATGAAGGATTTTTAAATTTGTTTAAACTGTCTAAAATTAAAAAATGCTGTATATACAATTCCAACAAAAAGCAAGCTTTAAATAATAATCCAATTGCCATTTGGATGTTGTCGACAGTATAATGTTAATTATCATGTATACTCATGTATATTTTTTATTTCGCCAATTTCACATTTAAAAAAACCCAGTGGTTCCCGCGACTCTAAGACGAATTTAACAACACCTCGCTCGTCTAAATCGGGTCATCTGTTCAGCCTTTACAAGGGAACAAAGTACCATACATACATACATACAGGTCAAAAACATTCACCTCCTCCTTCGGCAGTCGGGTAAAAAAATAACACATAGTTAGCGAATTTGGCGGGAGCAGCAACGGTACAAGGTATAGTAGGTACTTTTATTTTCAAAAATTACTGGTTTTAATACGGATCCCTAAATAAAATAAAAAATTAAACTTTATATCAGGAAACGTAATTTCTCAGCGTTGTTTGAGACCAACAAAGTTTTTTTTTTTACTCGTTTTCTCAGTATCTTATGAGCTCTAAATGATGGACAACTGATTTTTCAAAAAGTGAGTTACTCACAATTGCCACTATGAAAACTAATATACATTATATTAAAGACGCGCGACAAGTCCGACTCGCACATGACCGTCTCTTTTTAAATTGCACGTCTACGCTCTATCTTAGCTTCGCGGAAACCGGCTTCCGGCTAGGAAACCCAAGGAATACTTTCTCCAGATTTCAAGCCGTAGGTAGCCTGTCAGTTCGTCAGTCAGTAATGGAAGAGGCACAGTGGAACTCTGACCCACCATAGAACGGTGTCATAATGACGTATTTGTTTGACACTTTCATGGAGATTTTAGTATTGTTCTGGTTCCTAATTATTTTAATTGTCCTATTGGGTAATGAAATGAAATAAAGATTTGTAGTAGAATGAATAGAAAATTTGTTAAGCAAAATGTTGATATGACAACATCCAAAGTCTAAATTAAAAAATACCCTTTTAAAATGAAATTTCTTTTAAATGTGAAAAGGAAAACACCCCACCCCCTCTATTTCTTAGAATCAATATGATACAACGCTCTACTTGCTCTTGGTTTTGAAGAAAAAATTATGTCAAGGCAAACGATACGCACTGCCGTAGGAAGAAATATTGAATTACCTTGCACTGGCAGTTTCCGCAACCTAGCCACCAAGTGGTGGCAAAGCATTTCTCTACCTCTAAGGCAATTAGCATCGAAGTTCTCCAAAGTTTCCCGCTCAAACAAGTGCTCGGTATGCCTCAAGGTTGCACGGGTTCTGTTAAGTGCATAAAGGGAAACTTTACGCGGTATGCACTTATTTAACTTCCGTACTTAATTTAATTTTAATTGATTTTAAAGTTAGGTTCCTCAAAAGAAAAAAGGAAACTCAGTTAGTTGCAATAACCAGATAGTTGCAGTTACAAGACTTCACCTTACTTAATATAAGGTATAAAGAGAGAGAGCGGATTTAAAGTTTGTATAAATCTCCAGTCATGTCCGGAACCGCTGTACCTATTTAAAAAAAATCTTCACCATTTCAAAGGTACCTTATTTCAGATTTGGCTATATGTTTTGAATAGATATTTGTTCGACCCAGGCGAAGTCGAGACAAGTCGCTAGTATAAAATTAAGGGTAGGTACATGAATTTAATATTCATGTCACTTTAGTAACTTTGTAAGTTATCACGTAACCGCGGTTAAGTTAGGTTAGGATCGAGTTAAAAATTGACATTTGTCATAAAAGTAATAATTTGAAACAACCTAAACTATCTGCGGTTTGAATATAGGAACCGGACATATTTAAGTCAACACAACGTTTGAATTTTTGAATTAAGTGTAAACCGCGCCGCTCAACGCAACGCTCGACGCCCCGCATCTTCGTAAACAAGCCCTTACATACATAAGTAGCGTAGCTTTTCATAGCTCTTATTTCCTTGACAGTAATGGCAGCTGACGTCAGAACAATACCGTAACAGGTCAAATACAATGTGGGTTTTACCACCCAGGGCCGGTATTCTAGGCGGTAAAAACCATATCATCTTTGATTTGTTATCGTATTATCAACTTTTTGATAGTTCTTATTTACTTGACAGTAATGGCGGCTGGCATCAAAACAATACCATAACAGGTCAACTACGATATCGTTTTTACCGTCAGGAATAGAGGCGCAGTGGGCTTAGCATGCGAGGCGAGGAGAATACGTCAAACCTCGTCAAATGCGATTTAGTGTCAAATATTTCTGTTCCATATTTTAACGTAAGGGTAAACATTTTAGGTTTTAAATAAAAGTGCATTTTGTGTGAATTGAGTCCTTTTATGATTAAGCATATTAAAGTGTGACGTTATGTCATATTTTCTTAATTTCATACGAATGACGTAAAATATGACAATAAATCTCGCGTAGCATACTAAGCCCCCTGAATAGAGGCGCATCACGAAACCATACCGAAAGGTTAATTGCCTCGGCCTTCTACGAAGCCTCTACGCCGGCGTAGCACACACGCGTAGCAGATAAAAGAAATAAGCTTACAATATTATATTCAGGGCCTGTTTCACAATCGACGAGTAAATTTATCTGCCATTTAAAGTTGGCTCTCGCCTTGTCTATTTTCAAGTGTAAGAAAGAAAAAGCGCTAAATTTATCTGTCAAATATGCTTTGCATGTCGATTGTGACACAGGCGGACATTTTAATATTTTGGGCAGAGGTTACACGGTTAAAACTTATTATTTTTGACGTGTTTTTGTACTGTTGACGTTTTGATAGCTCCTATATACTTGATAGTAATTATGCACCTTGGCTAGGCCCTCAGATAAAAACGAGTATATTAGAGCGTTTTATTACAATATTCCTTATTTCCAAACATACAAAGCTTTTCCCAGTTGCTTTAATCGCTGAAATTGTGTTAGTTTCAAGCTTTTCTGGGGCGTGTTTTCCGATTGGATTGTCCCTGGGTTCCCAGGGTTTACAGCGTAGTTTGGATGTGGTGGGGGTAGGCCCCGCCCCCCCTGTGGACGCCCACTTGTGACGTAAGCAGTTCCCGAGAGCTCGATGCGCGTCACTTGCGCTGCAGCCGCCGCCGGGGATGGTCGCCTGACTCCTGACTGCCAAGAGCCGTCAACAAAGCAGGACACCTGTGCTGTGCAACCTAGCTTTAGAAAGGTAAGTCATTTTAAGGAAAATTTGGTTCAGTTATTTTCTTTTACTTCGCATTCTTTTGAAGGAGGGTTTCTTTGCATGGCGATGGAAATTTCCATCGTAACATAGTGCCAACTTTTTTTTGTATAATTTTTTTTATTTTATTATTTCACGACTATTTTCATTTTAAGTCATTAAGGGTTAATACTGTTTTTATTACTTTATTTAAAAAAATGATTAGTGTTATTTTGTAAAATTATACTTTATTATATTTTGTTAAATCAAAGAGTTTTTTAAAATGCTTCATTTTCATACCCAGAACCATACATTTATTGACGTAAATCGGATTTTGAACGATTTTTCAGTTTTTTTAAGAGTAAAAAATTAAAAAATATGGTAATATTTTTAAATTCGCGAAATTGCGCAAAATAGTCTTTAAATCTTTTTATAAGTGTAATTTACTGAGATGCTTGTTTTATTCAACTTAAGCAAAGTGAAACTCAAAAAAGTGTCATATATTTTTTATACCGAACGCGATTTAGTTTCGAAACTAGAATTAGCTCGCGCTGAAGCTTTCCCTCTTTGGGTGACTGTACCAAAGAAAGGGAAACTCGCTCTCGCTTTCACTGCTCAGTGCAGCGACATTGAATTTTAACTTTGAGTCCTCCCTCGCACCGCCAGGCGGAAAACATTCTTATTTCCTTGTTATTAAGTGAAATTTTAAATATCACTTGTTTATTATTGCAATTTGTGCGTCCGTTTCAATTCACTATTCTAGTTTTACTTTTTGCTTTTATTTGTTTAAAAAAAAAAATACCCCATATAAAAATATTAATTTGTATTATAATATAAGTTGTTTCCAAAAAAGTGTTACGTAAATGAAATGTGATTTTTTTCCGTTCGATATATATACGTAAATTTTAAATTCAGTCGGAATGTTCGAGAACTAAGGTAGCGGGTGCCCGCCCCCCCCCTCCTGCGACCCCGCCCTTTCTAATCACGCATATAAAGGCTCGAAGGGGAACGGGTATAGTCCATTCGCTTAGATAGTGTCGCTACACCCCCACGCACTTGTGCATTGTAATTAAATACGAATTTAATTCAATGTACAAACTGTCAAATTCACTTGCGGGTACACCGCTCGCATTCTTTGTTTACGTTGCAGCATCCTTTGTCAAAATGTGGCACGTGCCAAGGCGGCGCGATACAAAGGCGACGACACTATCTAAGCGAACGAGCGTGCAGGTGCGGCGTTTGATTACTGATCCATTATCCAACGACGTAGTAGCATACTTAAAGCGATAGGAATTCCGGGTTACGACTTACATAGGTATCTTAAAGGCAAAAGTAGGCAGTTGTTACTAGACTTGCAACCTCCATCCTTGGCTCCTCGTGCCTTGCTACTTGTCTTGGTACTTGCGTAAAATCTAGCTAGTCCCTTTTTCGTTCAATGCGGGACGATTTTCAAAAAGTACTTTTTTAGTGTACCCCTGGTACTCAAGAACTATTTCCACCAAATTTCAAGTACCTAGGTCCAGCAGTTTAGGCCGTGCGTTGTTTATCAGTCAATCAGTACGGAGGAGTTATATATATATATATAGACCATTTTGCGTATTTGGCATCCTATTTATTGAAACTAAAATACGACTTCTCTCTCACTTTTGTCTTTCCGATTCAAAACCCACATTTAACTCTTAAAAAAATGTTTTCTTTTATTTTGTTATAACGGCTAGAACATTATTTTTATTTATCATGGTTAAAGACCAGTTCTCAATACTCCTCATAATGCGCGGCTAATGCGCGGCTGACATCCGCGCATCTTCTCATTTCTTAAGAGTCAGATCATAGGATTGCGTGGCACGGCAAGAAAAGTTATGTGTGTGCTAGTGCAAATATCTTGAGATAAAAAATGTCGTAAATTTCAAAAGCTTAATCGTACCTAGCTTTACCTGAATATGTGGTGATTTATTCTTCCATGCTCAATACTCTACTTTGTCTGGAAATTTCTCCCCCTTTCAACCAACTCACTGTAAATGCGAGACTTAGAACTTTGGCTTAACTGGGCTTAAAGGGAGAAGTAGGTGCAAATTTTAGCCTTAACTGCGCATCATCCTTAAAGCTCTTGAAGCCTTGAGTCTGCGCATATACAGGGAGTGTTCCTGTACTCTAGTATAACCTTCAAGTCCTGCGTAGTTAAAATCAGGGAAAGGATAGTGGGGAGGGGGAGGGGTGACCGTGCAGCTCTTACGTCAGAGATAAATTCTTTAAAGTGAAGTCTGTCAATGAGAATCTGTTATGTAACGTGGGTAACCTTTGTCGTCTCCCGAGTGGAAGTGGTGGGATGCCACCCTTGCAATCATTGATTTTCCTTTCGAACTGATCAGTTTGAATTTATTTTTAACTGTATCTGGGCAGGGTGACAAAAAGCGTACAGGGCGTGCTCCTGTGCTCTTGTATAACCTTCAAGTTCTGCGTAGTTAAAATCAGGGACAGGATAGTGGGGAGGGGGAGGGGTGACCGTGCAGCTCTTAAGTCAGAGATAAATTCGTTAAAGTGGAGACTGCGCAGTGAGAATCTGTTATGTAACGTGGGTAATCTTTGTCGTCGCCCGAGTGGATGTGGTGGGATGCCGCCCTTGCAATAATTGATTTTCTTTTCGAACTGCGCAGTTTGAATCTATTTTTAACTGTATCTGGGCAGGGTGACAAAAGGTAGGGCTCGGAGATTTCAATACTAGGCTATGCATTTTTAAGGCATCGTATGCCTTTATAGGATTTTTGAGCTATAAGAAAGTATTCAAGAGCTCGTAGACACACTTTTTTTAGCTAATAGTGCTACCCTCTTTTAAAAAAAAATCTTACGTAACAATTAAGCATTTTGGAAGCGGTCGCTGACCAGCTAATTAAACCCCATCTTTTGCGCTGGTAGGCTCTGTGAGGCTAATTGTTCTTGAAAAGAGGTCAGGGGTCTGAGGCGCGGGGGAAAACCAGGTGACCCCTCAACTTTTAGTGCGTCAAGCTCGTTAAAAGGGGAGGGGCTTGGTTAGTAACAGTTAGTCATACAAACCAAAGTGCGGCTCTGAAAATTGCGCATCTCTTCACCCACTCGAGGAGAAATGCGCAGTTGGAATCTATTTTAAAGTGCACAAAAGAGGGCGGAGTTTGGGGCGGAGGGGGTGAGGAGTATGCGTGGTTTTCCAGCTTCCCCCCTGCTGGAAAACGGCGCAGACCCCTCACCCCCTTGACGCATTCTGGTTTCTGTACGCTTCTGGAAATTGTGTTCTGCGCAGTCGGTCCCTTTGCGCAGTTGGCTCAGTCACATAGGTGTAAGGGAAGCGACAGGACCTGACGGCTTATTGTCTAACGCACTCGCAATCACGATCGTTTTCATTTTGAAAATCGAAGGCTTGTCTGCATACAAAATGTAAACAATTGCTCCACTTTGAAGCCGGTGGCGATTCCGAGTGCTATAGACAATAAGCCCTCTGGTCCCGGTGACTTTATTCCTCGTTTGTGAGTCTTCGAAGATGGGTGAGAAATAGTTCTTTATTGGCAGTGCTTTGTTAACCGACTTAAAAATGTTGAATTCGTTTTTTTTTACTACTTGATAACTCCGTGGAATGGTCAAACGATTTTAACGATTTTATTTAATTTAGTGAACATCGGTCTATAGGATCCATGGAAAGGCACTGGAACTTCTTAATAATTTACAGAAGTCTCATTGGTTTTTTAAACATTTAATTATTTTAGTTTTTCTTATTATTATTCACTTAAGTAGTGGTACCTACACCTGGTATCCCAGAAGTCCGCTTTCCTTTTGTCTGTAATATTTTATTTCTTTTCATTAACTAATTATTTAGGAATACAATTTTTTTTAACAGAACGATGGAAGTCTACAACCAGTTCTCGATTTCCATTAAGATGTTCCTTGCGGCCGGAAACCCGTAAGTGAACATTTTCTTTTTCATCTTAATAGTTTTTCCTAAGCAATCTTAGCTATTAGGGTAGTAAACTAAGAATTCTTTTTTTTTAACTTTATAAATAATAAAAATAATAAATATTAGGGGACATGTGTTCAAAACTGGAAGATTGGTATTAAAAACATTGCTTGCAAATATTTTAATGGATTATCATAAAACAAACTATTAATCAATAAGAAAAAAGTAATAATAAAATTGGGAAACATTAATGGGTTACTTTTCTACATATATGTACTTTCCAGAAAATTAAAAAAACATCATACTAAGCTTTCATTTATTTTAAATTACTTTTATGTGTCCTAAAAATAAGGTAGCAAGTTTTATTATACAATAAATGGACCTGAAATCTTTGGGCCTCGCTATAAGAGGCCTTGCCATGTCGTTAAAAAAATTGCCCTTCAAACTCATTGACGTCTCTGTGTGCTTCAACGGGATTTCACTAATGCAGTTTTCCCATCCTCACAGAACCCGTCATAAGAATATAGCAAGTGTTCCTGGTGAACCTGCGCTAGGGTTGGCTTCCATGGTCAACAAATATGCGGCGGGGAGCATCCGGTTTTGTGTCTCGCGGCCTCGCCGCAGCCTGGCGTGTGTTGAAATTATTTTCTGGAACTTTGATCAACATAATTATGTTCAAAACTGGAAGATAGGTATTAAAAAAGAATTGCTTGCTAATATTTTAACGGGAAATCATGAAACAACCTATTAGAAATTAATTGGGAAACATTGATGGGTTATTTTTTTTACATTTATCTACTTTTACAGAAAGTTAAAAAACATCATACTATGCCTTTTTTTTTTTACATACATACATACATTAAATCACGCCTGTTTCCCAGAGGGGTAGGCAGAGACCACTTCTTTCCACCTGCTACGATCTTGACAAATCTCTTTCGCTTCTTCTTCATTTTATTTTACATTATTAAAAATGTCAAACTCATTGACGGCTCTCTGCGCTTCAACGGGATTTCACTAATGCAATTTTCCCATCCTCACAGAATCCGTCGGTACATAAGAATATAGCAAGTGATCCTGGGGATCATGCGCTATGGTTGGCTTTCGTGGTCCACCGGGCCCCGTCCCTGCCACGTTCGGTTCCGGGTCTCGCAGCCTCGCCGCAGCCTGGCGTGAGTTGACATCATTTTCTACATGGACTCTAGATGGACTTCGATATTCGGAAAGAAAATTATTTATCAGCCAAAAATATTTTTATCTAGCTACTTTAGTACTATTTGGAGAAGGCGGTGTATATACCTCTTGAGCTGCCACAATTTTCATAATTCAGCTAGTTTTTCAATAAAGTAATTAGTTTTTTAATTCGTTTTAGAGAGGTGCCACACTGTATATGTTAAAATCACAGCAGCGTTACCATGACGCAACGCATCGGCAACGCTCGTGTGGCATCGCTGAGGGCCCTGCCAAGATGCACTACGCTAACTAGCGTTTCTATTCGTTTCGTGTTTAAACCAATTGCTTCACCGGTAGATGACGTGATACAAAAAGTCACGTGATCTACCAGTGTCGCGATTGGTTTAAAACGAAACGAATAGAAACGCTAGTTAGCGTAGTTCATCTTGGCCGGGCCTTCTGTTAGTTTGTAAGACATTAGTAAATAAGGTACCTGCGACTAAAGTACCAAAGCGAATGAAAATCACGGGGTGGCATAAAACGGAACTAATTTCCTGAACAACCAATATTTTTGCGTAGATTGTTCTGTTGTGCCACTGTCATATTTCATTCGCTCGCGTGGATTGTTGTATTGTATAGCTCTTTGACGTGAGAACTCGCAACTTCCGAGAAGATCTTCGCCCGGGATTAAAAGGTCAGTCATAGTTACAGCCTACCTTTACAGCTCGTCGGCGTCGGATTAAATGTAAAAAATATCGCTGTTAAAATTATGGAACTCTTATAATAGATAGCTTGGTAGAATCGTAGTAAAAAAACCGACAAGAATTTTAGGATAGTAAAGTTAGTTTATAATATATATGGAATTGAATTAACAAGAATAACAAGGAGATTTAAATAATTGAAAAAATTTAAACATATAATATAACCTATATTATTTTATTGCGGTTTTATGTATTCAGTCACCAACCGACCACTATTCTAGCCATTTGAAGTTTATTTAAAAAGGAACTAATGTTTTTCCTACGCACACTCGCGCGCAAAAAATGCTTCTTTTTGCCCGTGAGTTCATTATTCCACGAAGTTAATAGTTATGTTTAATTACTTGATTATTAACTTAGTCGCTAGTATCTAGTCTAAGTAATAAAAATAAAAAATCTTTTTTTTAATCACTAACAATATTTAATTACGAACCTGAGGGTTTCCAGATTTTTTGCTTGTAAAGGAGTCTCGAATTTAAGAAGGTTGATAAACACTGAAGATTACTTATAATACGCTTTAAAATGTATTTATCTTAATAATTATTTTTTTAAAAGACACAAATATGGATAATAATTTAATTATAATTTAAACGTACTATAAAAATAAATTTAAATAATTAACACGAAAAAAACCAACTACTTACCATTTAGTTTAAATTAAGGCTTACCTCCTTGGTCCTACTCCTACGAGACATCGGGATAACGAATCACCTAACACCTTCCAGGTTACTTTCAGCTCGCAAGAGTCTATTACAGATCTTATACTTTTTAGCGACGGACTTCACTTTTAACACTAGAGACCTTTTAAGGAGCAATATTGTTAATGGTCGATCAACCTAAAGGTTTTCAATTTATTTATTTCCGAAAATCTAAAGTTAAAACATTGAAGGTTGCAATGTAAGCAATACAATTAAAAATGAAAACTAAACATATTAAAATAAAAAGAAAACTAAGCTACTTAGATATGAAAAGATAGAAATATCAGACACCAGTATAGAAAGAACATCCCCTCTACAGGTCCGCCCGCCACATGGTCCCTATAGGTTTTTTTTTGGCGGAGCGCCACGAAGCACATTTTAAGAATAATTATTTGATTATGCTGTTTATTCATTATTTGATGATGACTTAGTGTAAATAAAGTCATACAAAGTACAGTCGGCCTTATAAATAACTGCACACTCTTAGTGCTTTGTCACTTCAAGTTTGAACTGCTGCACTAATCTGTGACCGTTAACGTTACAGCATAAATTAAAATTAAAATTAAAATTATTTATTGCGTACCATATTTCCAAAACACAGGAGGTAAAAATGTACCTGAATTAAGAATAAAAGGTAAAAAAAAAACAAAACAAACATTTGTAAGTATGCACGTATTCAACCAAGCAAAACAAAAGTGTTCGCATTTTTGAGTTCCGGTGTAGGGACTTAACCGGTTAAATGACTAAACTAAACGCATTCCACCTTAGTCCTCAGGGTAAGCAGTGCGTTTGGAATCTTAGATTTGGAATCTAGGGATTGCAGTCTTAAGATAATCGGGATCACAAGTTTTAACACAACACACACTATTTCCCTATGTTGTGTTAATAAAATAACATAAAAGCCTACAATAATAAATATCTTCGCTTCATAAGATAACAGATATACTGGAAATAAGGCGACAAAAGGGTGTCCTTTCATTTCGCCAAACAACGTTTCCCAAACTGATTCATTTCCCAACTGTTTCATTTGGGCAAAGGTTTTTTTTTTCCAAAACTGTAAATATTTCAGGATTTATTTCAGGACCATCGGGTATAACCCTATAGGTTAGGTTAGGGTAGTTTTTAAAAAATCCTGAAATATTTACAGTTTTAGAAAAAAAAGCATTTGCCCAAATGAAACAGTTGGGAAATGAATCAGTTTGGGAAACGTTGTTTGGCGAAACGGCAGACAACCCGACAAAAGTAATAAAGGTGATAAAAACCCAAGTATAATATCAGTAGAAATCTTTATCTTTAATTACTACTACTACTTCTAAAATTATGCAAAACAGGGTAAATGACAACTTACGTCCGCCCGCAAAGTCAGTTGATGAGTAAGTCATTCTTTATTGTCGATTTTTCAAACACAAGTATGGTCCGGTGTGGTTGCCGGGTTAGAAAACTGCCACTCCGAGTCTTCCCGTGGATGTCGTAAAAAGCGACTAAGGGAATATAGGCCTGTAGTAGGTAGGTACTGTTGGGCGATGGGCTTGCAACCTGTCACTATAATACGCTGATAAACATCTTAGCCCAATTGTGCAAAATGTGGTTACAGAATTATCAACAAAATTTTAAAGCTAATAGGTATAAGTATATTAAAAATTATTTTAAAAAAGCATATTAAGGCTGTGATGTTTCCAAAACTAAGTTCTTAGTTAAAAAAATACCTAGGCAGAATGATTTTGTGGTAAATAGTTAACAGCATTGTAAATAGGTTAACGTTCAACTTAAAACTGATAGAGTCATTATGACATAATAATGTATATTTAGGGTAAGCACCTGACATGCAGTTTAAAAAATGAACATTTATTAATTTAAAAAACTTAGCCCTACAGTCAATTGGTCCCCCAAATTAGGTAAGATTTACATAAGAAATTTAATCATTTCAGCGTTGAATTGAAAACGTGATAGGACCGCTCGATACTTCCCTTCTAGTACCTTTTCACTGCAGTAATATTTAATATTAAAACTTATTCAGTTGACGGATGAGTCTAGGCTAGGATAGGGATCGTTATTTATAAATATACACAGAGTAGGAATATTTTAATACCGGATAAAATGTTACCAAACCGTAGGTAAATACATAGTGAATGGTTCAGTTTTATTAATCGTAATGACATAGCTAAACAAAATATTTAGTAAGTGCTTCAATAAGCCCGCAGGGCAGCTCGTGGCGAGCTGTTGGGGAGTAGCGGCCCCACGGACCCGAAGCTCCTGGGGAGAAGCGTGTTCCTCGTCTTCACTTGCCTTCGCCGGCCGGTCGGAGTGAACCTCAAGGGGAACTGTCCCCACCTCTGGCTTGCCTTCGCCGGCCGACCAGAGTGGAGCAGCGAGAGCTGTAAGCTCGAAGGGCGAACGTGCGCGTGGTACCATGATGTTTGTTAACGGATGGTGTAAAGCCTAGCATCTCTTTGCCCTTAGCCTCACTCTTTAATGCGATCCATTTGGCTTTTAGATTTTAGAAAGAAGGTTTTGAGTAGCATTTTATGTCGGGCAACAGTAGCCCAATGTAGGAAGACTGTTGAAAAGCGTGAATTGCTACCAGGGGATTTGACAAAGACGGACACAAATAAGGTCCGGAAATAAGCTATCGCGAAGATGTCGTAGAAGACAGTTGTTGCTTCCGCTTGGGTATGTTACCTTTCTTTGAAATTGCAGGCACGTCGGCACGTTAGAAGGCAAATAAAAATTCTAATCAATACGTTCTTCCTAATAACTTAAAGCTGGGAAAAGGCATCAGGGAGTGATTTGTTAATTTTAAAGGTTATTCAAGTCATGTTAAAGAAGTGACTAGTTACTGCTTTGTAGGATTGAAATGAAGTTTTGATCATTTCTCACATTAAGCTTGCGTTCTTTGATTGTTGTGAAATTATGAATGACTCAAGTAAAAATGACAAAAAAAATATAGTCTGTACACGTGTTTTAGCAGAAGTCCAGATTATTAAAAGTCGTTCTATTTTATGAAGTGAACCTGATTATAAGAACTAAAGTCAGAAGAATCGGGCACATAAAGCGTCGCCTGCGACCTTCGTGAGATAGAACAACTGTAGTGACATTTCATTTAGGTACCAAAAAAAAACATAAGAAAGTCGGGGTTGCGAGGGCATATGGTAACACGTTGGGATAACCCTACGATCACCAGTAGGGCACAAACGTAGCTACCGCCTGTCTTGTCCCTAATTTATATGGCATGGTTAGGTGAACTTTTACGTAATTTTGAGTTACAGGATTCTTGTATTTTTTTAGTCTATATAAACATGCATAAAAGGAAAAAAAGTTTTGTTCTGTACCGAAAGTGTAATTGAGCGTGTCATCCATTCGGACACACACTTGTGCAAACGCAAGGTTAAAGTGATTTAGTCAGTAAATTATTCTGCGTAGGTCAATCGGGTGTTCTGCGAAATACATTTTCTATGCATAATGCTCATGAAGCATAATTTGTTCTTATTTCTGAAACCCCTTACATTTTAAGAATGATAGAACTAGTTGAAGTTATATAAATAGAGTAGGTATTAAGATAAGTTTAGTAAATTGTAGTATTCTTAAAAGTATGATGGTTCCAGAACAACAAATTACACTTATGAGCGTTATGCGTAAAGAAACACGTGTTTTAGCAGAAGCCCAGATTAATAATAGTCCTTCTATTTTATGAAGTGCACCTGACAATAAGAACTAAACTCAGAAGATTCAGGCACATTAAGCGTCGCCTGTAGTAACAACAACTGTAGTGACATAAAAATCAAGAAAAAAAAATCTCTTATGTTGCCTACTTCAAATAAAATAAAATAATTTAATTTTGCCGTCAATAATTTACCGATATACCTAGTTAATTTTTATTACTGTGATATTATTGGCAGGGAGCTACTCTTGTGGGGTTTGGGAGGGCATACGGTAATACACGTTGGGATAACACTACGATCACCAGTGGGGCACAAAGGTAGCTAGCTCCTGTCATTGGCCACTAATCTAATGCACTATGTATACCTACCGATTTGGAATCATTACGGATTATAGTCAAGCCCTTAATTTACATGCCACGGTTTCGAATTTTTCACGTTATTCTAGCGTCGTGTATTATTATTACACTGTTTATAAACACGCATAAAATCTTAGTCACTGGAAAATTTATAAAACTGTTATCGGAAATAAAACACAATAATATTTTAAGCAAGTAAAAAAATAAAACCAGGAAAATGTCAATCAATGTTCAGTGTCTCATCATTAATTTATTATTATTGGGGGGGTTTGTATGGGCCTTGTGTGTCACTTCGACCATTGCTGATCTTTTGTAACAGCCCTTTGTTTAAAGTTCACTGCAAAGGCCCGTTGCGTCTAAGAATTTCCAGATGCTTTGGGCCGTGAGAAGTTGTATCTCCTGTGGGTCCACAATGTGTCGCCCTAGGTGGATACTTCTGTTACGCATTAGTGGTCCGCAAGAACAGAGGATGTGCATTGCTGTCTCCTCCGTTTCCTGACAGAACCTGCATGTCGGTTCTTGTTTCATACCCATTAGAAACAGATGTTTGTTCAATTTGCAGTGGCCAGTTAGAATTCTAGTCACTGCGCAAGTCTTTTCTCTTTTGAGTTGTAGAAACTCTTTGGAGAAGTTGCTTTTGAACCCTGTAATTAATGATTTCGAGTGCTTTTGTCCTTTCGTGGACTTCCACAGCTCGATCGCCCTAGATTTATATAGGTCGTTTAGCAGTGAATAGGATTTCCTTTTTGTGATACCACAAAAAGGCTCCGGGCCAACCAGGGGGTTGTCAGCACCTTTCCTAGCCAGTTCATCTGCTATTTCATTTCCATCAATGTTGGAGTGCCCTGGTACCCATCTAAGTATTACTTTGTTGGAGTTTCCTAGGGCATTCAGGTTTTCTTTGCAGTTTTGGACTAGTTTAGAGTTTAACTCCAATGCGTCTAGTGCCAAAAGGGCAGCTTGGCTGTCCGAGTTGATGTAGATGTGCTGGTGCCTACGGTTCTTCTCAAGGTTGATTTCCGCGCATTTGTTGATGGCGAAGACTTCCGCTTGGAAGATTGAGGCCTCCGTGCCCATGCTGACGCTAACTTTGAGTCTTGGTCTCTCACCGTAGATGCCGCACCCCACATCGTTCCCTTTTTTGGAACCATCTGTATACCAAATGTGGCACCCCTCTTTGTAGTCCAGTTGGCCTTTCAGCCATTTGTCCCTGGAGGGTATCTCCACTGAGTATAGTTTTTTGTAGTTATATTCAATATGCATGTCATCGGTTGGCATGCATAAGGTTTTGTGTTCAAACACCGATGCCATACGCTTGGTCAGTGCTTGAGAGCTCCATTTCGTCCTTGTCGTGGTGCAGATTCTGTATATACACTGTTCAGCCTCTTTTTGCACTTGTAGGTGCAATGGTGTTAGGTCTAGCAGTGCATCCAGAGCTGCTCCCGGTGTTGAGGATAAAGCTCCTGTTGCGATAACGCAGGCTGTGCGTTGCAGACTGTTTAGGGTGTTTATTGTTGTCTTTTGGTTGGTTTTTGTGCACCAGACACCGGAGGCATATGTAATTATAGGCCTTACCACTGCCGTGTACAGCCAGAGGGCAATTTTGGGTTTTAGGCCCCATCTTGACCCCGCCATTCGACAACTAGTCCACATTGCCATTTTGGCTTTTTGGATTATGTTTTTTATGTGCGAGTTCCAAGTTAACTTTTGGTCTAAGGTGACCCCTAGATACTTTACTTCACTTGAGATTGGGATTATTTGTTCGTTAAGCTTAAGATTTAGTAGCTTTTCGAGCTTCCTTTTCTTAGTGAAGGGAACTATCACAGTTTTGCTTGCGTTTATGGACAATTCGTTTTCTTTACACCATTTATTTATGGTGTTGAGAGCTCCTTGCATTAGACATGAGATTGTGTGGAGGCTGGGGCCTTTGATTATGACTACAAGGTCGTCGGCATATCCCTGTGTGTCATAGTCTTGGTCCGTCATTAATGCAAGTAGTTGATCCACTGCTAGGGTCCACAAAACTCTCATCATTAATGTCAGTAATTGAAAAAAACCCACCTTGTTCGTTCCATGTTGAACAAAAGGCAATGGATTTTGGGAGCTTCAGAGCAATAGAGCCATAAGCTAATTCCTTTTGTTCGGCTTTGATGCCCAATTCACAAAAGTTGAAAAAATATTTCATCACAATAATCCAGAAGAATTCCTTTACAATAATGATGCGAAAAAAAAGTAAGTGCTTAACCGCTACCACCAGTAACCGATGTTTATTTATACAAGTAAATGCTCAACAACGATTGAATTGAATTGAAAAAGTAATTTAATAATAATCAATGCTGAATTGAAAACAAGGTAGGACCGCTCGAAACCTAAACTTCTTGTACCTTTTCACTGCACTAATATTTAATGTCAAAACTTGAAAAAACTTAATTCTAGCAAAGGCATTAATTAGTAGGTGATTTTTTAAAGGTAATTCAAAGCATGTTAAATAAAATAATAAATGATTAGTTACTGCTTTGTAGAGTTGAAATAAAGTTTAGATCATAACTCACTTTAAGCTTGCGTTCTTAAAGTGTTGTGGAAATATGAATGACTCAAGTCAAAATAAACGGAAAAAATGGTGTTCTGTACCAAAAGTGTAATTGATTGTGTCATCCATTTGCACGCAAACTTGTACAAACGCAAGGATAAAGTGATTTAATCAGTTATTATTCTGCGTAGGTCAATCAGGTGTTCTGAGAAATACATTTTCTACGCATAATGCTCATGAAGCATAATTTGTTCTTATTTCTGAAACCCCTTACATTTTAAGAATGATAGAAATAGTAAAAGTAATATGAATAGAGTAAGTTAAGCTTAGTGAATTGTAGTATTCTTAAAAGTATGATGGTTCCAGAACAACACATTACACTTATGAGCGTTATGCGTAAAAAAACAGGTGTTTTAGCAGAAGCCCAGATTAATAATAGTCCTTCTATTTTATGAAGTTCACCTGATAATAAGAACTAAACTCAGAATAAATCGGGCACATTAAGCGTCGCCTGTAGTGACATCTGTAGTGACATTTAAATCAAGAAAAAAAAAGTTGCCAACTTTAAACATTGACTGACGCAAAAGCTGCACAATGATAAACAATTTAATTGCGCCATCAATAATTTACTTCGTTTAATTTTATTACTGTGATATTGACAGGGAGCTACTTTTGTGGGGGTTGGTAGGGCATATGGTAACACACGTTGGGTTAACCCTACGATCACCGGTAGGGCACATAGCTAGCTTCTGTCGATAGCCGCTAATCTAATGCATTAGTAATACAGATTTGGAATCATTACGAGTTATGGTCATGTCCTTAATTAACATGCCATGGTTACGAAACTTTAGCGTTTTCGTCTGGTCCATATTGAATCGATGCAACAAGCAGTTGAGTATTAGTTTTAAAATACCTGGGATTCCAAGAACTCATGCGTAACCATATTTAGCTGTCTCCAAACATCCAGGTATTTTGTAGGATACGGCTGTTGAGTTTTTAAAAGGCTTATCAAACACGTCGAGTCATTTAAATAGTGAGCTTTATAGAGTAAAGAAGTTTCCCACATTCCAAGTAATTTGTAGGTTAAGGTTGGGTCTTAAAAAGGCTTATTAAACACGTCGTGTTATTGACATTCAGCTTTACAGATAATAAGTCAAGGATTGATAATAAACTAGGTTATTAGGTAATAAGAGTCGGCGAATGTGATCTATTCTATCTGATTATTATTATTAGAATTAGACTTTGAATATGGTAAAGTACAAAAACATTGCAAAAAAAACAAAGTAAAAGAAAAAAACGTTTTCTTTAAATCTCAGTCAAACAGCGATGTTCGAAAAAAGCAAGTTTTTTTTTATTCTCAACAATAACTCTAGGTATACCGATCAGAGATAATTAATAAATAGTCTTGTTTTTAATTTACATGCCGCAGTTACGTGAACTTTTTTCCGCCTAAGAACTGTACCCTCACCATCACTTAGTCCCCTGCCTCACCGGGACGCCATGGCGACGTCGCCGGCCACCGTAGCCAAACAATTCATATTGAAAAGTAGACGGCCTCACTCACTTGGCGACGGTTTGGCTACGTTAATTTGTATGGGATACGTGGCCAGCGACGTCGCCATGGCGTTCCGGTGGGGCAGGGGACTAACAATAAACGTGCTCGCCACTGCTCACTAGTCAGTCGAATGCTCTGACCCTCGCAGACCTCGCAGTATTCTTACAGAGTGCGAAAGACAGAGCATTCGACTCTAGTGTAGTCTCGTCGCTAGCGAGTACGGTAATTGTAACTCATGCTGAGGATACTGATGACTTAATAACTCGTTTATCATTTATGAAGCTATTTTTAATTATTTGTTTGTTCACTTTACCAAATTCTGCTCGCGTCTTCGACCGGTCTTTTTTATCCTTCTGGAGCTGCTGATTTTTTTTAAATAGTAAATATTGCGTCAATAAAATGACTACGTAACTAAATTATTGCTTTAGAAATATGAGAGTATTAGGTTCATTTACAAATACATAAATAAATCTTAGTACATTACTATTCATTAATGTACATAATTATGCAATTAGAAACTGTGTTCTAAGTTAAACAGGGCCTCTATTCAACACGGTAAAAACAATATCGTTTTTGATCTGCTATCGTATTGTCACCGTTTTGATAGCTCTTATTTACTTGACAGTAATGGCGTCTGACGTCATAACAATACCATAACAGGGCCTCTATTCAACACGGTAAAAACAATATCGTTTTTGATCTGTTATCATATTGTCACCGTTTTGTTAGCTCTTATTTACTTGACAGTAATGGCGTCTGACGTCATAACAATACCATAACAGGTCAACTACGATATCGTTTTTACCGTCGGGAATAGAGGCGCAGGTCAACTACTATATCGTTTTTACCGTCGGGAATAGAGCCGCAGGTCAGTTACTTAACTATTCAATTAGTTCTATAGAGTATGTGTGTTGAGACTTGGTAGGTATGCAGTGGTATGTAAATGTATATAAACATGTAGGTTTTTTCTAAAAGATAAAAAAAAAGAAAAAAAATCTGTTTAACAATATTATGATCTTGCTTAAAAACGGGCCAAGATCGAAACGGACTTACTCTCCGAGGGGCGTAACTTTTAGATTAATGCAGTGTATATATTTAAGAGGTTATATATTAGCTACCTACTCATAAAACATTACGAAATAGAAGGTAGGTAGCCTTAAAAAGGTTTAAATCACTTTCTTATACGTAACAGTGTGCCATACAAGTAGTGTGTATATATTACTAGGTAGTTACATAAGCGTTTGTTAAACTTGTAGGTAGTTGAAGATCTCCGGTTAAAGACTCACTTAGGTATAGTTAAACCCCGTTATCTTGTGGCACTGATGTCACTTTTTTGAAGGGGTTGAATGTTTTAATTTATCGGCTATCTAAATAACGATGGTATTGTACTAACTAGAGTTATATGTCACTAATACTAACTATGTAGATAGCAAATAAACTCAACGGAAATATTAAACAAATACTGTAGGGGCTTCTAAACGGGCCATATTTTCACTGCAATATGTGGCTGCAACTATTGGTGTCTTTCTCTAACATACGAGTAAGAGAGGGACACTATTAGTTGCCGGCCACAAACCACATATTGCAGTGAAAATATGGCCCGTTTAGAAGCTCGTTATTACAAAGAACTGCAAGGGATTGTGGCTTTCTGTCAAAATGTCATGCAGTTGCAAACAGGTAAATTAAGTTACGCCCACACCGGTGCTTAAAATACGGTGACGGTACGGAATCGCAGTGACGCGTCGTATCAGCACCGTTTTTGACGCAAGCTCCACACACCAATGCTTAAAAATGGTGACGGTACGGAATCGCAGTGACGCGTCGTATCAGCACCGTTTTTGAAGCACGCTCCCCAGACCGCTGCTTAAAAAACGGTGTCGTTGCTTAAACAAACGACGGGGTCATAGTAACATCATGGCGCCGTTTTTGACGTACCGTAATATACGCACCGTTAAGCATTGGTGTGGAGGGCATGCGTCAAAAACGGTACGGATACGACGCGTCACTGCGATTCCGTACCGTCACCGTTTTTTAAGCATTGGTGTGTGGAGCTTGCGTCAAAAACGGTGCTGATACGACGCGTCACTGCGATTCCGTACCATCACCGTATTTTAAGCACCGGTGTGGTCGCAGCTTTATATGTATATCTAAAGTCATCGTATCCCGTAAGACCAATGAGCTTATCTACTTATTTTGAATAAAAAATAATAATATCTACGCTCTATTGAGATTAAGCAGAAATTGTTTAGGCAATACATCAATCGCATTGTTGCATAATATAAACTACAAACGTCGATATAGAGATGGTCGATAAATTGAAACATTCAACGCCTACAAAAATCGACGTCAGTGCGACACGGGGCTATCTTATGGTTAGTACCTAGTTATTTGAGGTTACGCTATAGACACCTTTAATACTCGCATTTCCATATTTCAATAAAACGAAACAAAGGCCCATTAATTATTTCTCTATAGAACATACAATTCACACATAAACGTTTAAAACCGAAAAACAATATTGAAGTTGATTAATTATAATTTTCTATTACAGAATATTTCAAGGCCATATCTTTAAGTTGTTAATTAAAATGCAAGATGATAAAGTATACTATAATTCGTTTAAAACAAAAAAGTGTCCACAACGTCCGTTACATTTCAATAGTGGGTAGGCAAATCAATGTTCCCTGGGAATAAATACTAAAGTATTAACATTTAAAATAAGTATAAGGTACTTTAAATATTATGTTTAAAAAGGTCCCTTGCATACTCGTGCTTCAAACTCAAATTCATACTCATAACATTTATTTGTCAAAAACAGACATGGATAAAAAAAAAGGAGACCCAAAATAAGAGCAGATTTTTCTTGTGGAGCGTAAACGTTTAAGGTAAAGGCCTTATATCTAAGAGGTTGTAAATGCCTACTTATTTAACATTAAAAACTAAAAATTACATTTTTTTTTTTTTTTTCCCAATTTCATCTGCTATCAGTGTATTCACTTTTAGCAGATGGGTTACATGCTTTTAAAATATAAGGTAGCTTTATAAGTGAATAAACTTTGTCTGTATTTAAACAAGTTTAAAAAACAATGAATGGATCAATTTAAAAAAGTAGTGTGTAAATATTACTAGGTAGATACATTAGCATTTGCTTAACTCGTCGTTAAGGATCTACGGTCAAAGACTGATGGATAGGAAGTAGTTATTTAAAGCATACCTAAGTTAAATAAATAGGATTTTAGAAAATAAAGGTGTAACTAAGTATTAGATACTATGTAGATAAAAATCACCGATGTAATGGTGACCTCTTCTTTCAGAGCTGATAGCTCTAAAACGGCCCAACCGATTTTCATAAAACCAAGCTAAAAACCACCGCTAAAACCTGCCCAAAAACTTTCAACAACAAAATATAGACATGTGACATTAGGCACTGCTACCAACTAAAACTTTTTTTTACTGCAGAGACAAATTGATTTAGTAGCGTTGTGTTTGATGTAGCTTTATACTTTTGAGTTAATTTTTAAAATCAGATCATTAATTCCGGACATGCTAGCCGGTGAATTGGCTAGCACAACGTGTATCGTGGCCATCGTGTAAATACAATTACAAAATTTCAATGTAGAGGAAATTTAAATTAGGTTTATAAATATACTAGGAGATGTTTATAAAGCAGGAAAATGATGACAGATTACATTATCAAGAGTAGTGTGTATATATTATAATTAGGCCATACTCATACTAAACTCGTGAGGTGAATATTCAAGGTAGTGTAGATATGTTAAAGGTTATGAATGCCTACTTATATGTAAGTAGATAGCCTTACCAAGTTAAAACCTTTTAATTATTTTTCAATCTAATTAGGTGATGGAACCAGTAATGAACAAGCACCAATGATGGACACTTGATTCTTATGTAATAGAAGATAAAGCTATTCAATTATATTGAGACAATCAATTAACAATCTTATGATCTTTAAATTAGGAGTCAAGTGTCCATTATTGGCGACTTCAGCTAAAAGTGTTCAGCATTGGTGTCGTCACCCTATTAGGTAGGTTTTAATAAAACATTTTTAAATCTCTTTTTTAGGTACTCTTACTTGAAGACTATGCCTGATTTGCTACGTATAGAATAGTTGGCTAACATAATATCTTCTTTTGCTATATTTACCTATTTAAAACGTGTAGTAGTGTTTGTGAAAATACATACTTAGGTAGTAATTAATTACTCATTATAGGTAAGTAAATATCAGAATCAGAATCAGAATTATTTATTTGTAATATTTCTGATTCTGATTACAAAAGACTTCTAAATAATAAAACGTTAAATTTGTAAAGCTGTGATATAAATTGATTTCTGAAACCCAATTCACACTTGACCATTCCCGTTTCTAGTTGGAGCGTTGGAACCCTAATAATTAGAGTAACTATTTGTTTAACTATTAGATAGAGTAACTATTCACGGTAGATAGTAAATATAAAATTCCCATATATCTTGACAACTACAAATCTACTCAGAATTAAAAACAAACAACACGTCTGTGTTAGTCGTAATTTTTCAATACAGATTTGCATTAAAAATAAGTTTTTCGTAATGCAGATTTCCGCCTTTCCCGGAAGACTTTTTTTGCATACAAACCTTGTCTTGAAAATAACGAACACAACAAAAAAATATTATCCAATTTGGTGCAGTCATTCGGAAGTTACGCGCGAACATAAATTTCGGTGTTTTTTTTTATATAGTTAAAATTCCTCGCTTATAGAAATAACGTAGGTATATTAAGGTTTAGGACATTAAATCAGTATACAATCCTCTTGAATCACTCTTTCTATTGATGAAAAAATTAAAATCCGTTGCGTAGTTTGAAATATCTAAGCGTACATACAGAGGGACAGACGGCGGGAAGCTACTTTGTTTTATACTATGTGAAGATATTGTAGTATATTATGAATCCACTGACAGGAGCAAAGCTCTTTAGTTATGACGATTAGTTAAGTTAATAAATCCTGAATTTATAGGTATATAGGAGCATTTTTATAAAACACGGAAAAAGTTTGAAATTGTGCCATAAAAGTAGTGTGTATATACTTAATTAGGTAGATTCAAAAGCATTTGCTTAACTTGTGGTTTAGTATTTTTATTTTCGGTTCAAGAGTCACTCACTCTTAGTAGGAAAGTTCATGTATAACGTATAAATATGTTAGTTAAAAATAGTACAATTTAAGCGAATAAATGTAGGTACTTATTAGTAATCATGCCAAAGGAATACGATTAACTATAGGTAAATAAACACAAAAAATACGTAAAATACACAAAAAATGTCATTGATTAGGGGGTTTCGGTATTGTGAGGAAGTCACATACACGTCAGGTTGCCAGTTTAAATCTAGTATTCTTGAAACTTTAGTCATAAAGTGATAATTGGCCAAAGCAATCCAGTACACCATCAGTAGAACGGTTTTGAAACACAGTACCTATTTTAAAATATTTTTGATGCTATAATTTAAAAAGTTATTTTATTACGCTATTTTCATTGTCATTATTAAACAAGCCAAAAACAAATAAGAATTAAATAATATAAATAAGTGACACAAAAACCAAAATATTTAGGTAGAAACCTTTTCTAAAAACAATACACTCTTTGAGTTGGGCAGTCGTGTAAAAATTTAATGATTAATTTTCTAATGGTAGCGATATTACTGTGATTTAGTTCTAGCTGCAGAGAAAATATATCAATAAATATCAATAAAGTAAATATGTATACTCATCAAGACACAGATTCAAAAAGAAGTGTGTAAATTATATCTAGGTAAATGTATCAGCATTTGTGTTAGTTAGTTTATAGGATTGCATATTTGGTTAAAGGGATTAAAAAAAACACCTATTTCAAGTAGTTGATCAGTAAATTTACGTTTCAGTTAATCCAGAGCTCAACATACGAACAATCAAATACACAATTCTACCTCTGTGTAATATGAGTATAGATATAGATAGTATAGATAGAACATAAGTTGTTATGTGTAAAATACAAACGTAGGAAAAAGGTTGCAGTTACCAATTATTGGTAGCAAAGCTGTACATAATATGTTATAAAAATGTGCATTTTAATGATTAGAGTAACTATTTATTTCACTATTATATAGAGTACCTATTCACGGTAGATAGCAAATATAAAATTTCCAAAAACAATTTCTTTTTAAGAATTTTGAACTCAATTACCAAATAACAATATCCAAAGATTATAAATATGAAGTTACGAATAAATATAATTAAAACTTTAATTGTTTTTACAGAATTCAAAAATAATGCAACTAAAAATTAAAACGCAGCGTATTTAAATTAAAGTAAAACTAAGCTACTGAAATATTAAAGATATAAATAATAATCACCACTATTGCGGCCGTCAATGTATATCTAATTTTCGTCACATAACTGACAAAGTTAAAGTTTCTTAATTTCAGTCCTTAATTGGGTACACTTTTGAGTGAAAACGTCGCATAAAGAGAACATCCCATAAAATTTCCATGTATATATTATCTTGACAACTACAAGTCTACTTATTTAGAATTAAACGTCTGCGTTTTTTGTATGTTTTAATGTACATTATGTGTATTGTATACTGTGGCAGGCTTTTCGCAAATGGGCTTAAAGACAACGTAGTGTGTACATATTAATTAGGTAGATCAAGTATATGTAAAATATGTATTTTTAAATTCAGACTTATTGTTGACGGTTGATAGTCAATATTTAATTCCCATATTTTACAAATTAATGCCGAGTGTTATTAATTATTATGTTTGTTGTAGGTAACTTCGCTTTAGACATACTGATAGGAAAATGAACCCGTGTGGATCTGTCACATCTGTGTTGGTTGAAATTTTGTAAATTAAAGAAATACGCTAATCGGAAATGAGCCAAAGAACGTACGTAGTGTGTACATATTAATTGGGTAGATCAAGTGTTTTATTATTTTTTGCAAAAAGTTATAATACAATAATTTATGATTCGCACCTTCAGTTAAAATTCATCGTTCATAGAAGTAACGTCCTCGTAGGTATATTAACGTCAAGAACAAAAATAGAATTCTAAAGAGATTAAATTCAGTGTAAAAAGTAAAATGTCATATATAAAAAAACAAAAGAATAAAGAATCTTTGTACAAATACTTTAGCTTAGTGATACAATCCTAGGTAAATTAGGATGCAAAAATAAATAACTATACAATAAATATTTATTAAGCGTTACGGTGGTTGAGTGTAAATATAAAACCAACCTAAACTGTGATCTTCGTAAAGTTCCAATGTTTTTATAAAAGTAATGTAAAATATGTATTTTTTTGAATTATTGTTAAAAGTAGAGAGTCAATATTTAATTCCTATATTTCACAAATTAATGCCGAGTACCAATGTAGGATGACGATCACGTCGGGGTCCCCAATGTAGAAAGAGAGGACAATAGAGAGATCTCTCTCAAGGCTGGTGTTATGCCTGGGAAATGAAGTCCATTGGGATGAAGTTGGAAGTCGTATATATGTCAACTGACTGAAGAAACTTCGTTAGCGCGATCTCTACCGCGATCGCGATCCTACCAAATTTCACCTGATTTAGTCCAGTAGAGTCGGAGCAAATTGGCTGTGACAGACGGATGGACAGACAGACGCACGAGTGATCCTATAAGGGTTCAGATTTTTAATTTTTTGTACGGAACCCTAAAAACCACCATAATGTTTGCATTAAAAATAAAGTCCGAATGCGCTTTGAAAGAAAGTAGCGTGTATAATTAATTCATTAGGTAGATTAAGTATTTCATAACCTTTTGTTATTAGTTACGTATAGTTAAGGATTAATATCTTCATTAAAAATAGGAAGCCAAATAATGAACGTATATGTATTAAGGTTGTAACAAACATAAAAATGTAGCAAAAGATGTGATTTTAAATAAGAAAAATTAAAACATTTGTAAATTTAAATTCCCGGCCTTAACACTTTATTGCCCAGTGTCAATATTAGAATTAATAAAAAAAACAAATGAAAATGCAATAACCAAAAGAAAGTTCGAAAAATATGATCTAATCAGCCGTACGAGATGCGTTTACATAGGTTTTCTCCGAATTTTACACTACGTTAGATTTTGTTCGGAAACGTGCAATAAAATACCATATAACATGATCTTTCAAACATTATTTAAAACTAACTTTTAACCACGCTTTCGTTCGCATTGATCATTCTAAGGAAATAGTATTTTTTTCAGACATTTTGCTTTATGGATACGATTTTAGGTAAATAAGGACGATAAAAGAAATAATGGTACATAATTAAGTGTAGTTAATCGTATTAATCATTTTTTTAACATTTTTTTTATAACGAAACACAATTTATAGCAAAATCCTTTATTTAAGCAATTAATTTAAAAAATAAATTTGGTTAAGTAGATTTTCACGGTACACAGTAAATATCCAATTTCCATGTTCATCAAACTTAAGTAATAATTATACATAATTCTTCACGTCATTCGTTAATTATTATTATAAAGTAGAAGCAAATGTGATAAATTTAGTTTTGCATTTTCGCATCCGTAGTATACATATATTATGTAACTGATGTAAAACATGCAGTTTAGAAATATGAGTAGTTTTTCACGGTAGATAGTAAATATCAAATTCCCATGCTCATCAAACACATACATATGTTCACGTCATTCGTATACTATTAAGAAAAAGCTATAAGCAACAATATAATAAACGTGACCGATGTTAAAGAAAGTAGTATGTATATATAAATTAGGTAGAATAAGTAGGCAATAAATTAAATAAATTAGGTAGAGAAGTGAAAGAGATCACTTATAGAAGGTACGTATAATTCATTATTAATAAAAAACAAATAAGTAGGGTGTTGGTTGGTGGTGTTTCAACACTTCACTGAAGAAGCAACACCAGTGGTCATGGTTCTTAGCGGAACCCGGAAGCATTTGATTTAAAAAATCCTTTTGTAACAGTAGTTTAACACGATAGATAGTAAATATACAAAATTCCCATTTTCATCAAACATATATTTTCACGTGATATTTAACATAGTATTACCTCAAATAACGCCGTTATGAGACGTTGCGATAAAAAAAAAAAAATGATATCTTTGGATATGAACTTGGTCATAGCCTTTCTTCTTTGCTATCTTTAAAAGATATAGTACACTATTTATTTTTGTTTCATTACGAATATTTTTAGTAATATAAGACTGGTTTAAACAAATCTAAGACATTTTTATTACCATTCGGAGTTATGACCAAGTTTTCTGCTCTTTTTGAATTATAACGATCTGTTCTGGAAAGTCAATAAGGTATCAAAACCGAAATTAAATTAAATATTGTTTTTAACGTATTTTAAAGATAATAACACGCATCATAACACTGTATACACAATTCACTAATTTATATGTTTTTAGTTGAATTGGTCGTATCTATACTTAACACAGTCACTTTGCGAACTGCGCTGACGTTTGAAAAGGCAAGAAAGACCTTAAGTGCCTTGTCTCGGTTACTAGACAAGTTTGAAATATGACAGTTTTACCAATCTGTAAATAGAAAAACACAATACGATGTAAAACTTAACTAAAAGATGCAGTTCTTTGAGTTAATACGGTATTAAATATCATGTTGGTAAGTTCACGTCATTCTTATAAGTATTATAAAAAATGTATATACGTTTGTATATATGTTTAAACAATAACAACGCCATATTGAGAAAGTAGTGTGTATATATATTAATTAGGTAAATCTAGTATTTAATTATGATACTTTAATTTCATCGTACGACCTGTTTGTCAGTGCATTTTGTCCAAGCTCAATTGCTTATGCTGAAATAGGAGAACGAACCCGTGTGGCTGTCGGGTTAGAAGTTAGAATAGCGCCACTCCTATCTATCCACGGATGTCGTAAAAGACGATTGGATCCTATGACTTGACATCTCCAGCCATCGAGATGAGCCACTCTGACACACTGAGCGGGCAGATTAAGTATTTCATAACCATTTTTTATTAGTTACGGATAGTTAAGGATAAATATCCTCATTAAAATAGGACGCTCATATAATGAACGTATGTTAAGGTTATTTAGCAAATATAGGAATGGAGCAAAAGTAGATGTTATTTTAAATAAAAAAAGTAACATAACTAAAAAAAAACCTAAAAACACACGAAAAACTTGCGTTAACGTTACGATCCTTGGTACGGTCAAGGTCACCAATATGTATACACCACAAAGTCTCAAAAATATGTACACAGACCTTATTACTATGGCAATAAGGTCTATGTGTACATATTTTTGCAACTTTGTGCGGATATTTATTTTTAACCTCGACTGTACTTGGGTGTCCCAGAAACCGACGTCAACCCGTCTAGGGTTGATAGAGCAGCTAAAAAGCTATCGATTTAACCCCTATGTATATTCAGCGATTTTTGCTAGTTTCGGAGATATTGATCATTTAAATCTGAATTTTTTTATTTTTCCCTTATGTCCATGTCACAAAAAATCATTAATTTCATGTTTTATTTCATTAGTTTTTCAGTGGTATCTTACATAATTAGAATCATTACGAATCAGAGATGTTTTTAAACCTAGTTGCCCGTTTTTTGTTTAGTATTTTTTTTTAAGTAATCACATAAAGTTGTTTCTTCCATACAAAGTTAAAAGCAAACACTGGGGACACAGTATGGAGAAACAAACTATATGCGATTACTTAAAAAAAATACTAAACAAAAAAGGGGCAACTAGGTTTAAAAACTTCGCTGATTCGTACCCATGTATAGGGTTAAATCGGGTTGCAACCATCATCTTACCTGCTAACTTTCCACTAAGCTGCAGTGTACGCAGTGCTTGGTCGCGGTCATCTTATCATAGCCCTCAAGGCTGGCAACGCATTAATAACTTCGCTAATGCAATTATTCATAGAACTCAAAATTACTAACCATCAGGTGGCCTATGTGCTCTTTTAAGCCCGATTGACATTGGTCAAGAACAGTGGCAAGAGCAGTGGAGTGAAAAAATAGAAATCGATTCTATTTGGAACCACTGCCAAGGCAACTTGACTCGCTACTGTCCGACCGGTTTACACTACTGTACTGTCCACTGTCGCTGTCCACTAAATCGGGGTTTACCTTATTAATGATATCAAAATGATAATCTATTAATAACCCTTTTGCTTAGTTTTGCAAAATAGCTTTAAACATTTGCTTAAATATAAAATTCAGTAAAAAAAATATTCTTTAATCGTACGCTCTTTATAAATTGTGCAAAACACGCATAAATACATATAAAAATCTAAACATTTACATACAAACATTAATTGTAAGAGTAGTTTTTCACGGTAGGTAGTAAATATCAAATTCCCATTTTCATCAAACATACATCTGTTCACGTCATTCGTATATTATTAAGAAAAAGCTATAAGCAACACTATAATTAACGTGCACTATGTCAAAGAAAGTAGCATGTATATATTATATAATGTAACTGATGTAAAACATGCAGTTTAGAAATAAGAGTATTTATTCACTGTAGATATAAAATATTAAACTCTTATCGTGATTTATTAATTAAATTTCAATATAAGAATTTAAAAAAAAAACTCTTCGAGAGAACAATAATGTAGTATTTATGTTTAATTGGTTAAATTGGTTACCTATCACAAGGTTGAATTTATGTTCTCTAGTTAGCTCTTTCATTTGTTCGAATTTTCATATTAAATTAGTCCCTTATTTCTGAAACCGTATAAATTTTCGGGATTTTTATTAAAATACGAGGGGTGATCAATAAGTTTTGAGAATCAGTATGAACCATCCACTTAATGATATTCTTTTAATGTGGAATATACCACGGCACTAATCAAAATTAAATTAGAGAAAATAAAAATTTACATTATTCATTTGTTTTTCTGCGACAGCTAAACAAAAAACATCTGTATGAACAATTTTCAAGACGGCAAAAATAAGAGTTCGTTTTGTAATACTTTGGAGCGGTGTGGAGAAAGTTCTTTTACACTAATAAAAAATATTGTTATTAAAAATGAAACCTTGATTTATCATTATGATTTAAAGGATTAATAAGTTATCATTGCAGTGGTATTTTTATCTCCAGCTCTGTAACCAAATTTTAGGATGGTTTTTTCGGCCTTATCCAGGACTATTGAGGCCTACAAATAAATAATGTGACATTAGTTTTTAGCCATTGAGTTCAAATAATCTAGGAGAGTTATTTAACATTATTCTATCATAGTTATGGGAAAATATTAAAAATAAGATGTAGAAAAAAAAACGAATTTGCGGCAGGAATTGTGCTTCAGAGCCTTCTAATTGACAAGGGTGCTGCTCATCGACCAAAGATCAGAACTGATAACCGCTGTCCTCGTTATTTAGCCCTAACTTTCGACTACTACTTCTCATTCACCGATGTTCAAAAAAAACTATATAATAATCACGAGCTGGTGATGACTTAGGGAAGGTACAAAATTTTACCATTTAGAACTCCAAAAGTAAAATTATTTTTATAGTGGCAAAATAAAACAATTGAATGAAGTTAATAAGTGTTTGGAAATATAGAAAGTGTGCTTATTCCAATTAAAATATAACGATTTATATATTTCCCATTTTTAATACCGATTATCAAAACTTATGGATCACCCCTCGTAACCTTACCTCACGTATAAGTTTTATAGGTCAATTCATTTTAACATTTAGCAAAGTTGATTGATTAAGAAAAAATGCATTTCAAATTAAACAGTTTGGAAATTGTCTTGAAATAGATGATCATAAAATCGAACAAAATAAAAATGTATGGTAACTGAAGAAGCTACACCAGCTGACATAGTTCTTGGTGGAACCCTGAAGCAATTAATTGAAAACATCCATTTTTATCTGTAGTTTAACACGGTAGATAGTCATAATTTAAAATTCCCATTCTCATCAAACTTGTAAATATGTTCACGTCATTCGCATAGTATTATAAGAAAAAGCTATAAGCAACTAGGATAAACAATGCTGATGGTTATACAAAGTAGTGTGTTAATAATAATTAAGTAGATTAAGTACTTAAAGGTGGAGCGACGATCTTCGCAAGGTGGCTGGCAAGAGCTGGATGAGAGAGCCCACGAATCGTGCTCGTTGGCGTGCAATGGGAGAGGCCTATGTCCAGCAGTGAACTAATATATATTGGCAGTGCCTATAAAAGAAAAACCAGCACACACAATTCATAGCAAAATCTTTCTTTTAAGTAATTGTGGCCTATGACCAGCAGTATAAGTACTAATATAGGCTGATGATGATGAAGTGCTTAAATGTCATTTGAAATTACACTAGTACATAGGGAGCCAGTTCAATTAAATGATTCGGTAGAAATTGTAAGTTATAAATGAATTCTAAACACGGTAGATAGTCATAATATAAAATTCCCATTTTCATCAAACATATAATTTATATATATTTACGTCATTCGTATAATATTAGAAAAAACTATTACGAAAAATCAAAAACCTGTGAATAAATTATTTATATGTGAAAATAGATCACAAATGGAAAAACGTTTCTTAAAGTTTATAAAGACACAATCACGACTTGATTTGTAAGTAGCGAAAACCTGACAATTGTGTTATAAGTAAGATTAAAAAATACATCATTTAGTCCATATTTTTTAACAGCAATGACACGTGTCATTCGAATCATTACTAAATACTGATTTATAACTGTTATTTTACAATAACACGTTATTTGTAGAATTATCATTGAAAGTTTCTAATAATTAACCGTGCTCAAATATTGTTCTAGCCGAAGACATTAATATTTTTTTATATTAATAAGGTTGTTTAACAGCCTTGTTATCTTTTGTAAAGATGTCTTGTTTTAGTTTTGCATCTTGACATCCGTAGTAAGTATATGATGTTAAACATGCCGTTTAGAAATAAGACTATTTAGTAGTTTAGTAGATATGCAAAGTGAAACCAGGTCGCAGCTATCATCTTACCTGCCGCAAATCAGTAATGTCTTTAGTGCTGTGTTCCTCACGTATAAGTTTCATAGTTATATCCATTTTAACATTTAGAAAAGTTGACGGATTAAGCAAAAAAGCATAACAAATTGATAATTTTTGGAAAAATTACACAGTTTGGAAACAAATTTTTGGTCTTGAAATAGTTGATAATAAAATCGAACAAAATAAAAATGTATGGTAACTGAAGAAGCTAAACTAGCTGACATAGTTCTTGGCAGAACCCTGAAGCAATTAATTGAAAACATCCATTTTTAACAGTAGTTTCACACGGTAGATAGTCATAATTTAAAATTACCATTTTCATCAAACTTATAAATATGTTCACGTCATTCGTATAGTATTATAAGAAAAAGCTATAAGCAACTAGGATAAACAATGCTGATGTTTATACAAAGTAGTGTGTAAATAATAATTAAGTACCTAGATTAAGTGCTTAAATATCATTAAAACATAAATCAATTAAACAATAGATATTTTTTCTTGTATACTTCCTTTGATTCTTCAGCTAACACATTACTTGTCAGCCAAGTCATTTTTATTATTTCAATTACCGTTAGTTTTTAGAGTTGTTGGTAATTCTGTATCACTGTCTACCCCACTCTTGGTATGAAGGCGTGATTTTATTTATGTATGTATTTAATTACCGTTAACAGTTAGTGAATTTTACTGCTGAATGATTAAAAATTTCACTCACGTTACGAAAGTTACGAAAAAAAAACGGACAATTTATCATAAATATCGAGTGTAACTATGGTAACTTAATAATAAGTCGATGAACATGAATCATAATTTTTTAGGGATTACATAAAAAACATATTTTAAACATAAGTATTATTAGTTTCAAAATTAATTTTGTTTTACTAAGCAACGTCGATTAAATGGTCATTTAAATTCACATATTGTATTTGTTATGGTACAAGGTTTTTTTTAAATTTAAATTGGATACCTATCACAATGTTGAATTTATGTTCCTAGCTGTTTCATTTCTCCGATTTTTCATAAGTTAAACTCTTATTTCTGAAACCGTTTAAATTTCCGGGATTTTTATCAAAATAACTTTACCTCACGTATTAATTCTGGAGGTATATCGATTTTAACATTGTGAAAAGTTGATTTAGAAAAAACATAATTTCTAATTTATACATTTTTGATAAAAATGAAACAGTTTGGGAAAAAAACTATGGACTTGAAATAGTTGATCGTACTCGTAAAATTAAAAAAAAATATGTGTGGTCCTTGTTTAAACACTTATCTGAAGAAGCAACACCAGCTGCCATGGTTCTAAGCAAAACACTGAAGGAATTAGTTTAAACATCCATTTGTAGCAGTAGTTTAACACGGTACATAGTAAATATATAAAATTCCCATTTTCATATGTTCACGTCATTCACATATTATTATAAAAGGCTTATAAGCAAGTGCGATATTTTTATCAAGTTAAGTAAAATTAATGAAAAGTTGTGTGTATATTATTAATTAGGTACATTTAGTGCGAAATTATCTTTTGTCAATATTGTACATAGGTATACTTAGTTTAAGTTTTGCATCCGTTAAAAGAGATCACTCATAGTAAATACGTATAATTATAAATTGGTAGAAAAACAGAAAAAGTAGGCCTAAAACTGCAGGTTTAAACACTTGAGTAAAGAGGCACAACTCCCATACAAAATGGTTTATAGCCTTTTAATTATGTATACTACTAGAGTGGACGCCTCAACTTGATTTTTTGTTAAACCTGTTAGAGCCGATCGGCACTAACGCGCTCAGTCTGTGCCGAACGGCTTTGGCAGCTCGACGCATTGGAGAGAAAAGTGTTACGTCTAAATATGCGTCCATGTGTACTGAGGTACTGTAAAACTGCTCAGGAAAATCAAATAAAAGTCAAGGAGTGACTTTGCACACGTAATTTAACTGCATTTTCTTTAATCACGCTTAATTTAATTATTTTTCTATCAATTTTAATGCATGTCGACGCGTCATTTGGCCGCCATGTTTCGTTGAAACCAAAGAGTAACAAAATAAGTCTACGCAGACCTGACAAGATCGACGTGCAATGTTAATACAGATAATCAAGTTAAATAAGTTTAGTTTTAACTTTTAATTGTATTAAATTTTGAAGTTCCCTATCAGACATTTAATTATATATAATATTTTTTGCCGACTACGAAATTAATGGTAAAAGTTGTTAAAAATATTAACACAAAGTATCGAAGGGAAGAAAAAACCTTCAGCTCATACACGCATATATATGTTCCGAGCATTTTAAAGAAGACCAAAAATATACCACAAAAACAGGACGAGTCTACCTTAAGAAATATGCATAATATGCAGTACCATGTCACCAAACTTGAAATTTACTAAACGTCAGAAACTGACAAAACTTATATTGTGTGAAGGAAATTAAATATGATGTAGCAGTTTAAATTATTTTATTTTATTATATCTGCACCCATGACATAAAACCTCTATAATGACTTCTAACTATTATTCCCATTGTACACCGTGAATTACCATCGTGTATGTAGAACAAACTGTAAGTCGCCTCTGTTGCGCGCTCACTTTATCTATAAGAAAACGAACACCCCCGCACACACCGCGCATGCCCCTCCGTCATCAAGTTACTCCGTGTCTTTTGTTTGAAATGTCTGTTCTAGTGTAACGTAATAATTCAATGTTTATAGCAGAGCATTTGCATAAAATAATCTTTGGGACAGATGCATTTTTTAAAAGGCAACAAATATAATGAGCACCAAAATTAGTAAACGATCACTAAATTAGGTTAGGTTAGGTTAGGTTAGGTTAGGTTAGTTTTTGGTGATCATTTACTATTTTCGGCAGTAAAAAGTGTTTTTTTGGCGTTAAATTTTACTATATCTGGTGATCCGTTAAACATAAGCCTTTGTAAAATAAGAGCACGGTAGATAGAAAATATGAAAGTCCTATTAATACCAGTCAGTTTTAGAATCAAAAATAAGTCCATGAATATCACACGCGAAGACAATTGTTCGGTAAATGAGTATTTTTTTTTCTAATGGACTAATCAGAAGCACATGGGGTTAGCTCCACGCGCTTCTGTCAAGTCCGTACTTTTGTCATTTGCTGTAGAGTAAGCACTGTCAAACAAGATTGTCAAATTATGTTAATACGACAAAGAACAAAAGTAAGTACTGACATGTATCTTCTTTTGACGATTACGTTTATAGTTCACACGGAGAGGCGCTATCTTATTAGTGGATTTCTTGTCGCTTTCCGCTTAGTTTTCTCGTAACGCTATGGTAAAAACGCTCCCTGATGGAACTGTAAGACATTATGGCCTTGCGTTTGATTTGGATACTAAAAAAATAGTGCATCGGTGAACCCGGATACGGATGTTCCTTGGAATCCTTAAAAACGTTTGTGCGAATTGTCATTTGTCCTAAACTGGTCTGATTTTTAAGTTTTCCAAAAATACCTGCGGTTTAGTTTGAAATTTAGAGAGAATAAAAATATTTTTTTATGGTGTAACTGTTTAAATAACAAGCAAGTTTATCCATTTCGAACGTAAACTAGAAAAATAAAAATATCCTAGATTCTTAACTTAATCCAGTGTGCTAAGAGACCAACTGCCTCATTCAGAGACGTCAATTAAATTTAACGCTTGTTTAGTGACGTGTTCTATTGATGTAGCAAAGAAAGTGACAGCAACTACTTTAATCAAGCATTAAATTTAATTGATCCCTGAGTTAGGCACGGCAGTAACTTATTAAGCAGATGCACACACATTTTTAAATGTAAATTGTTTGAAACGGGGACGACAATATACTTCATTGGGTGGAGAACTATTTTACACCATACAACGCTGAACGCTTTTATTCGGAGAAACGAGGTATTAGGACAAATGATGATTAGGGATTTCATAAGGGAAGCTTTGGACATGGATACAAAATTCTGGATCCAGATCGAAGGCGGTGTGAAAATATTTTAAGGGAGTTGCTATTGCTACTCGTTTTAAAATTTATAATAAAACCAGTTCAAACTAATTTGCATAATTTTACGCATAATTTTAAGAAATGTTCCGTAATTATCATGTAAATATTCATTTAGATTATTCTACTATAATATAACATTTAGATTATACTATAATATTTGGTAAAAACGGCATGGGCTTTAACGAAATATAGATAGAAAATATTAGAAATGTAATTTGAGTGGTTAGACCACGGAATAGAAAAAACAGTGGAAGTGCCATGAGCTTCGCTTAATACCAGACCTGTTGTCGCCAATAATAACACTATCATAAAAACAACACGCCACCATGGCTATCGTTTTTACATTCCAAAATAGCACAATAAGGCATGCTTCTGGATTTATTACCTATATTACAAATATTATTCGCACAACTGTCAAGCATAAGCGATCGCGGCATAACTGAGATAGGTTGCGCGGAACTCCGCATAACCATGCCACACGTGACACGCCCACTTCACACTTCTACTGTTTTTTCTGTTCTTTGACTTAGACAATATTAAGTTTTTCTTCGTATACTCGCCCAGCGTTGTTTTAGGTAGGAATTCAAATTCTCCTGATATTACTAAAATTTCAATTATGTACATTAGAGGCACCTCCAAGAATTCTATGGTAATGTATAAGACAATGTACATGTATTATAGACTACGATTAGCACAACACACATATCATGAAACTGTTTAAAAAAAACAGATTTTATTATTATATAAGGTAGAAGAGTTGAGCTAGTTTATAAAAGATAACTTTGTAAGGGAATTAAATAAGTAATTTTTTTAAGAAATAATACTTATAAAATAAAAAATTCTAAAATAATAATAATACGGAATCATGTAAAAAACAGTAGAATAATAATAGTAGCTTAGATATTTTTCGAAACAAAACGCACAATAGCAAAAGTAAGCTTAAAATATGCTTTAACACTATCTTAGCTAAAATAGATTAGTTTTATGAATTAGGGGGTAGATCTGTACAGCGTTAGCGTACCTTCTAAGGGAATTAATTGAGTTGAAAGTTTTAAGTAAAGGATAAGTAAAACACTACAAAAAAAAAACTAGTTTGTATAAAAGTCGCTTAGATGTTTTTCAATATATTTCTAGAGTTAGTCTATAAAAATAGCGTACGTTATAAGGGAATTCATTAAGTTCAAGGTTTATTTAAGAAATGTAAAATGAATAAATACAAAATCAAATAAAAAACAGTAGTTTATGCAGTAGCTTAATTTAAAAAAAAAATATAAAATACAAAAGTACAAAACACTAGTTTAAATAGTAGCTTAGATGTTTTTAACATACTTCTAAGCAAGTCTATAAAAATGGCGTAAGGCGTCTTGCTCTATTGCTTTAGTATAATAATAATAATGGCGTAGGGACGTGACGACCTCATCGCCCGCTGGTGCTACCACCCTACCAGTGCAGTCAGTCAACGCAGGGCGGCTTGCGGCGAGCCGATGGTTAAAACTATATTACAATTATTTGCTAGAGAAAAATACAATTTACAAATATATCGTTAAAGTCTTGGTCAATCGGTCAAAGGCACTAGTTCGGTCTTTTAGTTCCTTAAGGTCCTTTAGCTTCGGAGCAAGTTTTGAGATCTGAGCAGGACACATCGAGCGCCTAGTTCCTGACCGACTCAAGCCTAATGAAAAGACGAAAAAAAGACTTCTAGACTTACTTGCTTCGGTTAATATAAATAATGTAGGCTGTAGCGCTTTTGTGACATACCAATTTATTTATTGCTAGTGACATGAGAATATGACAAATAATAGTTAAACAAAATTAGGTGCATAGCGCGTTTATGAAATGAGGGTTAGACTATAAAAATAGCGTACTTACTTTCACTATAAAGCAATGCTTTAAGACAAAAGTATAAGTAAAAAAAAGTTAAAAATACAACTTTAAATAATATTGCTAAGATGTATCCCGATATACTTCTAACGGCCAAACCCTATATTCAAACCGCGGATAGATAAGGCTTACCTCGGGTTAAAATTTGACATTTGCCCATACAAAATGTGTCAAATTTTAACCAGAAGTAAGCCTATCTATCCGCGGTTTGAATGTAGGGTTCGGCCATAAAAGTAAGTCTTTAAATACTTACTTTAGAAGTATCTTGGATTAAATGGTTATGGACCACATATCATATCAAATGAAGTAGTTTAAAGTAATCAGTTAAACTGACAATTTCTCAATAAAAATAGTAAATAATATGAAGTTCTGATGATGGTGCGTATCGATAAAATAAATATTTTTCACTTTAAATTTTTTCAACAGGCTTTAAGTAATGCTTTGACCTTGTGTACAATATTTTCAAAATTAATAATTAACAACCTTGTATTTTTAAACACTTTATTTCTTGCGCGAATTCGGTGTCTACGCCGTAGCTGTCTGATGTGTAGCAAAGCTACGACTTATGCTACGTGTCCTGGGTGGAACTTTTTGTCTTCGGCTTATATGCCTGTCATATTTTTTTTATTAATGATAATTTTCTACATCTATATTTCGCCCTAAGATTTATTTCGCGAAATGGCAAAATAAAAAAGGCAATATAAAGAAAACAGATTTACAATATTTAACTGGAAACAGGGCCTCTATTCAACACGGTAAAAACAATATCGTTTTTGATCTGTTATCGTAATGTCACCGTTTTGATAGCTCTTATTTACTTGATAGTAATGGCGTCTGACGTCATAACAATACCATAACAGGTCAACTACGATATCGTTTTTACCGTCGGGAATAGAATGTAAGCCTTTGTATGTGAATTCTTTTTACTATCAAGAATAGTACATTGTAGCCCAGGTACAGAAAGTAAGCAATAGATGGACGAGTTAGTTCGCGGGCCGAGCCGCAGGTGAGGACCGCGAAGATACGAGTCCATCTATTGCACTTTCTACCGAGGCAATACTATGTGCTTTTCACGCCTAATGTAAGGAAATAAAACAGGTTAGGACATAATACACAGTTTAATTAAAAGTAATATTGATATTTGAAAGTTCATCAAAGTAGGCCAGCATTACGCTTTCAGAGAAAGAGTTCGTTTTTTTATTTATTTGCCATGCTTTGAAATTTTCATACACTTTCTGATATTTGCGACGGGATTTTATTGGCAGTAAATTCCGAATTACCGACTTTGCCGTATCCTGAATTTCAGGCGGTGTAAGATCCATATCTGTACTTGTATCACTCATTTTTGTTGAATATCGTACAAATTTCCAATCAAAAGTTCAAAAGTTTAGCGTTTGTTTCCAATTAAAAGAACAGAAGTAATTTTCATTCCCGCCTTTTTAACTTTTTTAATTTTTACCTTATTTAAAGATGCAAAGGCGTTTTTCACGTACGCCTTAAAAACTTACATAAAAACACGTTTACAATCGCAAAAATACACTTTCACTGAGCGGATTTGACGTTTTAATTTTTTAATTAAACGTTCTAATGTCATATTTGTCAAACATTTTTTTATTTATTTCCGAACGAGTTACTAATGTCATAAATAACCGACCAATAGCAGAGTAGAAAGTAAACTGGTCTAAAAACACTCCATTTTACTTTGCAACTCAACATTGTTGGACTGTTTTTGTGTTGTACTACTAAGAGCAACTTTCTATTCTGATTTCGATCCTTCTTTGGCCATATTTCCGAGCAGTGGCGTGAAAACATTATTACTTTCTTTTTTCTCGTTTATTTTATTGTAACACAAATTTAAAGTTATAATTAAGCGACATCACATTTATTAAGCTTAAATTATAATAAGTAAAAAAAATGCATAAAGCTTTAGGAAATTGGGATCAACGTAGAAATATAACTGTTATTTATTTAAAGAAAATTGTACATTAAATGAGACGAAAAAGACAAAAAGTGATCAAACAACCAAAACATTATATCTCTATCCTAGTTTTTTCTCGATTCAATGTATGAATAAATATATTTATCTTGTGGTCTGTTGTTTTAAAACATTAATAATATGTTAAACGAATGTCAAAGAATAAATTCGACTAATTAGCCTACTGTTTATTTAGCAACTAAAGGCATCTTGCTCTACTGCTTTAGTATAATAATAATAATGGCGTAGGGACGTGACGACCTCATCGCCCGCTGGTGCTACCACCCTACCAGTGCAGTCAGTCAACGCAGGGCGGCTTGCGGCGAGCCGATGGTAGGCGACCACGCGTACTACCGCCACACACACATACACACAATGCCCTCTGTCTCAGTGCTGCCAACTTGATGAACCGGGAACAGTGGAGTTTGAACCTGTGCTCCAGACAAGGAATAGATTCATCTTTGTAAGGAAATACATGGTCTGAAATTCAACATAATTAATACGGCCCAAAAATATAACAAGCGTGTACTAGATGCGTTAACTCAAAAATAACATGTAAAGTATGGTGTGAAGCCTGCGTATTAGTCATTAAATTATAAATAAGCAAACGAATTAAAAAAAAAACAAAAAAAAAACCATAAAACACTAAAACCAGTAAAAAATTGTAGTTTAAAATAATAGCTTAGATATTTTCCAATTTACATGTAGAGTAACCCTGTTATGCATAAACGCTTAATAGCAAAAGTAAGCCCTCTAAGTAAGTAAGTGCTTTAACCCTATCTTAAATGAAATATGTTATTTGAATTTTAATGAATAAGGGCGTAGATCTATAAAATAGCGTACCATGTAAAGAAATTTATTAAGTTAAAAGTTGTTAGTAAAAAAATAGTGAAAAACAATACAAAGGTAAAAAAAATATAAAGTCATGAAAATCAAATAAAAAAGCACTATGTAGTAGCTTAGATGTTTTTCAAGATAAAAATAACGTCCATAAAAATAGCGTAGCTTATAAGGGAATTCATTAAGATAAAATTTTAAGTTAAAAAAACAAATGGTTTTATTTTTTATTTTTAATATATTTTACAAGACACCTAAATATAAATCACATACTAAAAACGAACGAACTTACAAGCTTACTTAAAACTACACTAATCTAACAAACCGCTACCAGTGGGCATAGTTCCCAAAATGCTGGCAAAAATAAAATAAATACAAAATCAAGTAAAAGATAATAATTTAAGCAGTAGCTTAGATGTTTTTCAATATACATCTAGAGCAAGTCTTTAAAACAAGCGTAAGGCGTCTTGCCCTATTGCTTTAGTATAATAATAATAATGGCGTAGGGACGTGACGACCTCATCGCCCGCTGGTGCTACCACCCTACCAGTGCAGTCAGTCAACGCAGGGCGGCTTGCGGCGAGCCGATGGTTGGTGACCACGCGTACTACCTCCACACATACATAACAAAACACCTTCTGTCTCAGTGTTACCAACCTAACCAAACGGCAACAGAGGAATCAGAACCTGTGCTCCAGGTGATAAAACCCCAAAAATAGAACAAGCACCAAAAATTGAGGGAAGCCTTAACTAAAATAGGACGTAAAGCCTGTGTATTAGTCGATATATTATTAATGTGCTGACAAAAAAATACACAATGAATAAAAAAAACAGTAAAATCACTAGTTTAAATATTAGGTTGGATAGTTTCCAATATACTTCTTAAGATAGTTTATAAAAGATTACTTTGTAAGAGAATTAATTAAGTTAAAAGGTGAAAATTAAAAACAACTAAAATAACATACGAATTTAAATAGTAGCTTAGGTGTTTTCAGTATACTTCTTGAGTTACCCTCTTATTCATAAAAGAACAATTAACCATATTTAGTAAAATTATTCTTTTTCACTTTCTCTCAAATTGCACATTGAAAGATAAGGACAAAGTATACTTTAAGTACCGTTTAGCTAATTTACGTTTATGAATAAGAGGATTAGACTATGAAAATAGCGTACCTTGTAAGATGATCCATTAGGTTAAAAGTTTAAAGTACGTACCAAAAATAAAGTTAAAAACGTAAAAAAAATACAAGAAAAAATGTAAAAAAAATATACTTAGTAGCTTTTATTTATTAAATATACTGCTAACTGAGGTCTTTAAAAATAGCGTAATAGCGTTGTAATAAAATTTGTGACAAGTAAGACATATCATTTATCATTAATAAGTAAATTTAAGTAGTTAGTTAAATTGACCATTTCTAAACAAATAATAATACGACGTGTTTATAATGGCGCATAATATCAAAATAATAAATTTTATCCATTTTTTTTCAACAGATATTAGTTAAACTTTCATAAAAAAACACATATAAAAAGCCTGTTTTTTAATCGTTTGGTTGTTGTGTTACTAGAAGCTAAAATAATTAAAATTAACAAAATATAAAATCAAATTAAATACTTAGTTAAAATATTGCTCAAAATTTAGTTGAAAAAAATACTGTTATATTTTTGCACTAACCTACAGTATAATTTCCATTTTACGTTAAGGTTCACTAAGGTTGAAAATTTAGTTTATAAAAATACTGTTATATTTTTGCTCTAACCTACAATATGATTTCCATTTACCTAGGTTCCCTGGTAGAGATTGCTTGTAGCATTCAGTCCGACTTTCGTACACTATTTTAATGTCGTGAAATAAAGTTTATAATTCAATAATTATACAAAAAAAGCAATAAAACATAAAATACAAACATTTACAACGCCAATTGTAACCAACCTGATTTTTAAATAAACACTATTCTCTTTTTTGCACGGTGAGCAATTGCACAACGAAAATTAAGTTTACTTCGGGGTTTTCCTATGCTACGTGTCGTGGGTGTAACTTTTTGCCTTCGGCCTACATGCCTGCCATTAAAATCTTGCATCCGATGATTTTCTACGTTACTATATTTTTACCCTAAGATTGTTTTAGCGAGATGGCAAAGAAAGAAAAAGGCAATATACAGAAAGCTGATTTACAATAATACTGTTTGTATTGTTAGACAATGTCTAAATGAATAATAGGCATATAAATACCAATAGGTACTAATAATAAGTTCAATATATACTTTTTTTCATCTCGTTTATTCTAATTTAACACTTATTTAAAGTTACTACAATTAATCAGTATGACGTTTATTAAGCTTTAATTGTAATAAGTTAAAAAAATAAAAGACAGAAAGTACTTCTAAAGTTTCTTATAGATAATTTATGCAAAATAGCTCTGATAAAGGTGTGCTTTTTCCTTATCTTTTAATGTGTCCTAATCGTGGCAGAAAATGACAAAATACTTTAAGTGAAACAAAATTAATTTGTTAATTGTGTGTTTAATAATAATGGAAGTTAATTCTTTAAAAAAAGCGTACCTACCTGGTTAAGAAATTTATGTTCAACATAATTGACACATTACGACGACGCGTTAGCCTAAAGTCCATACCAACTAACTTGTATTTTTTAGTAAACACTTTTATAACCTCAAAATGCATCGTTTTTGGCTAAAATGGCCTTTTTCTGCTGAATCAAGCAACTAGAGACCACATTTTGCACACTATTTTCCTGATTTTATATCATAGATGGTTTTTTTTATGACATAATTGTAATTTTACAAGAAAAGGGAGCATTTTGAGGTTATAAAAGTGTTGACTAAATAAGACAAGTCAGATGGTATGAAATATAGTTGCTAGTGACCCTGGCTACGAAGCAAGCGGTCCCGGGTTCGATTCCCGGTACTGGCAAATATTTGTGCGACGTATCGAGTATTTGTTTCCGAGTCTTGTATATAATAGGACTTGTACAATGCAAGGCTAGATGCCTTGACTCAAATAAGATGTAAACAAGAGGCCTGCGTATTGGTCGATTGTTATAAATGTACCGACGAAATAAGAAAAAAAAACAAAAAAATATAAAACACTAAATCCAGTAAAAATAGTACTTTGCTCAAGTAAAAAAACACTACTATATGTATATTTTTATAATAGCTTAGATATTTTCCAATAAACTTCTAGATTAATTACCTGTATAAAATAGGGTATAACGTAACGTGTAAGGGAATTCAATAAGAGAAAAGTTGTAGGCAAAGTCAAAAAATAATAATAAAAAAAACTATTTAAAATACAAAATCAAATAAAAAAACACTAATTAATGTAGTAGCTTAGATGTTTTCTAATATAATTCTAGAGTAATTTCATAAAAATAGCATAGCTTCTACAGGAATTCACTAAGATAAAAGTTGTAAATAAAATTTAACTGAAAAATACAAAATTTGAAAAAAAATATTTAAAATACATAATCAAGTAAAAAAAACATAGTTTATATAGTAGCTTCCATGTATTCCAATATAATTCTAGACTAAGTATATAAAAATAGCGTAGCAAAGGTAAACATTGTTATATAGAGAAAAAATACTTACATACATAGAAAACACCCAAAACTCTGAAACAAATACTCGCGGTCATGACACAAATACTTGCCCTGGCTGGGAATTGAACCCGGGACCGCTAGCTTCGTAGGCAGAGTCACTACCAACTAGGCCTACTGCGTCGTCGAATCTTTTCTAATTCAATGCTAGAGCAAGTCTTTATAAATAGCGTACCTTGTAAGAGAATAAATGTTTAGGATGACATATCAAATGAAGTAGTTTTAAGTAGTTAGTTAAATTGACCAGTTCTTTTTAATTAAAAGGAAAAGACGCAAATAAAGGCTTTAATAGTTTTAGTTTGACAGGCAGCTTTGCTTTTAATATGGCCACTTGGGAACTTCAATATTGCTTATTGATTAGAATATAATTATTATTTTATATCTGTCTAAAAAACACCTGTAGTAAAATTTACATTTTACCTAATTAAAACTTATCAACGTTGAAAATGGCGATAAAGTCCTTTTCATACCTGTAAAATCATAGACATGTCCAGAAGTTTAGATGCTACCCAAAATATTAATGAAAAAAATACAAATCAAACAAAGCCTGTATCAAACACCTATTATATTAATATAGTGCTAGTACTATTAATAGTAGCTCACATAATATTATATCTAATATACTTCTACCGTAAATCTCAACTAGTTAGTATTAAGGAAGCTATCCCGCGTATTAACCAAAAAATAGAAAAAAAATACAGGTCTATGAGACTCATCATAAAAAGAGGAAAGCCAGCATTTTAGTCGTCGTATTATTGCAAAGCTTTAGCTTTTAAAAAAAACAAAAACATAAAACCCTAAAATATTTGTAGTAGCAGCTTAGATGCTATTTAATATATTATCTCGGAAGTCCGGCTGTGACAATAGCGTAGCTTTTACGGGAATTTATAATAAGGATGATGACGTATCAAATAAAGAAGGTGATGTGTAGTTAAATTTAACTTAAAAAATAAACATTCTTGAAAGTAATAATGTGCTCAAAAAAATTATTATTCATATAAAAAATACAAAATCCATAAAAAAACACTAGTTCATTAAACTTACGTCGCTAGTTAGTATTTTAATGGAGGAAAGCAGATAAAATAAATAAGTGATAATTTTTACTGTGATAATAGTTTAGTATCGATTAATTACAAAAACTTTTTTTTCATTAGATAAACATAAATCGAAGTTGATCTTATTAAAGTGGCTTTTGTCGACTTTTTTTTCTTACATTCTTAGCAATAATTCAATTCAACATCAGTCGTAGCTGTCTGATTCTTTGGGACGCTACGACTATTGCTACGAGTCGTAGGTGAACCTTTTCTGGCCTAGGCCTATATGCCTGCCAAAATATATTTGCTTTCGACTGTTTTCCCCTAAGTTTTATTTTAAGATTGTTTTGGCTAGAATTATAAGATAGTTATAAGATATAATAAATTTTATTTCGTATTATTTTTAAATTTCTGAATAAATGAAAAAATAAATGTACGTATTGCGTGTAGGTTCAGTATTATTGTCAAGATTTACGTTAAAAACGTGAATGTGAAATCAAAGAAATTTGCATAATAAGCCTACTACATACTACTTGTATTTGCAAACTAAAGGCTTCTTGCTTTACTGCTTTAGTACCGATTTCACCATACGATGTTAAATTTAATCAATGTTAATCTACTGTTAGTTCATACATTTTCACAGCTGTTAACGCTCTAACCGTCTGTTAAGTGGTTAACATCGTTTGGTGAAATTGGTACTTAGTATAATAATATGGGGTAGGGACGTGACAACCTCATCGCCGGCTGGTGCTAAATAAGAATTTTCTTTTTTTCTTTCTGGGGGTGTAAAATTGGGTTAAAAGAAGTAATTAAAAAAAACGGCAATTTTGAGTTTCGGTGATTTACGTAGGGACCGTCGAAATGTAGGTATTGCGTGTAGGTTCAGTATTATTGTCTCTAATTACGTTAAAAACGTGAATGTTGAATCAAAGAAATTTGCATAATAAGCCTACTACATACTACTTGTATTTGCAAACTAAAGGCTTCTTGCTTTACTGCTTTAGTACCGATTTCACCATACGATGTTAAATTTAATCAATGTTAATCTACTGTTAGTTCATACATTTTCACAGCTGTTAACGCTCTAACCGTCTGTTAAGTGGTTAACATCGTTTGGTGAAATTGGTACTTAGTATAATAATAATAATAATAATAATGGGGTAGGGACGTGACAACCTCATCGCCTACTGGTGCTACCACCCTACCAGTGCAGTCAGTCAACGCAGGGCGGCTTGCGGCGAGCCGATGATTGGTGACCACGCATAATATAGTACTATGTAGATCAGGGGCTCTACTTTGAAATCAGTAATACGAACTTCGGATCGCCTCGTCACTTTCTTGCGAATTAGACAGACTAGTGACGCGTCGCGAGCAAAGGGGATAGTAATAGACGACGTTTGAATTACCGATTTCAAAGTAGAGCCTCAGAAATCAATCCTGACACATTGCACAACCATGAAGTTTTGAAAACTGATAATGTTGACAGCTGTAAAACAATGCAAAACTTATTTACTGCTGTCAATATTCAGCAACTTCTTGGTTGTGCAATGCGTCTATTAACAAGGTTAAAACCATATAGTTTTTGACCCGTTATCGTATTGTCATTCTTTTGATAGCTCTTTTAAACTTGACAGTAATAGCAGCCGTGTTAGAAACAATTCCATAACAGGTCAAATACGATTTGGATTTTTGCGCCTAGAATAGAGGCAGGTTTGACTATTTGCCTGATACTAACTAAACTACACACGAAACACAAAACCCCTTGCGGTCTCTGCGCTTGCCTTAACCAACTGGGCACCGCGTAGTCGGAACCGGTGCTTCAGGTTGGAAGAGGAACAATACTACACAAATAAAATTTTATACAAAAACAAAGAAAAAAACATAAAAAAATGTAAAGTTAGTGCTATTCAATATACAACTTGAGTATACTCTTATTCATAAACACACATTATGGAATAGAATAGAATAACTTTATTTCAGGCAACTAGGCCCATATTTACAAATATCTTACAGAGTAACATACATAGCAATATATAACTTAAAATTAACATGACTAATTACACTTTCGTGGCGGCCACGGAATCACCCAAATATGACACCCCTCGGCCAGAATTCCTCCTTTAAAAAGGTTGACAGATCTTTCTCTCACTCTCACCACAAATGACTTAAAATTAACCTTGTGGCGGGGCTCCAACCACTCGACCCTAAGGGTAACTCCGGTCTTAACTCGTACATACTCTACGAGCTCCTTCGCCTCCGTTGAGTAATGCAATCGGCAATGCAAATCAATACACATACTCGTACAGCTGCTTCGTGGGCGTAGCAGGACACACCAAGTGGTTCGGTCCGGTCGGTGCGGTTATAGCGAAAATATGCTTAAAATATGCAAAGACCTTATCTGTCATTGTGACATTTACATCTGACAGAAAATGACAGAGAATACTTTAACTAAATTAGATTTATAGTGCGTTTAATAATAAAGGGATTAGGTTAGGTTAGGTAAGGAAACTAGTGTTAAATTAGATAACGTTACACTTCAATCATGTTTGCCAATAGATCTCGTTATTTCATTTCATTTGAACCACATTTGTAAAATATATTACATGCCTTGTAAATAGTCGGGGTGAGCCTGCAATAAAAGTTAGTGATGATTTAGTTATATATATGTATACTTAATTAACCACCAATCACAAAATACAATTTAAAACAAAAAAAATACAAAGATATCCATAAAAAAACTCTAGTTTAATAGTAGCTTTGAAGTTATCCAATGTACTAATAGAGTAAACCTGAAATATAGTGTAGCTTATAAGATCATGTACCTAAGCCATAAAAAGGAAGTGAAAAATAAAAAAGTAAACAAAAAAATAAAAATATAAAAAACGTAAAAAATACAAGCTAAAATAGTAGTTTAGATGTAGTGCTTTACAATATATTACTAGAGTAAGCCTGAAAAATTGTATAGGTTATAAGATCATATTCAAAACTCCTTATTGTAAAAAAAAGAATAGATGCTAGTTTTACTAAATACGCATCTGATTCCATTTCCTAGGCTATGTAATGCGCCATAAAATTAATTTCAATAATGTAGGTACCTACATACTCGTAAGTCTAAAGCGTCAATTGTTCTAAATTATTTTAGGGGTGTTTTTAGTGAAGTAGATAGTTACAATTTATAGCAATCATTTTAAGTAAGAAACGCTTTATTAGGTAGATTTTTTTAAGATAGATTAGCTCGTAAGGATCGTCTTGGTGTCTTTTACAATAAAAAAAGTGGTGTTTATGGAATTAGTTCCGACAGCCAGGTAAAATAAAATAAAATTGGCGTAAAATGTGTCCCACGGAAAAGCCTTGTTCATAACGATCCAGATTAACTTTGCAACATTTCTTTATTTTCTTAATCACCACCTTGGCCTACATTATAGGGTCCCCAGGCTAAAAATCACTGTAGTTTTCGATTTTAAAATTTGATACGCTCATTGCCTATTAGGTTCTAATGTTTTGGAAATTAATTGAATCTCACCATTATTTTTTAATTCTAACGCTTTTGAGATATATCATAGTCATAGTCATATACTTTATTGCCTTATGTTGTATTTACAAAGATGTTATAATCAATTAAATGCTCCAACATAAACCCTGGGAGGGCACTGCAATGTCAATACAATTACATATTTAAATGTCGAGAATTATGATTACCAATATTATTTTACATGCCACTACTATAAACTAGGTGCCTACTAACTAATACTGCCTGGGCCACGAAAATATCACTGATTTTAATTTTATAAATATAACTTTTTCCACAAAAAACTATATATCTTTTATTCTTGTTGAAATGCTTAAAAAAGTGCATTAACATAACCTTATAGTGTCATTTAATAATTACTACTTTACTTTTACTTTTTTAGTATTGTTTACCCAGAATTAAAATCCGAATAACTAAAAAAGACCAGTTAAGAAATGTTTTTTAAATTCCTAAATAAACAGACTAATCGAAAAGTTACTACTAAACACATATTTTGAATTGTTATAAATTGTGAAAGCCGATTTGTCGTGATAGTGCCCGTGCGGCCTACACACTAAATACACGCGTTATCTTCGGGCTTTTTCTGTGTTGTCATTAGTACGCTAGCTTTAAAGAATCTCTTTATAAATTATTATCTTTTCTTATCATAATTCTAAACCGTTTGTATAATCCGGAATGTTAAACGTCGATGCATAAGTAATCTAGGATACAAAACCATTATATACTTGCCCTTTTGCGCCCTTTGTATTAGGTTATAACAATTGACATAACAATAAAATGATTCGTTATCCCGCCTTTTTTAGTTTTTTGTATTACTTATTAGGTATATCGAATGGAACTTTCTGATTCATAACTTAAAAAAATATTGCCGCCTTGATTTTTATCATTATTTTCTTGATGGCCGATGTGATTCCTAACCTAAACCTTATTTGTTGTTATCTTTAGCACTAAAAAAATAACCTAATATTTTACAATACAAATGGCGTTTTCTGATTTATACATATAACATATTATTATAATTTAGACGCATGCCTGTTCGTAATATTAAATTGTATAAATAATTATAATATAAGTTTAAAAAATATGAAGGGGATGTATCTAAATAACATGTCTTTTTTTTAAATCCTTATACCTATCGTAGTATAAGACATAATTTGTTTAACTGTATACCTAGAGAAAAAACAACAAAAAGACGGAAAAAAAGTTACTGTGTAGAATTTGTTTAAATGTAACATTTATACCGCGCAAACAAAAGTAAGTTTTTTTGGTGTTTAAATGAAGTAAAGCATAGCGAACCTATTTATAACTAAAGTTTAAATTTATTACAGTTTGAAGACGTACTCGTAGATACTCGTACTCGTAAGGTAGTATTGCAAAAAAATATGTAACCGCAAGTATGCATAATGAATGTACTTATTTAGCCGCACGATTTGTAAAAAATAAAAACTCAAAAATGTGTTACCTATTGTAGTATAAGTATAGAAATATTAATAAGGTTTAATAAATAATAATGTACCAGCTATTGAATTAAAAGTTCAATTTGAGAATTTGTAATGTAAGTTGTAGATAGACAATAACTGTAAAAAACACAATTACTTATCGGATTCGTCGCAGATTAGAATTATGTAATTATTGTATTGTATAGCCGATTAAATAACTTGTATGTGCTTGTATCTGTTAGATTAACATTAATATTTATCTATGGTAAATTTGCCAAAGTGTAATTCAATATTTTAATACATGTATGTATATAGAAAATTTGTTTTTTTTTAATCTCCTTAATCCTATAAGTCTCATAACCTTTATTTGCGAAAATTATGGCATATCTCAACCTGGAAATCTGTTAAAATACATTTTTGTGACGTAATGGCGACGCTCTAGTCTTCAATATTTATATTTTGAGTTATGTCACCCTTTTCGTTAATCAGCAATCGCATTACTGAAATCAAGGTAAGTTAGACCAGCCCCCTATCACCCTGACATTGATAGGTGACAGGTGACAATTCGTTATACATTGCAAAGTTAATAAATTTTAACCTGTGGGATTCGTATAAACTGCGCTATGTACGGTCGGCCTTATACGTAGCTACACGGTTTAGTGCCTTGTCATTTTAACGTCATGTTTGAAGTACTGCACTAATCTGTCAAAGGTGTTACAGCGACAAGGTACAAAAGTGTGCATAAGGCTGACTGTACATTGAAATGTCACCTGCACTACATTCGTTTCAGAATCTCAGATTCATACAAGTTCCAACTTGCGCCACAAAAAAAAAACCTGTTGAGGATAATGAATAATGACATTAATATGATTCATTTTCTATGGTGCAAGTTTACGGTTATGACTTTACGCTGCGGCGCGGCGTCACGTGGCATGCTTCATACACCTCTATACATTTGTTTGTTGCCGCTCGCCACCCGTCGCTATTGCTACCGCCGCCGTGTCGTACGGTCACGGAATTAACCTTGTCGCATAAAACCAACGATTAATTCCTATGTAATTTCTAACTCGTCATTTGACGCTGTCATTATGACAAGGTTCTATGGTGGATCAACATTTAAAGTCCTTGATGGTAAAAGATCGTGACCAGCTAGTTAAGGCATTTCCACACCGAAAAACCTAACTTCAAACTACCGCCAAGCTGCAGTGTTCGCGTCGTCATGTTCCGGTGTGGGATAAGAGAATCGGTGAAATAACTGGACAGAGGCAATCTTTAGATCGTAATCTTGAGATTGTAAATGTCTGAGGTATTAACCATCAGGTGGGCAGGACCTCTACATATATAACACGGTAAAACCATAACGCTTTTGATGAGTTATGGTATGGTTCTAATTCGGCCGTCATGACTGTCAAGTAAATAAGAGCTATCAAAACGTTGACAATACGTTAACCCGTCAAAGGTAATGTGGTTTTTACCCAGTAGTATGGAGGACCAGAGGGCTTATTGCCTAACGCACTCGCAATCGAAATCATTTTCATTTTGACAGTCCGAAGGCGAGTCTGCATACAAAATGAAATCAATTGTTCCACTTTTAAGCACTGGTCCCACCGCCGACGATGAGCGGGAAGCGAGTACTGCCAGCGATCAACTATTAACATTTGTGTCTCTTTTATTGAAACGCGATCTATATATTTTGTTTCAACAAACTAGTGGAAAGAGTTCTCGCCGGCAGTGTGAACAGCCAGCAATCAACTTTTAATATAACGTGTCTCTTTTATTGACAAGGGATCCATATCTTTTATACGTTTCTTGAATGAGAAAATAGTCGATAGCTAATCGCTTCCTCGCCCTTGGTGGGACCAGTGCTTGAAGCCGATTGCGATTGCGAGTGCGTTAGGCAATAGCGACACTGGGCTCGGTAAACCATATTGCTTTTGACATCAACAGTCAGGCTGTCAATCAACCTGTCAACGGACAGGCTTTAGGTAATGTATCGCGACGGCATCGCTGCAAAATATCGCCTTGGGTGACTACCCTTAGCCACGATCGTCATGTCAGCCAGAAGACGTTCACTACTGTTGATGCCTTTCGAAAGAGTCACAAGAATATTGGTAAGTTATACGTAATGGCGCCTCTACACGTCTGCGGATCATGGGCCAACGTAAGGGACACGTTTACACCTTAGAATGAGCAACATATTCTTGCTCACTCTTTCGTATTGCTGGGTCCCTTACGTTGGCCCATGATCCGTTGACGTGTGGAGGGGCCTTGACTCTTAGTAAAGAGGTCACCAGCCATGAGATTCAATTAATAAAATAAAATTGACTAGACTTGTAATTTCCGTGTACCCTTCATTTGTACATTACCACAGGTTTTTTGGTAATACCGGGTGGCTTCAAATTAGTAATACAAAATCAATGTTTTACACATCTTCCTTCAAATAAACCCGTCTCCTACGTCTCATGCTGCTAATGTAATTAAAAGTTTTAATTTATCCCAATTTTATTGGCTTAATGTGGTTGTTAATGTATGGCATGCTTTAATTTTAAGTTTATTAGATAGCCACCCTTCACATCTATGGATCTGCTCTATGTCAAGCGATATTATCTGTAACAAAAGATTGCTTTCTCTTCTCTCCATGCCGTGGACAAATAAACAGCTTTTTATGTGAGCTCTCTGAGTTTGATATTTCATCACCATCACCCATCACCACTCCGTTCCTAATACTCTGCAACCATCATCAGTGGTTACCGTACCACTATGTTTTAATTAGATTGATAACATCGAGTAACAAAGACAGTGGGTCCAATTCGGATAACCGTTGTTTAATTTTAAACGTCTGTAAACTTAAATTTATAAACGTCAAACTCGATTTTGACAGGTCTAAACTCAATCCGTATTCGGGAATTCTTAATTTTAGATAGAAATCCCTAATTTTAGAGGCACCTTAATTTGACATTTCTAAATTTATAGGGATTACAATGTGACATTTCCAAATTTATAGGTAGATTAGAATTTGGTATTCGGACGCACATTACGTTATATTTTATCTGCAATTTTAAGCGCCGCTTGAGACTTTGTAGATAGATTTTGAGACTAGAAAAATCTTTAGGATACATTCTTACATGAAAAAAACGCTTTTCGTTATATGAAATAGCTTAATTCTATCAGAACCAACCACAGACAAGAGAGTAGTTTCTAAATTTAGAGCTGTCATTTACGGCTAAAAAGTTATAAATTTAAGTGAATTTTAATTAAGAGTTTTTCCGAATACCAATTGGCGCGTAACCTAAAGTGACATTTCCTAAATTTATAGATTTAAAAGTTAAGTTGAAATAAAGTTGTTTTTTTTTTGGAAGGCCCTAGAAACGTAGTTGTCAGCCTTTGACGGCTTTGCTATATCAAAGAAAATTACCGGCAGAATTGACGACTTTATAAAATAAAACAATAGGCATTCTAATTACTTTTTTGCTCATTTATTACAGTATTAAATATTATCATACCTTTTACCGTTAACCAAGTTGTTGTGAAAAAAAACCGAAAAACATAACTTATATTTTATTTACTATATTGTTGCAATTAGCAACATTAGTAATAAGAAAAAATAAGAAGTAGATACATACTTACTTACACTTGTTTTGTTTGGTCTTTATTAGTTTGCCTAGGTACATCATGCCTACATACAATGTAATGTAAACAAACAGATACCTATGTATAGTTTCAGTTTAATGCCGTACCCACATGCTTGGTGCTTGCCACAAACACTGAGGGTTGCAACTATTATGTTAAAGTGGGCACGACGTATTTCTATCTCACTCTAACGTAGACTTACGTGCGTCCTGAGGCGCGTTTCACGAAGCAACAAATTACAAGCGGAAGTCTCTTTCTAACTCCTTTTGCTAGAAAGAGAGTTCCGCTTGTAATTTGTAATTTGTAGCTTCGTGAAACGGGCTGCAGGGGCGTATTGCATAAAAAATAATAGCTTATATTATAAGCGGAACTCTCTTTCCAACAGTATGTATTAAAAAGAGACTTCCACTTGTATTACAAGTTAGAAGCTTTTTTGAAACGGGCCCCTGAGGTTTGTGGAAAACACCACCAAGATTATTTTTTTATCATGTAGTTATAATCTGTGGTTTTCCCTGGAATAGTGGAATGTGGTTGTGGAATGTACGTCTGTGGAATGGACTGCAGTGATTATATTCTCTTTGCTGCGGACAATTCGAACTGCGATTATAATTTTATAATTTTCTACAAGTCTAATATTTTGGCGCAGCCATTAGGCAGTAATTCAGTCTTATCTATGGATGGGCGCAGCTGCATAATACAATTAAATACTCCTGCATTAGCATGCTTCGTGAAAACTGCAACTTGTGTTATACTTAGTCGTTTTTTTCCTGTATGCGGTTCAGTTTCGTTTTTTTATAAGTAGGTACTAGATTAAATTTAATTTAGTAACAGTCCTCGTGTAGTAAAATAACTGTAAGGACACCTATGATGAGTAATGTCGGGCTGTACCTACTTACAAGAAGCAAAACACTAACCTACCTACTTATCTCAATGATATTGACAAATCCTGATTTTGGCATCAGCTGAAGGTTAAAATTTAATGAAGGTGCTTTTCTACTAGCGATCCGAGGCGCGACTAGTTTAAATATTCGTATTGAACAACCATTTCCACCTAGGATGATGTTCATAGATTTTTGATACAAATTTATATTATCTTCTAGCTTTGCCTCGCCAGTGGAAAAGCACCTTGTGTAAGACTATCTGGACTGTACCGTATTGGGACTCCAGCTAGTACAGTCACCAGCAATAATATATTGTCCAACATTGGGCGCAATAACATCTGACACGTCTTTATTACACGAGGTACAAGAGCGTGTCAGATATTTTTGCGCCCAATGTACCACCTACCAATTCATCACCTACTGACACAATTCTAAGTGACATTCTCAAAGATAATAAATAAAACACATATCATGTTACCTTATTACTATTAACCAATAACATTTAATTTGGAAATACACTTTACACTAGCTGCAAACAGACAAGCATATGGCCCACCTGATAGTAAGCCGTTACCGTAGCCTATATCAAAATGCCCAAAACATAACTGAGTCAAAAGGCCCGAGCTGGTATTCAGGTGCTCCCGCCCAGAGATAATCCATATGGGGCTGGACGTGCGACTTGTACAGCAACAGTCTTTGCCTCGATGTGAAGTACCACTTCGCTCTATTCAGCGCACCAAGTTTCATGAATCATGCATATTTCACCAGGATACCATAAAGCATGTCACCACTATTAATCTGAAAAAATAATCATAATATAAGATTGCTGGTTCTAAATGTTATATGCCCTTACTTATAAACGTGGAGTAACCATGGAGAAGCCATGCCATGTTTTGTCCTTACCGTTGTGACATTTGAATTCGAAGGATAGGGACAAACCATGGCTTAGCTACTCCATGGTTACTCCACGTTTATAAGTAGGTAATAGCAGTAAAGTTTAAAGCAATGAGAATAAAAAATTGGGTCTGAGTGAGTTGTGGCATGTCTTTAGTGAAATCATTAAACCATAATCAAGATGCGCTGTCCCATGACACTTGTGCATGCATTAGAGCTGGATCATACTTTAGGTACTTAAAGAAAATATGTACTCTTTTTCAGAGTCACTAAATTATATTTATAACTAACTTTAATTAACATAGGATAGGGCTAAACTTTCTGTGCAGTAAGTAACATTAATACCAGCAATGAATCTTGGATGTTTCATAGTTGTATGGGAAATAAACAACTATGTAGTTAAATAGCAATGTAAATCATCTAATGCTTGTATTTATACTACTGTATAATAAAACTATTGAATGATCTTTTTCTTTATATTTCATAATATAAAAAAACAATACTATTCTATGATCATTTGTTTCTTTTATCTCAAGACCCTACTTTTTAAATATAATTATGGTAGGTAGGTACAGTGATATTCAAGTTATTCATGTTGTTTGTACGGAGCATTTATAGGCACACAACCTATGTAGAAAACAATTTACAATATTAAGGAGTTCTTTGCAGTGGTTCATCTCAAGTGTTTATTTAGGAAGCATTAATAGGTGCTAGTAGACTCACAACTTGTGAAGTGCATGTATAGCTTAGAGAATAAAATTAATTCCAATTCTACACTTAGGTAGGTACATAAAACCATTTATATTAAGGCAGTTCATAACATAACATAGGTACCTACTTACCAACAAGTATCTATGTACTGGTACAGCATTCCTTGTGTTGGTCTATGTTTTATCTTATAACATGGGTGCAATATCACTGCATCATTTAGGTACTTAATAAAGTGCCTTTGTCATAACATTGTTGAACACTAGAAAGACAAAAATTGGTGGTTAGTTGTTTATTAGTAAATCCTAAGTTATCATTGTAAGAAATATACTTAAATAAAAAGGTAGGTAGGTACTTAGTAGAGAAAAAACTTTAGCAAGTATAAAGCATTTCACAGAGATATCAAAACTATCTCTCGAATATTTCCGCAGGTGTATTAAATGACTTACCTTTGATGGTCCGGGAAATCCTAATATTCATTTATGCAGCAATCGTATCAATTGACGAGCTGACTCACACAGATTTTAAGGGTGTTTCTTTTTAACATTTTCACTTTTATGTACGATAGGTTAGGTAATGAAATTAATTCCACAGAACCATATCCCTTTTGCGTTTTGCAAATAGCTAGGTACAGACACAGAACTCAAAGCAGACACATTTAAGGGCTTTTCATTACACTTTCATTCAATTACTAGGAATCCTTTTTAGAATTTAGGATAACGTGAAAAAAAATGCAATTAAAACAGGAAGGATCCTATTGACGAACGGTAAAATCACAGATTATAGGATATGGTAAAATCAGTAAGGCTTCGATCTGTCATCCGATTTAGAATCCCTAAGTACCTATCGTGTAAATTTACACGGGACTGTTTAGGTGGCGTCTAAATTTACAGAAAATTTCGTTTAAAAATCTGTAATAGAGAATGTCAACCAGTTTAGATTTTTGGCTTATCGTATTCTTCATTAAAAACAAAAAAATGCTGTAAAAAAATCATTTCGATACGTCTAATAGTTTCCGAGATATTGAATTTTAAACTTCGTATGCGGCGCTCGAAACCCGGCGGCTAGCGCTCACGGATGATGACGTCATCGTTTGGCTGCGGTACGCGCCCTTATATGAATGAGTGAGTTTACAGGGCTTCTATCTTTTTAACCGTAATAAATAGACAGTTGAAATTTTCACAGAATACGTGTTATTATAGATTCTATCGATTAAATTTTTAAAATGAACAATAAATCAAATCCCAAGAGGGGTCCCCGTACAAAAACCATGAAAAAAACCATTTTTTTTTGCTTTTTTATATGGATTGTATTTCAATAATGGCTTCTTATTTTGATGCGATTTTAAGCTTAAGTTCTAGTCTAATTTTCATACTTTACGACTAAATAGAAATCTCAAGTAAAACTGCTACAAATAGGTGACAAAGCTGATTTTATCAACACGATGTTTTAAGCGGTCACCCATCCTGTTTTAGACTACGCTCGTAGTTGCTTAACTTTGGAAGTCGTAATTTTTTACGAATTCGTTTTGATGTGACTATGATAGTTATGGTTATCCATTGTTGTTTTGTTTTACATACAGTTTAACCTGTTTAACTAAACTAACTGTCCGTTGCTGACCGGCTTTTCTGTTTGTAATGTTTGTCGAATAAGTTGGTTAAATAAAAATAGAATAATAATCAAGCACTTTTAATTTAGGGTTCACCGTTCTACATAAAAATACCAAAACATTAATGCAAAAAACCGGGCAACAGCCTGTCGAACCATGCTCAGTGTAGGGTTCCGAAGCCGTTACTACAAACAAATTAGACCTCGCGACAAACTTAACTTTGCCGTTGGAAAACTGTTATCCCCATACATCGATATAGGTCGCGGTCAGTTTACCAACTCCGCAAATAAGTTTTCGGCAGGTATACGTATAAACATTTAAACCGTTTAACTCAAGCGCCAATGAAGTCTACTTAGTCGTGATAGTTTTCCTTTGAAGACATTTTTCATATTTTTTATTTGTAGTTTTGGCTGTAGTGGGGAGGGGACGACGACACTTGACTCTAACAAAAATTTGCGCTTTAAAGCTTTTCATAAACGGATACTTTAATTGAAATATTGTTTTCACAAATCCGCAATATTTTGGAAAGACCTATACCTACAACGACACCCCACACTATGGGGTAGAAAAAAGGAAAAAAAAACTTCCCCACGTTACGTAAAAGAAAATTTTTTTTCATGATTTTACTTTTATTTAACTATGTTGGCGTGACTAATATGTATATTCATGCCAAATTACACGTTTCTAGTACTAAGAGTCTCTGAGCTAGGCTGCGGATAGACGGACACACGTCACACACACACACACACACACACACGCACGCACGCACGCACGCACGCACGCACGCACGCACGCACGCACGCACGCACGCACGCACACACACACACACACACACACACACACACACACACACACACACGCACGCTATCTAAGCTATCTTGCATACACGAAATAACAGTAATAATGCTCAAAAACAGTTCAAAAACTACCTACTTGCTACAGCGGCCGCTAATACCAACAACTAGCGAGAGAGAGAGAGAGAGAGAGAGAGGCGGTCTAGGTACCTAACTTATGGCGAGTGAGCCACTTGGCAGCGCCCGCCCGCGAAATTTGAAATCGATGAAATGAATAAGTACACAAAATATCAGAACTACTACCTAGGTCAATCAAAAACTCATGTTTTATAGTTCATTATTTTATACGGTACCTAGCGATATGAATTCTACATTAGATACGACATTTGTAAAGAAAGGGCTATCACCAAAGTTAAGTAAACACCGCTTAAACATCGTGTAAGATTTTGTTGTTTGTTGTTTTACTACAGATTACTGTTTGGTCGTAAGTATGGAGTTTAGATTATTGTGTGACACCGAAATAAAAAGCTAATACAAATACAACCCGTACTTCGGCTTCCAAAGTTAAGCAACTACCTACTTACAAGCGTATTCTAAAACAGGATGAGTGACCGCTTAAAACATCGTGTTGATAAAATCAGTTTGGTCAAATATTTTTAGCAGTTTTACTTGAGATTGTTATTTAGTCGTAAACTATGAAAGTTCGACTGCAATTTAAGCTTAAAATAGCATCAAAATAATAAGCCATTATAAAAATATAATCCGTATAAAAATGCTAAAAAAACTGGTTATTTGTCATGTTTCTTGTATGGGGACCCCTCTTGGGATTTAATTTATTGTTCATTTTGTAATTTTAAACAATAGAGTTTATAATAACACGTAATCTGTGAAAATTTCAACTGGTTACTTATAACGGTTAAAAAAATATAGCCCTGTAAACTTACTCAATCATATAAGGGGCCGTACCGCAACGAAACCATGACGTCACTCCAGTAAGATGGCGCCCGCACCCTTTAATATTTTTGACCGTAATTTCATACGTTCGTAGAATCAAAACTACTGGGTCTATTTGAATGAAACAAAAAGTAGTTTGTTTGTTTATTTATAAGCTTTACTCTTACAAAGTTTCAAGCGATTTGGCGTACCTACTGACATTCTTCATTTGACGTTTGTGATGTGCACCCGAATACCAAATTGGCGTCTATCTCTAAAATGAATATTATAAACGTCAAATTTAAGCGATTCTCTAAATTAAGAGATTTTAATGTATGGCAACTTCAACATAGGCGGTAATCCGAATACCAATTGGCGTGTAACCTAAAATGACATAACTTAAAATTACAGATTCTTAACTTAAATTTAAATTTAGACGTCACTTATCCGAATTGGACCCAGTAAGGTAATAAAAGTAGGGTAACCACGCTTTAGGATTTAATTATTAGTTTTATTAGAAAATGAACCATGATTAAAGAAGGCTAATTAAAACAACTGAGTTAATTTAATACACTATTCGTCATTAACTGGGCCACAATCAAGTGTTTTGTATTACCAATTTGAAGTCACTCTTAATATCGCGACGGCATCGCTGCAAAACACAGCTGTCAAACTTGCAGGCAGGCTTATGGCCGGTTTTATAAAGGTCCGTTAGTAAATATGTCAGATCAAATTTTAGTAACTTCATACAAGTTTTGACATTCCTGACCGAAATTTGATCTTTATAAAACCCAGCCATACAAGTTCCACGTAGTAAATAGGAACTTTTATAGCTCTATTTCTCTGACTGGCACCTGGCAGGTTTTAATAGGTTATAAAACGGCTTCGGGTCCGGTATGAAGCAAACACAGGATGGCAAGTATTAATCTATGTGAAAGTAAGTATAACATTATAGTGATACTACCACTGGGCCTTATTTTATATTGTCATTACCGGGCCCTTTATTCTAATCGGTATGCCATAATGCTTTTGACATATTTTTTTTAATTCGGTGGCCTTTACTTTCAATTAAATAAGAACTATTTTAAAGTTGACAATACGATAACATGTCAAAGGCAATATAGTAGGGTGACGGAACCAGTAATGGACAAGGTCCAACGATGGACACTTCATTCTTATTTTGCAGAAGATGAAGGTTATTCATTTGTTTTGCAACAATCAATTTAGGACGGTTTAAAATTTGGATTCAGAGTTACGTGCCTGTCAGCTAAAAGTTTCGTACCTCGTACCTCGTAGAATAAAGGATGCAGTATTGTATGTATGTATGTAAACACTTTATTATACAAAACACAGAAATACAAATCAACATGCTTTCTATGTAAATAAACTAAATTAAAATCGGTTAGGGAGATATGACACTACTGAAAAATACTTACATAAATACACGACATCTACACAATGTTCAACTTATAACATTATTATTCTTCGTTTTTTATTCATGGCGGTTCACAGTAGTATCCCGAAGTGATTTCGCCAATGTCAAGTGACTAGACAAAATCAGTAAACATAAAAAATCTAAAGTAAAAGCCGGACATCTTTCAATCGGCCATCTTCCCTCCTCGAAAGTTACCGAAATACAACTAAAAACATGTTTCCGTCGAGAGTTATAAAGGTGATTAATTATTGAAATTACTAAACGTCGTCATCGCAAACTTCGTATGAATGCTGTCTAACAGACCTATAAGTTCTATAACAAATAAACTATATTTTGTTAATATCATTGGCTTTTTCCATTACTTTTTTAGGTGTCAAAATACAGTGGTCATTATTAAACTCGACTCCAATCTGCGCTCCGTTGCATCGGAAAATGATGCCACAATTTTTTACCCGCTCCTTGTAATGCAGTTATCACGGGCTGCAGGGTTGCATCGGTTTTGAGGGTTTGATGTAATTACTGAGGAAGTGAATCAGTCACCCCTGCTCTGTGATGCATTATTAATACAGCTAATAGAGTTTTGCGCCCTGGTTTTTAGGATGACACCTTGGGGCTTCTGTTTGATGATGTCAGGGCTATATCGGCTTATTTTGAGAAGTTTTATTAAGTCTTAATTAGATAGCACCCTATTCATTACGTCTAGATTTCAAAACGACTGTATCAAAATGAGTAAATGTCACGATTGAGGGCTGATTTTTCAATCTCCAGATAACACTAACTGTCAGGTAAATTGTAGCTCTGTCCTTTTCGTTGTCATAAGAAAGATAAGGCCAGAGCCACAATTTAACTGACAGATAGTGTAATCTGAAGATTGTAAAATCAGCCCTGAATTGTGTAAGTATTGACATTGATATGGTTTTATAATGGCTAAAATACATCTTTTTTTTTATAATTATGCCTAGAATCTAAAATGGCCGAAAATCAAAATGCTTAAAATTCAAACAGCCTACTTTCATGACAGATTTTTTAGGAAGTAATTGCAGGTAACTTGAAATAAAACATTGTGCATTTTAGATCTTTTGAAGTTGAGACATTCTACAATTCACTAGACATTCTACTTCGGTACAAGACAATACAATACTTAAAGAACACGTTATAAATAAGCGTTAAACAGGTGGTTTTACCAGACCACCTTAAATCTGTTTCAAGAAAATGTGTTTATCAATATTTAGGCACTTTATAGAAATGAGACGTTATGAATGATACGGCGTAAAAAAAATATGATTAAAATAAATGAAGCCCTAAAATGATTAACATAATAAATATCAGGTGACATTCTCACACTAATTAATTTAGTCCCAAACATAGGTAGTCGACAACTAGGTGGTTCACTAATGTTTTGCCAAATCATTATTGGCAATTATAATTATCATTTTACAAACTTTCATTTCGCAATGACACTTCCCGCCGCATTATTTTACAGTTATAATATTGTCAAAACTCTAACCTAACTTATTTAATAACCCCATGTAACCTATGTAATATGTAATGGTTTAAGCACGAACACGTTTTTGCAAAATAAAAGTTTGTAAATAAGTTTGTCAAACGTACTTTTGGTCAAATGAACAGACCGCCAACTAGGTATAATCATATTAAGGGCCTGTTTCACAATCGACGGATAAATTTATGTGCCAGTTAAAGTTAGCCCTCTCCTTGTCTATGTTCAAGTGTAACAAAGGGAAAGGGGTAAATTTATGTGTCAGATATGCTTTACTTGACGATTGTGAAACAGACCCTAAGAATAGAAATACTTTAATACCAATAAAACCTCCGAAGCTCAGTACCCTTACTACGAGTTACAATTACTTTACTCGCTGGCGAGTCGAATATTCTATCCCTCGCACTCTTTAAGAATACTGTGAATAGAGTTTTCAACTCGCTAGCGAGTACGGTTATTGTAAGTACCTCATGGTAAGGGGACCGGGAACAAATACGCTCGCTCATCGAACAAATATTTGTGCTTACCGGGATTTAATCCCGGGACCGTCGTCGCTGGCTACTGTGGTTAGGTGGGCAAGGTCAGTAACTGCCCCTGAGCCAATAAGAAGTATATCAAATTCAATAACCAAAGCAATTTCAATTCTATTTTGTTAGTGATGAGGTTAACGGTGCTACAGGAGTTTTACATGAGATACTACCTATTGGCTTTGGAGGGTAGTACCAACTAGGCTAACCGGGTTGTCGAATAATGGTGAGGAAATTTTAATGCTTCAAACTTATCGTAAATAATATATTAAAAACTTTCATTTAAATAAGTATTAACGAGAAAAACATCGAGGTCACGGTTAACTTGCTCGAGTTACCGACTTAATTGATTGATTGGGATGACGGTGACCCTTCCATTTTTAAGGCATCGAAAACGCGATATTTTTAAGGCTTATTTTATTTGCACTATAATTAAAAAAACCGATTGAAAAGGAAATAAAGAAACCACGTTTATTTACATTCATGTAACAAAACTTCAAAGGACAAAATGAACAACCAAAACACAAAACCAAATAATAAAGATTTAGAACTATTGGATAATGTAATAACCTTTTAAGGATATGACATATTGCTTGTCGCTTGAAGAGAAACCTTTCAGGAAGAGGAAGTATAATACGAACCTGAAACTAAAGCTGAATAATAATGGATGCTATAACAATACCTACACATCATAAATAGCATACTTACAGTTACACCGAAAACAATACCTTTACAACAGTGCTTATTAAAGCAGACAATTGTTCTGCATGCTATTGTTTTACCCAATCCGAATGCGAGACGGCTTGTGCGCGGGAAAACGCGGCCCTCTGATTGGTCCGTTTGATATGGAAATAAAATTAACTACATTTCAGAGCGCTTTTTGCCCGGGCTGCTGTTTGCCCGTGGGATGCAATCGATGCAGCCTACGTACATCGACACACAGATGCGTGCGCGCGTGTGCGGGCCGTGGTTGTGAGCGTTCGTCTATCCTTTGTTTGGATTCCTAGAATTCAAACAACTAACTCGATGTAAACTGGACGTTATTCAATATTCTACTTGCTTTTGTTTGTGATTAATATTTCGGTATTGAGTATGTTGGTTATTGATTAAATTAAATGGAGGGTTTGGTATTGCAAGTTTTTTTTTTATAATTCGTTAGGTTTGTAATATAACATAAATATTTACGACGAATTTAAATATTCTAAAACCATTTTTGGTGATTAACCAGGAACAAATAGTTGTCATAAATCACATCTCGTCACTGCACTGACCATATTCTTTATTATATTTAAATAACATTAATATTAAGTCTAATCCAAATAGTCATCTCTTTTAAAACACGTCAAAATTACCTCTTTGAAGCGTCAAACATGACATAATATTATAATTAAAAAGTAACATTAACATTATTTGAAACCAATTTAATGAAATAACCTTGCAGACACCCCCGTACGCGTCATTGGCATCGTCGAGGGTGTTGGCAGTGTCAGGTTCTCGCAATGCAATACTCACTCGGCCTTTGTGAAAAATGAGCCGCCCGGTGATCGCCCGAGACGCGGATGAACTCGTCTGAAAACTTCTTATACAAACTTTTTAAGTGCCAGACGACCTCGGCCCAAGACGTTCCACTACAAGTACACCAAACATTTAAATAACCATTAAAATAGATAACAACTTCACGTCTCGCCCCGTCTCGACGTTAGTAAGCCGGATTCAGTGACTAGTGTGGATATAATGACAAAGTGTCACTGAGAAAAAAAAATCTATCTTCTAATTCTTATACTTAAGTGGTGGTATCTCCTTAACGATTTTTTTAAGAACGTATTTAGCTAACTAACGATAGAATCGGTTCATTCGTTTGCGCCTGATTGCGCTGTGCGCGAAAACGAGATCCGCGGGGCCTGCGGCTAGCACAGCGGACTCCGCATATTAGGCGCGAAGCTACAAGTACAGTCGAGGAATTTGAATGTTTAACAGTTTGAAATAACACGTTAATTTGCCAGGTTATACATTTTTCACGTGTCAATTGTCATGATACGCGAAATGTATAACACGGCTTATTTACGTATTATGTCAAATTGCTGAAGAATACATTTCTTTGACTACATATTCATCGGCATTATTAACTTATGTATAGGCTGGCTTGCGTGCAAAAGAATACGGGTTATGCGATAGAAAGGGAGACTAGAAAAGAACGTTCAGCAACGAGTTGAGCTACTCATAGTTACACGAAGCACCTAAAAGGTCCCACCTACTTGGCACACACGGTAATAACTATACACGGCTATAAGTACACAAGCAGTATCTGGTTAATTCCAAACTAAGCTGCGCCTGTTTCTTGGGCCCCACGGAGTCGGTTTAAATCTTGCACAGAGAAATCAAAGTATGGTACACGGGGACATGATACAAGAAAATTATCATCTTTAAACATTGAAACGAAACTTTAGTATGGTTAGTTAAAGGACATTATAATTGGTTGGAGTGTTCAAGAATTTACTTTGGAAGCAGAAGGGTCGCATTACATTCATTAATTAGAGGGTAGGTCGCAAGTTTGCTTGAGCTGTTTGCAATTGCAATAGTGTAATGCCCGATCCAGACTCTCAAGCCAGTCGACGCGAGGCCGAGATACACTGCCGTCTTTAAATACGAGACGGACTGTAAAACTTTTATAATAACATCAATGTATCTCGGCCTCGCGTCGACTCGCGTGAGAGTCTGGATCGGTCATGAGGATATCAAGAAGAGCGGAGTTTTCTTGCTTTTTAAATCAATGAAGCTACTATCTGTTTTATTAAAAACTAGAGGACGCCCGCGACTTCGTACGCGTAGAATTAGTTTCCCGCTACTCCCCCCATTTCATCCCGTTGGGGGTCGATTTTCGGAAAATCCTTTCTTAGTGCTCACTTACATCATGAAAGGAACCCTTGTACAAAATTTCAAGTTTCTAAGTACAGTAGTTTCGGCTCTGCGTTGATATGTCAGTCAGTCAGTTTTGCCTTTTATATATATAATATATAGATATTATTAATACTTGGTAAAAAGATGTGAGAATATGAAGAATTTCTAGTGAAAACTGAAATACTAATATTAATAATGCTTAAATTATTTAATATTTATTTATTTTATTCATCTAGTTAATGAAAAACTACATTTATACCGATGTGAAGTAAGTTCATAGCCCGGAAACAGACAGAGTTTTTTAAGCACGAACTTCTTTCTTCTATCTAGTAAGTGAAGTAAACGTAGGTAATGTTTTGAAAATATGTATGGCGATTAGAACAGCGCCTCTGTGTCCGTGTTTTGAACTCTTTGCTAGCTTTGAAGTTGACTTTAGTTATCAAGTATTAAAGGTGTTTTAGGAGTTCGCACTACAGATAGACTCCGTAACGTGCACTTTTTCGATTAGCAAAAGCTATTTCCAAAACGTGACGAATAAATATGATTCAAATGTTTTTCATAGTTATTCAAAACCCCCTTTGAAATTTAAGGCACTTAAAATCCCTTCTTTAAGAGCCTTAAATTTCTTATGAAACTTAGCCAACACCCCTTTTTGCCGGGAGTAAAAACGCAACCTGCATTGGTATTTTATTCACAAAATATCAATATTAAAACATCACTAAATTTTAGCTCGCAAGCCGTCTGTAAATAGATTTTCAATATTCGAGAGAGCGTCCCTCTCACAGAACAGAAAAAACAGTAGAAGCGTCAAGTGGGCATGTAACGTGTGACATAGTTATGCGGAGTCCCGCGCAACCTACCATAATTTTGCCGCGATCGCTTATTTCGATATTTCGCTATATCGATATTTCTTAAACAGGAAATAAATCCAAAAGCAAGCCTTATTGTGCCATTTTGGAATGTAAAAACGATAGCCGCAACAAAAACATTTTGCATGGTGGCGTGTTGTTTTTATGATAGTTTGAGTATTGGCGACAACAGAGGGCTTATTGTCTAACGCCCTCGCAATCGCAACTGGCTTCAAAGTGGAGTAATTGTTTTCATTTAGTATGCAGACAAGCCTTCGATTTTCAAAATGAAAATGATCGTGATTGCGAGTGCGTTAGACAATAAGTCTTCAGGTCTGATACTAAGTGAAGCTCATGGCACTTCCACTGTTTTCTCTATTCCGTGCTGCGTCTCATCCGGTATTTTAACTCAATAACCGTCCACTCCGACTACCGTCACTGTGATCCAGTTGACTGGCCACGGCGCGGCATTAAACTGAGCCAGATCCCAGATATTGCATTAACGCGACAGGGTGGTATTTACGAAGCGCTACATTCGAGACCTCGGACGCTGTCACACTTCATTAATTATTGAGGTTCGAAGTCACGTTATTCTCCATTTTTATTAATGGTAAAGCAGTTTGTCATTTATGTGAGATTTATTCCGCGAAATTGTATGAAATTTTTGGTTTTAGTGTTTTTAATGGGTAGGTGCCTATATTATTTTATTTACATCTTTCAACAAACGAAGCGTGGGTCAATTATAGTATAAGAGAAATAAGACTCCTGCCCTCGGCAAGTGCAGTAAAAGGTTGCCAACATTAAAGGCGTTTACCCCTAAAACGATGAAATAAAAAAAGTTGATAGGTGAATGTCCTCGTAAGGCTTACGTCAAATTTTGTTAGTTTGAAAAATAATCTTGTGTCGGTCAACTAAAGTCAAAAGTCACTTTGACAAATGTCCTAAATTTAGGACGTTGGGCCTTACGAGGTTAATTAATTACAAAATATAAACACAAACACCTGCATAATATATCTTTCTAATTAAAACTAATACGTATACGGAAAGAAAATGCAGTTTGAAAGCTGGGAACCATGTTTTTTCGTATAGAGGCTTTTTTAAAGTGTAAAATAAATAAACATAAATGAATATCGGGGGAACAATCTCACACGTCATCAGTCGCCAACAAACTGACACACAGTTTGGCGACATTTAGAGTATGGTACTAGGGAATGAAATTTAACCGGTTATTAACCGTTTTTGTATTAAAATAACCGGTTATTTGCATTCCCTATATGGTACTATGTAAAAAAATAATATTTACAATAAATAAAAATAAAAAACGTATTGACCTAGTCCCAAACTAAGCTCTAAGCTTGTACGGGTATTAAGTTATTTTGGCCCCTGAGTGTAGTATTCGATTTTACGCTGAAATAAACCTAGGAATTAATGGACTTTGTCTTATAAAATCAAATTGCTAATTCTGATGCTATTGTCCGGCTTTAGCTGGGTTCGGATCCCGGCACTATGTTGGAGTCTAATTGGGACGTCGACATACGCACAGGACGGGAATTAATGGATTTATAGACTTTGTCAGATCAAATGAAACTGGTAATTCTGGCGTTAATTTCTTTGTTAGCTGGGTTCGAAATACATTTAGGCGCTATGTTTGATACTAATTGGGTCGGTGGCTTGCCAATAGCGGCCTGCACACGTAAAGTTCGGATCGCGGGAAACGCCACGTGCCGTTCCAATCTTCGTTCCGAACCGTACGTGTAAATGCAACGGTAATAGTAAAAAGTGTGCGGTTTGGAACGAAGATTGGAACGGCGCGTGGCTTTTCCCGCGGTCCGATCTTTACGTGTAAAGCGCTACGCTTACGCTATTGTTTAGTTGCTGCGTAATTTCAATAGAATACGGTGAAACAAGTTTAACTTCACTGTCGATCATGCTTACAGCCGACTTATTTGATTCAGGGACCGCCACGGAACTATGTCAAAGCGACGCGAATTAATTATGTAATTATTGCACTTGTATTCAACATGCAAGCAATCGTACAAATATTGTTTTAAACGTACCTATTTCTAATTTAATGGTAACTAATAAAAAAGTTAAGTTAGTCACATATTTCATTCATTTTATATAATACTATAATAGCTGTTGCCCGCGACTCCATCCGCGCAGAAAAATAAAACAAAGACTATGTTGGTCCAGTAATTTTTGCGTTTTTTCGTTACAAACATAAAATAATATAAATCTTACCTCTTTATAATATTAGTTTGGATTTTAGTCAATACACATATTTAAACCCTTAAGTATTCTTTGACACTGTAAAAGCACTTCTCTATTAACCATTTTGTCAAATTACGTTGAAACATTTTTTCCGACATCATTCTTAATTCATCTGATAACTGATTAAATATCAATTGAATGACGCCATCATTATGAGAGGGTGGCTTAAAAGTTTTTGATCGTACGTAGGTAAATGTATGCATTAGTTTAATCAAACAAACCCCAGAATATTGCTCAAATTTAACTATTGCGGTTTGATTACGCACCCGCGAACTCGATAGGGGAAATCAAACAATGGCTTGTTCCTATAGTGCGAGCGAGTCTGCCTCGTCTCACCTTACGGCACCGAACATCCGACACTGTTGTGTCTGCCGAGTTATATGTAGATCTGCCCTGCTCAGACAAATAGTGGTATCTCAGACAAAACTCCTGTAGCAAGTGTAACCAACGGGAGAGGGTTGTATCTGCATTGGCTATTGAGTTTGAGATATCGCCTTTTGGCATATGAGGACAGTGATCGGTCACTGCCCAAGGTGTTCTGACTGGGGTTCGATACATTGTATTCTGTTTGTTTTGTTCTAATTCAGGTGAGTAATAATAGATTGGAGGGATAAATTCGTAATTTATAATTATAGCGTGGAAAAAATGAACGCCACATGGATCTATAAGAAATATTAGAAATGCTACACAAAAGAGACTAAATGTTGCTTTTAAATACAATAAATACAGTATTCATGGATTTTTGAAAATTCATTAATTTAATCAGGAATCTAACCGATTAACTATGGCAGAAAATCATGTCATCTCTTTAGTTAAAAGGTGTTTGTATCCCTGTCAATCTGTATTATAAAATAAGGCATATTTTTGTCTATATTTAATCTATTATAGAATAGAACAAAATGGCAAACATTTACAAAATACAGATAAAAACCAAAATCAAAAACAACATGGAAGCAGTGCTTAAGCTAAAGATAAAAAGGTCTAAGTAAGTAATATATCGATCACAACCAATTAGTGGGTTTTCACGCTAAAGTTAGAACTTAGAACTGCGCATCTGGAACTCAATTTTACAATGCATATAGGTAGACCGTCTAGGAAACAAGCCTTATTAAATCTGCGGTCTCGGCCAGGGTAGTGAATCTTTCAAAAGCAAAGGTGAGCGAACGCAGGAGTGATGTCCAAGCGGCGAGTTTAAGTAGTCCCGTCAAAGCGAACAAAACACATTTCAGCGCGTGTATTCAATTTGGCAGCATGGCTTCTCGAACGTATAAGGCTGCCTAATTGAGAATGCACGCGCTAATATGTGTTTAGCTCGCTCTGACGGGACTACTTAAACTCGCCGCTTGAACTTCACTCCTGCATTCGCTCACCTTTGCTTTTGAGAGAATCACTACCCAGTTCGTTTGTTCATTAGTTTGGGGTTGGCTCCGACTGCAAATTGAACTGTCTAGCGCTATTCGAGCAAGACATTCACGGCCAATTCATCGCGTCAATTAGCGCGGTGTACTGCCAAGTTCAATTGCACTGACGTCGTGAGAGGGCTAAAATTTGAATCAAAGACTATCCGACATTTGATTAACAACGTCGGGACCTGTCTATTTGACGTTTCGTGGCCATGGTGTGGATCGCGGTAGTCTGTAAGCATTTATAGCCGAACCCCATATACAAACCGCGGATAGATAGGCTTACTTTGGATTAAAATTTAACACATTTTGTATGGGCAAATGTCAAATTTTAACCCGAACTATCTGTTTACTAACTTCTATTCCTTCGGGAACTGTCCTATTTTTCGGGATAAATGTCCATCTTCGGGCTTTAAAACTTTTCCGTATTTACGAAATTTCACATCGATTGTTTGAGGCTTCGAACTGTGAAGGTATTGCTTTACCGTCACAGTTCGACGCCTCAAACAATACGGTTTTGCATAAGTAATAAATTAATAATAAACCATAGGGCGTCGGCGATTTTTGACTCTTATACATTTAGTATGGAACGCATTGCAATGACGCCGTTGACACCGTCGTCAGAGGGGTTAAATAATTATATTTCTATTCATCGTTAACTGACACCCTCTGTGACCCAATGTTGCCAGGGAGAATATCCCGCCCTCTCTAAGCTCGACTGAGATTGTGTTGTGAACTTGAGGGTCGACAGGTCAAGGCTCGCCACAAGGCGAATTTTGCGGAGAGAGTAGCGGACAAAGATCCTTTGACCTACTTAAAGGATCCTGACCTGATTCCCTAGTCTGATTTGATATTTGATATTTCCGGTCGATGTATTGCTTTTTGGAAATATAGGATGATTTATTTTATTTTTGTTACACTGATTACTTAATTACTATTTCGTCACTTGACGCTGTCATTTTGACAAGGTTCTATGGTGGATCAACATTTAAAGTCCTTAATGGTACCTGGTAAGTATATGAACTAAATTGTAATTCAATGTTATATTACAAATGTGAAATGATGTCATTCAAAAATAAATATCATGGTGCTTTATAAATATCAGCAACCTACCAAGAAAAATAATTCATCTTGTAAGGCTAGGTTCACTAACAAAATAGTGACATTATTCAACTATAATAGCTCTATACATATTTTTTATCACATTAGATGCATTTGTACTGCCCCCAGGTACGAAGTAAGTATGGTTAAGTATTTAACCTACAATGCATTTAAAAATAATTTTGTTGAAATCAGTTTGATTTATTTTTAATTTGTAATCACAAAAACTAACGAGTACGTGTTTGGTATTTATGAAAAGAAAAACGCGATAAACGGTCGCCTGTGCAGAATTAAAAAGAAAATAATTTTATTTCAAAAAACTATTTTAGCGAAAAGTGTACGTTATTTTTCACTATGACAGCCGATGAAAGGTTTTAAGTACCTGTTTTTTGCTCCACCCCCACCCGTCAGTACTTTTAGTATGTGGTTTAAAACACCATTCTCTACAACTATGCCAAAATTCGCTTATACACGAATTATTTCCCCCGAGAGGCAGTATTTGGTCTTCGTTGTTCGGACTATATAGAATTGAGGCATTTTGTTATAAATTAAAGGCTAAATTAGTATCTGACGCAAATTATACTATTGACGACTTTCTCAACGGCTAAACTCACTAATTACTGGTTCGCTGGCAATTGACACTTATTGATAATTATATTGACATGCTTTGTATAGATTATTTCATTTAATATTTATAGAAATTATTGTAGAATTAGTGTGTTTTGAAATGTAAAACTCTGTTTTATCAAGGTATAAATGCCGGTCGATTCAGTCGAACGTTTTTGTCAATTTATATTTTATTTTTAATACCATACGGTGACGGCACCAATAATGGACACTTTTAGTTGACAGGCACCAGTAATGGACACTTAACTCTTAATTAAAATTTCATACGGACCTAAATTGATTGTCGCAAAACAAATGAATAACCCTTATCTTAAGTAAAATAAGAACCAAGTGTCCATCATTGGTCCTTGTCCATTACTGGTTCCTACATTTAGTTAGAGATCGAAAATCGTTTACGTTAGCGCTAGGCATCTTGTCTAAGGCCACTGGACTGACAAATGGACACACGAATAATTCATCCCAATCAAGTTACACGTGACCGGGTGCTACGTGAGATGGAATATTAGTGGCGATTGTCATCCGGCTATACACACGCCAACACGACCCCCTTAGGTCCAAAGTCATCTGTCATCTGTCTGTAATCTGACATTCTACAACAATAAGGTTGGGTTTCCTAAAAGTTACAAATGACTTGACATCTCTAATGATATTGACGACTTCAAGCATATTTTTCTTGAAACAGAGGGCTTATTGTCTAACACACTGGCAATCGCAACAAGCTTCAAAGTGTAGCAATTGTTTTCATTTTGTATGCAGACAAAATGAAAACGATCGTGATTGCGAGTGCATTAGACAATAAGCCCCCTGGTCCGAAATTAACGCTCGTGACCGTACCTATGTGTATGTATGTGTATCCTAACAAGTTACATGTCACATATAAACTCTCGACATATCACAGAGTTCTGATAGTTATTTTTTCTCAAACATGCTCTGAAAGGATGGCGTTTCTTTTGAACGGAAAGAGCTTCATTTTCCTCCTAGGAGTAAAAAACGTACAAAAACGTCTTCCTGTCGGGCTGCGATATTTTATTTTAAAATGCTATCTATTGCATATAAAATGGAAAGGACCATGAAAAAAGTCCTATACACCTAGTTTGTCGGGTGGTGCAGCGTTGGGCGGCGGCGGGGCCTGCGGCGGCGGGTGCGGCGGTTGATTGTGCGTGGAACTTAATACTCGTAGTTTTCAAAAAAAGATTATCTCTCAATTTGTCGAAAGCTTTTTACAGATACTTATAATTACGTATTTGTATCGGTAAGCCGTCATTTTATCGAATTTCACTTCATCGATAGTATCGTTTCATCGAATTTTAGTCCATCGATCGCTATTTTTACAGAAGATGTATTTCCGTTGCCGCTATAACAACTAATACTAAAAATAGAAGAAAAAATAAATATTACCCATACAACAAACGTGATTTTTTTGTTAATGTAGAGATAATGGTACGGAACCCTTCGTGCGCGAGTCCGACTCGCACTTGACCGGTTTTTAATTGAAAGGAAAATTATTAGTTATTTCAAACATACTGCACGTAAAATTAAATTGAAATGAAGAGAAGGTCTTTAACACATCAATTACATCCGACCCAAATTGTCTGATGAAACGCAGATGTAATACAAAATCGATACGATATACCACTGAACGATGCATCATTGATTTTGTCTTACCACGGCTGATTTTATTAAACCACTGCGGACAGGTTGTGAGGGAAGCCAGTAATGGACAGCGTCGGTATCACGGTCGCAATGTAACGTTGTTATTACCCGGGCGGTGGCGGTAGTTTATTTAATCAGGCTTTTAGCGTAAAGGCTATTTTTTGTGGCTGGTTTTGTGTATTCTTTGTGTATAATTTGTGTATTATAATACACAAATTATGTATTTATTTACGTAAAAGAAAGGAGAAGAAAGCTTGGAAGAAAGCAGTTGGCAAGCATTATGTAATTCAAGAATGAATAAAGCTAAAAAAACTTACAGATTTTAAAGGTTTATTTTTAAAATAATTTTAATGCCTTAAACTGAAAAAGTATAAAAACAAAATAGAAAAGAAGTTGTTCTTTCACAAAAATAATAATCTTTTTTTAACGACAATTATGGAGTTTATTCTCGTTACACAACCAAAAAAAATTTGTGAAATTCTGGGACTGTAACTACTACATTTTTAATGAAGGTTCATAAGAATATATATTTATGCTAAAATACCTAATGCTTGCAAAAACGTACCCTTTCTACAACAAAGTTAAAATCATAAAACAATTTTACAATTCCAGTTTAATTTTCACGTCATATGTTTGGTTTCTTAACAGGATGTTTCAAAAGTACAACTTTTGTTTACGCAATTACTGCCTTGACATTTTGAACAACAAAAGAAATTTTCTGCTTGTATTCCAGAAAGTTTGAAAAAGTCACGTGGCCACCTGACGAAACGAACAAAGCAAAAGAAATCACAGCTCTCAACTTTGTTTCGAAGCCGGTGGGGTCACGTTTACGAAAATAAACAAACGGATACGTAAGTATACACTTGTAGAATAATAAGGCGTGTAACACACCGAGCGGAGGGGCGCCGCCCGCCGCGGCGGTGCGCGGCCCTGAGCAATTAAAAAAATTGCGTCTTTACGCACGATACCGCGTTTTCGCGCGAAGACGAGGTGCCATGTGTAATGACTCGACGGATTATCTAGAACGCGCGCGACATGTGGTTTATACGTCTAAACGCTTAAAAAACATGGTAATAATTTTAACTAAAATAAAAATACTCGCGCTCTTCACAGACATGTACGGAACTGGTGTCCCATTAGCTTGATAAAATGGTATTATCTGTAGGTACTAGTTCAAATTGATAAGATACTTTTTACACTTTTAAGACATTTAAATAATGTATACTTATGAGCATCTAAAAATATGTAATTTACATGCATTTTTATAGTTGAGCGCTAACTTTTTTAAGATTATTTTCAAATTTTAATGTGTGGATAACGTCGTTGGTTGCACTGGTTGCACATTTACAACATTTCACATGAATTATTCTAGGCATATAAATCTGTGTGTTGGTTTCCTTAATAAAGATAATTTTAGTGACTCTAAGTACGTACAATATTAAAAACAACAATGGCCACTGTCAACCTTCGCCCCGTCCATAATTATCGCCATGTTAAACCCCAAACATATTTTAATAAATATTTACATTTCCCGGTTAGTTTCATACTCATTCCGTGAATTGCATGCAGCATTAATACGCCAGCCCGATGCCCGGGGCTGCAGTCGGTTGCCTGGGCGACGAGCCTCGGCCCGGGAAACCTAAAATTACACCCTATTTTTGCAAACAACTTTTATATGGAATATCAGGCTTTGAGTTGCGATTGAACGTGTAATATTTTATGCTTTGTGCTTGCAATTTATTTGCTTTCGTGGCTCAAACTATTTCACGTAGGGCTTTGCTAAACTAGTAGTTGAATGATCGTGGTTACAATACACCTACATGAGAACTTATATTTAAAAGCACCTCCCCTAAAGATTAAGGAGTGTCATTTGGCTAATTATTTTTCATCTCTTGTGTTTGGAGTGTAAGGGTTTCTATATGTCAGTAGTAGGATTAAAATGGCATTTATACCCTAAGGAGGAAAGTGATTTTGTATCAAGAATTGCTTAAACATTTTTGTTCACTCTTCTCTCAGGCGAAATAAAGGAATAAGGTACTTAACTCGGGTATTCATTACACCCTCATTAGCGCTCGTGCAGTCTAGATATCTCGTGATGCAATCGATACCTTTCGTGTTTCTGTTTCGTTTTTCCTTTGTTATTTTTTGTTTGTGCAATAAAGTGTTTACGTACATACATTTCATACATAACTTTCACCCCCTGATTTGGTAACCATCTACAATTATTTCGATATTATTGAAAGCTATTAATAATCTGCCGAGGCGGTAGATAATAAAAACAAATATGCGATTTTTACGTAACTAGCATCAAATAGAGGCGCTGTTCAGAATAAGATGCGTCGTTCATTTGCGTTTGTAAGGCTGGGTTTTATAAAGATCCGTTAGATCAAATTTCGGTCAGGAATGTCAAACCTTGTATGAAGTTACTAAAATTTGATCTGACATATTTACTAACGGGCTTTTATAAAACCGGGCCTAAAACAGTCTTGTTATACAGGTGCATATAAATTAAACTTGATACTGCAAAACAACTTGCAATGTGAACCTTATCGGCAAATTGATAGCGAATGAAAGAAGCGTCATCCTTTGTGTAGTCAACGTCATAAATAGATGAACACTTTCGTACTTTGTCGCTTTCAGTCAATAAACAATTTCCTATGGCAGTTCAAAGCTGACGTTAAAGCGACGGCGCACAAAAGCGATCACTTACTTATGATGTCTGTAAAAAGGATTCGATCTTGGGTAAATACCAAAAGTTGACTGCAATTACTCAACGAACGGAAATATTTGTTAACGTCACTATTGCCTAGATAATACGTTTCAATTTTATTAAACTTAGGTAGCTACTGTTCGTTTCCCAACAACGCAGGAAATCCGCGGAACGTAGCAGACGATGTAAGTGTGTGCGATTTACCCACACAATTACAGGCTCAGCCGTTTTCCGTAAAACGCGACTACCTGTTGAAAGCCTTTTGCTTGCCTGGCGAGTTGCCAGGTTTATTTGATGAGTGCAAGTCGGCTTTACAACTTAACGGGCAATTTGAAGGTATTAAGCGATCGTGTTGCGTAGCTATTAGTGCCAATTAGGAGTCATAAGGAACCCCATCTTGAGTATTATGGATTCAAGGTTTTAAGTCTTGCTGGGAGGGTTTTGGGAGAGCTTAGGGCGTCCGTTGGCAAAGATTTATAACTGCATATAGACAATGGTTTATAGGGGTTGGAAGCTAGTTCGTTGATGCGTTCGTTTGCGTAATATGCTGCAGCTTTTCCGAGATAAAAAGTATCCTTTCGAAAATGTTTAAGAGACAAGTTTAAATAGATCTTGTAATTTGTTATTCAGTTAGTACTTATGAGTGAAATTCTGCGGTTGGTTTTGTGTTTCATATTCCTTCATTATGAATTAATAATTTCTGGTTGTAACTGTTCGAATTCCTAACGTAAACAGATGAAGTAATGAATAATAATCGATGTGCCGTACAATTATACAGGTTGATATGGATGAGTAAAAAAAAAGATGCTGCGCTGAGCCCAGATGATTGAGATAAGGAGATGATGATGCCATACAAATCAGTTTGTGAGTTGCTCTATCCAGATGTATAAATAAGACCGGTGGTGTGGTCGAACTCAGGAGTAACTCTGTAAGTATATTTGTTGTAAATACTTTGTCGCAGCTATCGTTTAACTAAAATCAAACCACCCTTACTTTAATACGTTACAGTGTAAAATTTACAGCTAATTTGGAATATAACGTCAGAGAATTTTGCGTCCACAAGGCAAAGAAGCAAAATTGTAATTAATATTAGTATATTTATGTAGACGCAGTTATAGTTCTTCATTCAAACCGTGAGAATTTTAGTATAATATCTTGCATTAACTTCAAATTAAGTGTAAAAAGTAATTATTTTACGTGCAGTTGTGTATCCTTTGTAAGTTACACTTTTCCTCAGTTCTCATTTCAAAGTGAGATAATTAATTCCCGGAAAGAGGAACGGACTCAGTCAATATTGCATGTTGCGTTGCACCCGGGGCCGGGGTAAGAGCCGGAATGGCCGTAACGTCACGAACGACTGTGTACTTTATTTAACGTAGCTTTTACATAAACTGCGCATAGCGAAAAATACTAACTCAAAGAGAGAAACGTTTAAAAACTGGAATAAACGTTGTGCTGTGAGGTTCCAGATAAAAGTTAGTGTTGATTTACTTTGCTCCTTTTTCTTTCAACGAGCGATCTAAAGTTTTCGTTTGAGTAAATTTAAGTTGTTGTACAGTCTGGAAATAGATCTAAGTCAAACCAGTGACTAGATAGAGAACAGATATTTTCTCAAGTTAGTATAATTAGTACCATACAATTATACATTTGACCTTGCAAGAGGTCGGGTATTGACAGCCGTCGTTAAATATGTTCTACAGGTAGATAGATCCTTTATTAAAAAAACAATGTTTTCGACCCTAGGGTGCAATAAGCTGTTTTATTTTTGAATTTTTATTAAATATATCTAATAGGTGGAGTAGAGTTAATTATTTATATATTATAAATACATCTTGCAATAAATATTTGTCTTTATTATCTTTGACTTCGAGTTTTATTGTTTTTATTTGTAATTGTGTTTATAATTAGCAAAACTGGTGATTATTGATTTAATTGATTATCTGCTTGTATATGTAGTTTTAATGATGTAATTATGTTTTTATGAATCTCTATGAATTAATATAAAGTGTCAAGATTGTTTAATGCAGTATTTCCGCTAATTTTGAAACATCCAATGGTACTATATGCTGACGACATCACTGTTATTTTTAATAATATTGATCAACACTCTTTAGAATATGAAATTAATGCAACATTAGAACTAATGGAATGGCTTACCTATAACAATCTTAAGATCAACTTAGATAAAATCAAAATAATGAACTTTAAGTTGAGAGGGAACTCAAATTATGTACCAAATGTCGCCACTCGTCTTTTTTGACCTCTCTTATACACCTGTTGCATAAACTACTATAAAAAACATGTCATAACCCATGCGAGGTAACTACTTACACAAGTTTATCGCATCCTTTTGTCTCGGATATATTTTGGAATAGCTTGAAGACGGACCGACCGACGGCCGGGGCAGAAAGGTTCTTGAATGGAGACTACGACCTGGTAAGCGCAGCGTAAGACGACCACCTGCACGGTGAACGGATGACCTAATAAAGTTAGCAGGTAGCCGGTGGATGCAGGCTAGTGATTATCTCAAAAGCAAAGGTGAGCGAATGCAGGAGTGAATGTCCAAGCGGCGAGTTTAAGTAGTCCCGTCAGAGCGAGCAAAACACATTTTAGCGCGTGCATTCTCAATTAGGCAGCCTTATACGTTCGAGAAGCCATGCTGCCAAATTGAATACACGCGCTGAAATGTGTTTTGTTCGCTTTGACGGGACTACTTAAACTCGCCGCTTGGACACTGCACTGCACTGGCACTCCTTCATTCGCTTACCTTTGCTTTTGAAAGAATCGCTACCCAGGTCGCATTGGTTCGTTCTCGCTGGAAATCAAAGGGGGAGGCTTCAGCAGTGGACGAGTACGGGCTGGAATGATGATGATTGATGATATTTTCGAACGCGTGTTCTGATGATTTTATACATTACGTGGATGATTTATTTAAATTAGAGGATATCTCCTTTTTGGTGTAAGACCATACTTAGTCAAAGGCAAATTCGTCGGGGGTGCCGGTGCTTCTCCAACGTCACCAGAACGGGTAGCACATGTTGTATTTTCTCGCTTGTTGCTCAGTGCGTCTCTATCGTTACTGGCTATATTGAAAGGGAGATCAAAGCGACAAACTAGTCGCGGGCAACTTGTGCTAATCGCACAGGCGGGTTGAGGATTGCGTCCATTGTTGCTGCTAGATTGCCCATATTAGGAGATTGACATTACGTTATAAGTTTAAACAATTTTAGAGATGGCATAAAACGGCTTTGATGGCGTTCAAATCCCGCTTTTGATTTTAGAAATTAAAACTTTAAACTTAGAAACGAAACAAATATCAAAAACAACACGAATGCAGGTTTAATCTTATATCAAATTATTTTGATTTTAATAGAAAATAACTATCTATAGTTTATAGTATTGAGCAAAAAATGCGCGCAGTATTGTCGGTAGAATTATGCTGTACTCATTGTCGGTCTACCGACATTAAGTTGTACTAAGTGTAATGACCATATTCTTGCAAATAAATATTATTAAATGAAAATTATTTTAAACACTAAATCAATCCTAGACCAAGATAACGATCGAGCGTATGCGGGTTAAATAAAACGCTCTTCGGTCTTCCACTGGCTTATAAAGGGTCGGTTGCACATGGCGCTCTCTAGGCGGTGGTTGCAGCTAACAATATTATAAGGGAGAGAGAGAGAGAGGGAGCGGATTTTACAAGTTTGTTTAAATAATAGAGGGTAATCTCCGGAACCGCTGTACCTTTTTTGGAAAATGCTTTCACCATTTGTAGGGTACTGTAATGAAATAAGTTTATAGTGATTTGAATTAGTCTTATTAAAGATAAACTTGTTGCAAAGTATGTCTCATTTGCTTTTAAATTATTCAAATTGAAAAGCAGATGACTCAATAGAACGGCGACCGTTTGTTTTGTGTAATATTCTGGAAGTCGCCCACAGGCTAGCGTAAGAAGTACAGTCAACAGCATTAATAAGTGATCATTTCTGTACCTTGTCGCTTTCAATCGTTTCACAATTTTGTATAACATTTCAAACACGACATTAATGTGACAAGGTACATAAACGATCACTTATTTATGCTATTGACTGTACGCTAAAGTAAGCTAAAGAAGAAAAAGGTATTTAATTAAACAACGTTCCGTGTTTCTGTCCACCATCCTTTATATAACATTAATTCAAAGATGAAAATAGCATATACATAGGGTATTAGGTTATTGTATAAGATAAGATAAGATAAGATAAAAGACATTGATTCAGTAAGTAGGCCGCACGGGCACTTTTACACGTCAGGAGTCTACCAGCGCTTCCCAAGAGGAGACCACTGCCGAGAAGAAACGCCGCAAGAAACTCAGCAGTCAGTCATTTTTTTAACCATATTTCCTATTACAATGATACAACTTAGTCTAGTATTATATAAAGCTATAAATATTAATTTAAATATAATATCAAATATCATGCATAGTTCAGCAGGAAAACATGACAAAAATATTAGGAGAGATATAGACGGAGAAAAAGGCAAAAAAAAACAAAAAAATAACAAGACGACCACATAAAAGTTTCGACATGTTTTCCTACATCAACAGTGTCCCCTAGACAAGATAAAGGTTGGGGGATCTTAGGTCCCGATTTCTAAGGGGACCTTGCATTTTTGAGACAAAGCAAATCGCTTGGAACAGGTATTCCTGGGGGTGATCTGAGCTGATTTCGCCCGGTTGCCCAGAGGTCCCCCCCCGCAGGTGGGCAGGGGAGGGGGGGGAAGAGCGCATACGGCGCGCCTCACTCTAAATTTAATATCTCCATATATCTAGCAACTATATCAAGTTTGGTGTCATTTTCTTATAATTCGAGGACGAGGAATTCATTTCTGGAATAAAAAAATTACACACCAATACAAAAAAAATGAGAAATTCAAAAATCAAAATTTTTCATTACATTTTTTTTTTCGAAATTCCTCTCCTTGCTTAAAACTATGATGATTTGCTCCAGAAAAAAAATACTAGTAAATAGCCCAGTTATCCTACTATATATAAAAAATAAACTAGCCATACATTTCTGTCTAACAAATGGGTTAAAAAAATTGTTTTGTGCCGCGCGGCGGACCGCGCCGAAGTAGGTACACGCGGTCAGATTTAGTATTAGGGACGCGCGTTCACTTTAAAACTTTCTTCTACATACACAAGTAAGTATAGACAGTAATAATAAAATAAAATAAGGGAAAATATAAATTAAAATTATTATATCTATATATATAAAAGGCTAAACTGACTGACTGATGTATCAACGCACAGCCGAAACTACTGTACCTAGAAACTTGAAATTTGGTATAGGGGTTCCTTCCATGATGTAAGTGAGCACTAAGAAAGGATTTTCCGAAAATCGACCCCCAATGGGAAAAAATGGGGAGAGTAGCGGGAAACTAATTCTACGCGTACGAAGTCGCGGGCTTCCTCTAGTGTAATATAATAACTGAATATGGGATGATCCTATGCTATAGGTAGGATCTTTTACTTTACAAGCGATCCAAATGGGTCAGTTAGTATGGGGAAATTGGAAACTAAAGGTTATTGGGTTATGTTGTTAGAAACTAAGGACTTGATTTTGAAAAAAACAGTCACGTGCTAGTCGGACTCGCGCATCGAGGGTTCCGTACCGCCGCACCGTAGGTATTATATTCCAATTTGAATTCGATTCCGAATCGAATCCACGCGACCCAACTCACAATTGACCATATTATTTTAGTATTTGTTGTTTTTCTTTAAGGTTTGTAATATAATGATACCAAATTTGTATATGTTTTACCGTTGTAACGACACAGCAAAAATAAAAATACGTTTAAACAAAAACGTTTCTTGTATGGGGATCCCTCTTTTTTGTCTTCTTTTTGTAAATCCACCGTAATAATACATATTATAACTGTCCTGTTGGTCTCCGTTCGAATACGGGCAAAATCTACATTTAAGGATTTAAAAATTAACGGGGGAAACAAAGCCAGCGGCTGACCTTCTTTGCATAATTTCTGGTTTTTGTATATTTTGGAAACAGCTGCTCCAATGTTAATCGTTGCTTACCACGTTACGCTTTCAAAGACAGCAATAAAACGATGTGAGCTTATTTGGTAAAAAGTAATTGGTTCGATTCCCTTTTCCAAAACCAAGGCGAAACCTTTAAATGCAGCTCCTCTTTTCCAAAATCAAGGTCTTGGTTCCTAAAAAACTGATTATCTTACTTTTAGTTTTCGGATTCCCCGTACTGACTTATTTGGTTTGATCGCCTTGTATACTTAAGCGTTATGGCCGAGAGGGCGCTGCCTACGAAAAGTTGTCTCAACATGATGTTGCTGACCGTACCGCTGCTGCAATACACATAATACCTCGCCATAGACGCATGCGCGAGGTTGGCTTACTTGAGAGCTGCTTTGTAACAGCTGGTAGGTCACTGCCTGGTAATATGCTTCTGTTCTGCGGTACGTGAAAGTTCCACCATGCATGCACCATGAATAGAAAACTCGTGCGTTAAAAAAGTAAAGTGTTTATTCACTAAGTTGCCGGACGGGCACTTTTACTCGTTAAAAATCTACCAGCGCTTCCCAAGAGGTTACCACTGCTGAGAAGAAACTCCGCAAAAAAACTCAACAACAGTCCGTATTTTTTTTTTAATATTGCTTATGGCAATGATAATACTTAACCTAGCATTATAATAAAACAATGAATATAAAATAAAAATTATCATGCGTAGTTCAGCAGGAAAAAGTTTGTTTAAAGAATGACTGACTGTTAAGTTTCTTGCGGCGCTTCTACTCAGCAGTGTGGTCTCTTGGGAATCGCTGGTAATTTTTTGACGTGCCACAGATAACCGCTGTAGTTTGCCCTCGATCGGCAAACGCAGTGTAGGATGCCCTCAGACTAGGTGGATTGACAATCTTCTCTGGCAAGAGCTGGATGAGAGTGGCCGCAGATCGTGCTCGGTGGTGTGCAATGGGAGAGGCCTACGTCCAGCAGTGGACTAATAGGCTGATGATGATGAACATTTTTTAACGGACGCGTTTTCTGTGCATGGTGCGTGCATCGTGGCACTTGCACGTACCGCAGAACGGAAGCCGTTACCAGGCAGTAACCTACCAGCTGTTACAAGGCAACTCAAGCAAGCCAACCTCGCGCATGCGTCTATGCCGAGGTATTAGGTGTATTATTGCAGCAGCGGTACGGTCAGCAACACCATGTTGAGACAACTTTTCGTAGGCAGCGTCCTGCCGGCCATAACGCTTAAGTATACAGGGCGATCAATATGGACCCATAATACGATGTGAGCTTATTCGGGAAAAAGTACTTGGTTCGATTCCCTTTTCCAAAACCAAGGCGAAACCTTTAAATGCAGCTCCTCTTTTCCAAAATCAAGGTCTTGGTTCCTAAAAACTGATTATCTCACTTTTAGTTTTCGAATTCTCCGTACTGACTTATTTGTATTGATCGCGGGTCCATATTGGCTCATATAAAATTGGTCTTTAGATTTTTTATACAAATAACGATTTGTGTCTATACTCATCATTTCTTCGAAAAAAATTCCTCATACTTCATTTTCTCGAAAAATTTTGCTCATACTTATCGCAACTCATAATGTTTTTTTTTTTTAAGAAACTGTTACTTTTTGAGGATTGTTATAAATCTAACCTAACCTAACCTAATTTTATCTACACGTATGATATTTAAGAAATTCTGTAAAGTGTACGGTTTCATGAATATTGGCGTTATAAGTTCAGATGATTATGAGTTCCGATCATTAGTATAAACATTTTTTATGAAGATTATAAGGAGTGATGATTATGATGTAAAATGGTATGAGAAAAAAATTCGGAGTTCCAATAATCGGAGTTGCAATTTTATATGAACTTTGGCGCACCCCGTATTATTGCTGTCTTTGAAAGCGTAACGTGGTAAGCAACGATTCAAAATGAACAAAACCCAGAAATTACGCAAAAAAGTCAACCGCTGGGTGTTTCCCGATTAGTTATGCGTATGTTTTTTAAAATCACTAAATGCATTTTTTGCCTTTTTAGGGTTCCGTTTCCGAAAAGCCTTAACAATATCCCTACGCTTGAAAGAGCTGTATCTTATGAACCGTAATAGATAGCGGGTTTTTTTAGAATATTCTAATTATGAAAGCGGATTTACAAGAAAAAAAGATAAAAAGTAAAATAATAAACTAATAAATAATTTTATTCAAGCGTATTTTTTTTTTTTTGCTGTATTGTAGGAACGGTAAACCATATACAAACGCTAAATTTGGAATGATTATACTACAAACCCCTGAAGAAAAATAACAAATACTAAAATATGGTCAATTGTGAGTTGGATCGCGTGGATTCGATTCGAAATCGAATTGAAATTGGAATATAATTAATACTTACCTACTGTGCGGCGGTACGGAACCCTCGGTGCGCGAGTCCGACTAGCACGTGACCGATTTTTTCAAAATCAAGGGCTTAGTTTCTAACAACATAACATATTACCTTTAGTTTCCAATTTCCCCATACTGACTGACCCATTTGGATCGCTTGTAAAGTAAAAGATTCTACCTATAGCATAGGATCATCCCATATTCAGTTATTACATTACATATCATATTTTTAATTTATATTTTCCCTTATTTTATTTTATTATTACTGTCTATACTTACTTGTGTATGTAGAAGAAAGTTTTAAAGTGAACGCGCGTCCCTAATACTAAATCTGACCGCGTGTACCTACTTCGGCGCGGTCCGCCGCGCGGCACAAAACAATTTTTTTAACCCATTTGTTAGACAAAAATGTATGACTAGTTTATTTTTTATATATAGTAGGATAACTGGGCTATTTACTAGTATTTTTTTTCTGGAGCAAATCATCATAGTTTTAAGCAACGAGAGGAATTTCGAAAAAAAAAATGTAATGAAAAATTTTGATTTTTGAATTTCTCATTTTTTTTGTATGGGTGTGTAATTTTTTTATTCCAGAAATGAATTCCTCGTCCTCGAATTATAAGAAAATGACACCAAACTTGATATTGTTGCTAGATATATGGAGATATTAAATTTAGAGTGCGGCGCGCCGGATGCGCTCTTCCCCCCCCTCCCCTGCCCACCTGCGGGGGGGGACCTCTGGGCAACCGGGCGAAATCAGCTCAGATCACCCCCAGGAATACCTGTTCCAAGCGATTTGCTTTGTCTCAAAAATGCAAGGTGCCGGACCTAAGATCCCCCACTAACATTTGAACAAATTATTATTGACTAAGTTTCGAGTTTAGGCCATGCATTTTTGTCTGCTAGATAATCCTCGACCCTATAATACGCTTTAGACATTAACGACTTTTTCAAGTAATTTTTAAGTGCTGAAAAGGGTAACTTTAAAACTACGTCAGGTAATTTATTATAGAAATGAATGCATTGACCAACAAATGATTTATATACTTTACGGACACGGAATTTTCGAATAGCGATTTTATTTTTATTTCTAGTATTTAAATTATGTATATCAGAATTTTTGGTGAACAAATCTAAATTCTTAATAACATAAATAATATTCTCATAAATAAATTTAGACGCTACAGTTAAGATATTTAAAAAGTTCTCTTAAGGAGTCACGTGAATTTAAGTTGTAAATAGAACGAATGGCCCTTTTTTGTATCACAAATATAGTTTGTATGTCAGCTGCCTTACCCCAAACCAGAATACCGTACGACATAACACTATGGAAATAAGTATAATAAACTAAGCGAGCTGTCTCAACATTAGTTAGTTGTCTAATTTTCCTAACGGCGTAAGCAGCCGAACTTAGTTTACCTGCCAGTACAGCTATATGGGGACTCCATTGCAAATTTTGATCTATTGTTATGCCTAGGAAAACTGCCTTATCTACCATTTGCAGACACTCGTCATTTAGAAAAATACTTGAATCTACCGATTTAACATTAGGTAAAGCGAACCTAACACATTTAGTTTTCTTAGAATTTAGTAGCAAATTGTTGCTAGTAAACCAATTAAGTACTTTATCTAGTGTGGCGTTTATCCTACTGTAGTCTACGGATTTTCTATCTACCTTGAAAATAAGTGAAGTATCATCAGCAAAAAGTACAATGTCACAAAGTTTATCCACTGTTGGTGGTAAGTCATTTATATAAACCAAAAATAAAAAAGGACCTAAAATAGAGCCTTGAGGCACTCCTATTTTTACTGTAGCTCCAACAGATTGCGTTTTGTTTACAACAACTGTTTGAGTTCTATCACTTAGATAAGAAGACATAAGATTTAAAGCTTTATTGGACAATCCATAATGTTCTAATTTTAAAATAAGGGTCGCATGATCTACGCAATCAAATGCTTTAGAAAGATCACAAAATATTCCTACTGCATCGTAATATGTCTCCCAACTGTTATATATATATTTAACGAGTACAGATGCCGCATCAATTGTTGATCGACCTCTGGTAAAGCCGAACTGGTTATTGCTAAGTAGTTTATTTCTATTAAAGTGACCTAACATATCATTCAGCATTTATTTCTCAAAGACTTTACTTAGAACTGGTAGTATGGAAATGGGACGGAAGTTCGTTAAATCACTTATCTCGCCCGATTTAAAAAGAGGTATGACTTTGCTATATTTCATGAGATCTGGAAAGATCCCCTCTGATATGCAATTATTGTAAATTAATGCTAGATGGAGTGCAATTACATCTATGATATGAAAGACTACTTTAACTGATGTGCCCCACAAATCCTCAGTCTTTTTTAAACTAAGTGATTTAAATACTTTGACTATTGAATCTGAATCAACGGGGATGAATTCAAAGTTTATATTACATTTACTGACATTAGTGCAAAGTAATGATTTAGCTTCAACCGCGGATGATTTAAGACATTTCGTAGTATTAATGGCTATGTTGGAAAAATAATGTTGGAAAGCTAAGGCGACGTCTTTATTTGACGTGATTTGTTTGTCACCTGTGTTTAGGGTGATTTGATTATCACGAGTTTTTGATTTTCCCGTTTCTCTATTTATAATATTCCATACAGTTTTTACCTTATTGTCAGATGATTTGAGTTTAAGACTAAGAAAATTTGCCTTAGCAGTTAAACAAAATTGCTTAAAAGTCCTCGAATAATTCTTAACATAATTTAGGAAGTCAGCGTTCTTATTGTCCTCCCTCTCTCTATATAGGTCATAAAGCCTATTTCTACTTTTATGAATGCCTGCAGTAGCCCATTCACTAAATTTGGTTTTCGACCTAGTAATAGTTTTCATTTTAAAATTGTTATTAAATTGATGCAGAATTACGCCAAACAAGTCTTTATAAATACTATTACACTCATTCTGTAAGAAAGGTAACACTGAAAGATTACTCTGAACTTTATTTTTGAATAATTCCATACGATTATTAGTTATAGGTCGGTATGTTATTGTCTGAGATTTTTGACAAAAATCATTGATGAAAGAAGCCTTCTGACCACTATGGTCAGAATTAAAACAATTAAATATTTCTTTACCGAAACATTCACAATTACAAAAAATATTATCTAAGCAGGTTGCACTACTAATACCTATCCATGTAGGTTCAAGGAACCGATTACATTTATAGGATTACATTATATAGGATTATATTATGTTTATTATTGAACCCGCAGGCCTATTGCCTAAAGCCGCGTATCCACCAAGCGCACGCGCTCGCGCGGCAGCCTCGTGAGCCAAATGCTCGGTCCGTGTGGACGTAACATAATAGTAGGAGATCCGATTAGGAGACGATTTGCACAGGGCTGCTTATTCGATCAAAAGTATTTTATATCAAATTTGATACGCTAAATAATATGTGGCGAATAGGTTGCCTGAAAAATTTCAGTCCAGTATATAATTAATTAAAAAAATAAAAATTAACTTTGGCTTAAAAAAATGCAATTGCTTGTTTAATAGACAAATTACATACCAATCCAAAGTATGAAGCCTATAGAATTTGCAAACGTTAGGTTGACTATTTTTTTCCCATCAAACTATTGGATAGGCAGGTATAAACAGGTAAGTCGGTACTAATAATTTGCACCAAACCTAACGTTTACATATTCTATAGCCTTCATACTTTCGATTAGTATGTAATTTGTCTATTAAACAAGCATTTGCAATTTAAAAAATTAATGATATACCTAAGTACTGGACTGAAAATTTTCAGCCAACATATTCGCCACATATTATTTGATCGAATAAGAAGCCCGGTGCAAATTGTCTCCTATTCGGATCTTAGACCATAAAGAGATATTTAAAATCAGACAACAACGAGAGTATTATCTTAATTAATTACAGTCTAGTTATCGGGTGTCATTCGCGATCCATAATATAGTTTCTCCCAAGGTTAGGTTAGAGTTGTGTTATAAAAACACTAAAAAGTTTAAAACACCAAGCGGAAATGGCTTTTAGAACAAACGAAGAATTAGGACAAATGACGATTAGGACAAACGATATTATGGATTCCGATATAGACCCATTCTTATCATTATACTTAAAAAAATACGTCCAAACCAGGTAGGAGATTCTTAACAACTTGCTCTCGAACTCTACGGACGAATTAACCAGGGGCACGTTTTATAAAGTACAATTTACAGGTTACAAGTTTCCATTTGACACAACCTCGACCAATGACGACCAGCCATTTGAGCAGTGTTGCCAGTTTAGACCTGTAAAATTGTAACTTGTAGCTTTATAAAACGTGCCCCAGCGAGTTCCAGTTGTCCCATACAAACCACGAATTATATTTTGTCAAACGGTCGGTTGAGCGAGCGAAGATATACGAGCGGGCTCACTTGACGGGTAAAGCAACCTATTGAGAATGCACGCCCTTAAATGTGGTGTGTATGCTCTGACGGAACAACAGAGAGCCGTTTTTAAGAGAACAACACCTGGGCCCGTATTTTGGTCGCCTTTATCGCGATGGATAAAGCATCCGCCACTCTCGCACTTACGTACGAAAATCGACCCCCTGAGGGCTTATTGTCTAACGTAGTCACAATCAAGATCTTTTTCATTTTGAAAATCGAAGGCTTGTCTGCATACAAAATGAAAACAATTGCTCCACTTTGAAGCCGGTTGCGATTGCGAGTGCGTTAGAAAATAAGCCCTCTGATCAGAGGGCTTATTTTCTAACGCACTCGCAATCGCAACCGGCTTCAAAGTTAGGTCAGAAAGTGACGGATGTTTTATCAACACGACCATTGGGGTCCTAGTGAAAAAGGGTATAAATCTTGTGAAGATTCAAGTGAAAAAGGCCTTAAGTCTAGTATACTCCGTTCATATATACCCTTTTTTATTGCGAGTTAAGTCGACTTGTACACTTTTTCACTAGGCTTAAAGGAGATAAAGTGGAGGCATTATAAAAAATAGACGACTTTTACTATATAAAATAGTTTTCTACTTACACTCCAATCTTTTGGAATAAACATGTGCCCGATAATTTACTTAGTATATATCGCTTTTATCAATATTTGAGGTATCCAAGGTAACCTTGGCGCTTTTTTTATGATGTTATACTCTTTATTTGACAAATACATACATAAATTAAACCTCGCCTGTTTTAGAAAATAACAACACAAAGAAAATAAATAAAATTTCTTATAAACAACATACATAATGAAAATAATAATTGGAATAAATGAAGACTACCTAAACATTAAATTAACATTATTATTAACCTATCAATTTATATATATATAAATTTATCATCACCAAGTGAATACGAGACTTACTAATCTATTTAGGGTTAAAACTGTACAACTATTAATCTATTTAGTCTTAAAACTTTACAACTATTATTCTAAAAGCATGCCTATTGGACAAAGTCAATATGATAGAAATATTTTTCAATATTACACTACATTTCAAAACAAAAAAATGAAACATAAAATTATAAAAACTACATTTTGATACTAATAAAATGCGGCTTTTTCCAACGGACATATTTATTAGAAAGCATGGTAGGTTCTATGATGTAATCATAAAGGTGGGTACAGACTGGGTGAAACGTAACATGCAATGTGTCATGAATTCACCGTACACATTGCTGCAATGTATCACACTTTGTAGGTGAATTCTTTCATTGCATGACACATTGCATGTTACGTTTCACCCAGTCTGTACCCACCTTTATGATTACATCATAGAACCTACCATGCTTTCTAATAAATATGTCCGTTGGAAAAAGCCGCATTTTATTAGTATCAAAATGTATTTTTTATAATTTTATGTTTCATTTTTTTGTTTTGAAATGTAGTGTAATATTGAAAAATATTTCTATCATATTGACTTTGTCCAATAGGCATGCTTTTAGAATAATAGTTGTAAAGTTTTAAGACTAAATAGATTAATAGTTGTACAGTTTTAACCCTAAATAGATTAGTAAGTCTCGTATTCACTTGGTGATGATAAATTTATGTCCCGCGAGTCGCGACACGAGTCCGCGATACGTATTATTATAGTAACCTAGTTATTCTTATAAAATAATAAATGTGTATATTTATATGGATTATTATGGCTTTAAATAAACTTAACTGATAATTGCTACTTTGATGCAATAGTTAAGTATACCCACATTCATGTGATTTAATTATGTTGACTGTTTGGAGTTGTTGTCAATATTATTTTTAGAATTAATGAAGGTATTTTATGTAATAGGTATGTAGGTAACGAGTGCTTAAGATACTCATCAGAAATTTAGTGTCATTCATATTTTCAAGATTTATTCTCCACCCTGACCGGCCAATAAGGATCTGTTCTTCGCCAGAGATGAGGATCTGTTCTTCGCCATCGTACACTGCAGCCGCCGGTGAAGGCAAGCGTGAGGGACAGGACCTACCCTCGGGAGCACTCAGGTCTGTGGTGTCGCTACTCACATAAAGCTTGCCATTACGAGTAGCTGCTTTACTTCATTTATTATTATTATAAATGTAGAAAGACCAAGAGCCTATGCAAACCGCGTTTTTTTAACACGCCGTCGACTCGCGTTTGTATTGATACACACGCGATACGCCTGCGAGTCAAACGCAGCTTGTAGACCTTTGCACACCTACATTCTATTAAGTTAATGCGTTTGTATCGAAACAGACACGATGCTAACAATGTATTGATAAAAATGCGCGTTTGTATCGTTACAAAACGCAACCAACTGCTCCGTCGAATGAAAAACATGCTGTCGCCGCGAGTACCTAAAACGCGCGTGGACGGCGCGCGTTAAAAAACGCCGTGTGAACACGACAATAGGCTAGTCTGTAGTCTGTTTTATCAGAAAATAAGCCTATTTTTTCTTTTGTCAATTAAACAAAAAATTACGAACATATAGTAGGTACGTTGAAGTATCGCGTGTCCTCACGCCCTGGCACACTTTATACCACGTTGTGACGTCACGAGCCCCCACTCCGGAGCTTCGATGCGTGTTAATTTGTAAATTTTGATTGATTTGAAAAAGCAAAAAATACAATACATGTTCAATATTTTTTGATTTGATGACTAATTAGAATTAATGTTTTTTTAACCCAGGACACACCCCTATTACTGTAAAATTTACCTTTTACCAGTATTGCTGATTAATATAACGGTTATCTTGGTATGGGTACGACGACCTGGAAGTTTGAAGGTTGGCTTCGTAGGTGGACATCAGGCGAGTAGCACTGGGCATCGCCTGGGACATCTGACACTGAAACGTCTGGACCCTCGGGTCTCCAGGATAAAGTTGAAATTGCGGTTGCTGAGGACAAAGAAAAATTACGACGTAAATTAGGATGATAAATAAATAAAATAATAATAAATAAAGGAAAAAAAGCATTGTTTTAGACAAATATGTACCTAAGTAGTATTTGTAAACTATCCTCAAACGTAATAAGTGGAACAAACTATTTTGAAAAATCAACAATTTCAAAATTTATTCAATGATTTAACTCACATGAAATGAGTCGAGAGAAAACTTAAGCTTTAGCTGAGGCTTAAGAAAATTAAACTTACTTGTGTTGAATTTATCGTTTGAGGAACTTGTGAGAAGACTGTGTTCTGGTAGCCGTTACTTGCCGATTCGTATTGATAGTGCTGCTGCGGCAAAGCTGCCCTTTGCTGATCTCTTATTCGAATCCGGCGGTCTAACGGATGCTGTAGTTGCTCTTGCAATTCAATTGGTTGCGGTTGAGGCGGTTGATCATGTAGAATTTTTGAATGCGGCTGTTGAGTCTGTGGATTTTTCAACTGCGGAGTTTGCTGCTGCTGTGGTTGCTTTGCACGCATATTTTTTTGCTTTAGTTCTTGTAAATATTGCTGTTGCTGCATCTTTTGATGGTGCCAGAATTCCAGATGCGCGTCTTGGCGAATTATTTGCTGTATGGGTGATGAATGTAATTGAAGCATGTTCGCGTCTTTATTTTGCTTTTGGGCTTTTATTGGTTGCATCTGACGTTGTTGTGTTGTCGATTTTTGCAATAATGGTTTAGGTAATAGTGTTGCTGTGACGGGTTGATTCATAATAGTCTGGGTTGCTGGGACATCAATTTCCATCTCCATACTAGCTTCGTCATCGTTATCACCCGATTCTGTTGTTTTCTTCTTTTTATAACTAATTTCTTTATTATTAGTTTTATCTTGAGAATCAATTATGTTTTTTAGATGTTCATAATTCATAGAATTAATTAATTTACAATGCATTTCCAGAATCTTCTGTTGTTCAAGATTGATTGGGGTGGGAGCGGATTTCGTAGAAGTTGAATTGGATGCACGAACATTATTTTTGTATATTGCTTTTTTGTTTTTTTCACTGTGAAACCTAGCTAATTCTAATAACTTTGCACCATTGTCGTCATCCGGTCCATCTAAGTCTATAACTTCAGTAAAATTATATTTACTAAGCTCCTTCACCTTTTTGAAGCTTTCCAGTGCATCAACCAATTCATCGTTTGTAACGCCACTCTTTGTAACAATGCCTAATATCTTTAATTCCTTTTCGTTAACTATAGGAATCTTATCTGTTTGAGTACTTGTAATAACTAAAGCTTTTAAGCATCTTTTCACTTCATTTGCCGAGCTGACTTCTATATCAGCTATTTCTTCATTTGCCATTGCCACTGTATTGATTATGTCAGTAGTACTTGTTCCAACGTGCTTAGAATTTACGAAACTGACATCTGTATGAGCTATTCCGTACTTTTCTTTTGTCGGTGCAACAGGCACGGGAAGTTTATGTTTTATGGAGATGTACTTATATGTCATTCCGTCTATATCGATTATATCAGTTGAAGTATTTGTTCCAATCTCCTTTGATTTTGTTAAACTTTTTTTTCTATTAGCAACTCCGTAAGGCATTATATTTGCCTTTTCAGCTGTATCGATTTTTTGTGGGTTGTACGGGTAGTTTATGTCTATGTGATCATCTCCTTGGGAAGGCATTAAATTTGCCTTGGAGGATATATCGATTATATCAGTTGGAGTATTGGTTCCAATCTCCTTAGCATTCGCAGAGTTCAGTTCTCTTCGAGCTAATGTATGATTATCTTTGGTGGGATTACGATTTTTAGAAATGTGTTCTTTTCTTTCAAAAGGCATTACATTTGCCTTTGCGGCTATATTAATTGCATTAGTTGGAGTATATGTTTCAATCTTCTTACATTTTTTTTCTGCTGTTGCTGGGAGAGTTAAATTTTCTGGTAGAATGCTCGGTTTCATTGGCATACTTTGAATGATTGTGGTACCAGCAGTAGTGTCATGTGCGGCAACAACCTGATGACGCACCATTCTGTTAGTGGCTGAAGCAATGGGTCGAACAGCATTACTAACTGTCCGTCCGATTTTATCTTTTGGTGTTTGTAACTCTTTTTGGCCATCATGGTTATTACTCATGGTTGAACGCATATTGTTGAAGCTGCAACAAAGATATCATTGGAAAATTACAAAAGTACATAATTTAGGTTTCATGGCTCCTTCCAGAACTATTGGAACAAACTCCACAGGCCTTCTGCCAAATAGAAGTTTCTGTATTTATTTTATCGTTACTATTATTATTTTGTGCCATGTATGTACCTATATTTGTGTGTGTGTTATGTGCAATATGGATACTATTTCTGAAATAAACAATTTTGAATTTGAATTTGAATTTGAATTAATATGATAGTAAAATGTCCTCATCATTATTCACTTAAAAGCTATGCTCTTGTCGGTGTTGTGAAAATAAATTATATTAGTTTTATCACGTTTCAAGTGTTTGTCGCTATAGTCAGTTTCATCACTGCTATCAACAAATCAATTTACCGTTATTACTCCACAATCACGTACTTTTGAAGTTTGAGCATGGTCATATTATTTATTTATACACGTAATCATTGTCGTCATGTTTATCTTGAGGTAGTAATCTCTATTTACTATTGTATTTTTTAATGAAAAGCACTTTCGGTGAAAATACAACGAGAGCTGACAATTGGTTACTAAATAATAAATAATTGGATTTATTAGCTTTATTAGAACGAGCAATGTCGCCTTCCGATTTGCCAACTTGTACGCCGAAAAGTACCTTGAAAATTACCATTCGGACATACTTTAATGTGATGATGATGATGATAATGTTGATGATAAATATACACATATTGAACCTTTTGAATTGATTATTATAGGTGCAGGTATGGAAGTATAGGCATCGTCGTTCCCGAACAGAGAACCGATTTTGAATTGCTATTTTTTAAAATTTAAGGATTCTTAGCCAAGTTGTTTGAAAATTGGTTTGTTTGTTTAAGAGACATCTCAGGGCTTATTGTCTAATGCACTCGCAATCGCAACCGGCTTCAAAGTGGAGCAACTGTTTTCATTTTGTACGCAGACAAGTCTTCAATTTAAAAAATAAAACCAATCGTGATTGCGACTGCGTTAGACAATAAGCTCTCAGGTTTGTAAGTAAGGGTTGCAATTTTAAGTATCGGGGGGTTTAATAATCTTTTTATTACTTTTTATGGCATGGGTAAGTTTGATCTGTGACCCATAGACATTCGCATTCTCAAGACTACAATCTTAAGACTGCAATCCTAAGATCGGAAATGCGTTGCCAGCCCTGAGGACTAAGATGAAATGCTTCTACGCTAGTAATTTCACTGGATATCTTGAAACACAATAATACAAATACTTTTGCTTGGTAAAGTTTAAAGGATAAGATGGCGGAAGCAATCCGGACGGACCCTGCACAATGTCCTACAGTCGAGTTCATAAATTTTTGTACACTTTAGTACCTTGTCGACAACAAACTGCTAATATATATCTCTGTTCTAAAACCCATTTGGACCTACGGTATCCCTGTATGGGGAACCGCCAGCAAAAGTAACATACTTTGCTTACAACGCGTACAGAACAGTATTCTCCGTACTAAATATATCAAAGGCCCCCTGGTTCTCAAGAAATGACGAGATACACGATTACCTCAATGTTCCAACAATCGAGACCGAAATAGAGAGATACAGGACCGCATATGTTAAGCGCCTATCTATTTATCCCAATCCATTAGCAACACACCTCTTAGAACCTTCCCTCAGTGAAAAGAAGCTTAAAAGGAAGGATGTAGTGTAAGCGGTTAGGAGAGGCGCTGGCCTCTTCGCCCTAAAGACAAGGCTTACAACTAATCAGCTTATAGTCTTGCGACTGATAGCCGAAAAACATTAAAAAAAATTAAAAAAAAAACTTTAGTACCTTTGTCTATTTAATGTCATGTATAAACTGCATATATATATGATAGTAGGAGATCCGAATAGGAGACGACCTTCACCCAGCTGTTTATTCGATAAAAAGTATTTTATATCAAATTTAATATGGTAAGTATTATATGGCGAATAGGTTGACTGAAAAATTTCAGACCTGTACAGTCCATAATAAAAAAAAACTAAAAATGAACTTTTTTTTAAATTGCCTTTGCTTGTTTAATAGACCAATTACATAGTAATCGAAAGTATGAAGCCTATAGAATATGCAAACGTTAGGTTCCATTAATTGTTAACGGATAAATGCGTCAAGATTTTAGTTTAGGTGTTCCCAATAATATTTTTCCTCCAAATAGTAATTTTGAAAAAGGTTTTTTTTTAGAAAAAATGCTTATTTATACACCGGTATACAGAGACATCTTTTATTTATATACAACCATTGCAATACAGTTCAAATTGAATATACATACAATTAAAAAATAATCTATTATGAAATTAAACAAACAACTATCGGATACAACAAACTCAACTATGATAATGATAGGTAAAGTTTATAACTCAGTCTGTCAGTCGGAGTGTGGAAGGGCAGCACCATCGTCGAAACCAAACTGCTTCGCTGCTTTATGGCTGATTTACATTGGTCCAGCAAAAGCATGCTAGTAGAAGTACATTGCAGAGTTGGTATTCACGTTTGAGGCGAGAGCTATTGTAACGACGCAATGTACTTCTACTGGCATGCTTTTACTGGACCAATGTAAATCAGCCATTATACAACGGTATAATGGCTGATTTACATTGCACTTTTAACCACCGGTACAGTTACGAAAAAATAGGCGTAAAGTATTTTCGTATGTCATTTTCAAAATAAAATTTGTACTTACTTAATTTGTTATTTAAAAAACCTACCATAATTATGACTGTGCGTTTTTTTGAAATGAAAAAGTGATGTTTTAAAAGTTGAAATTATAAACATTTGCAATTTAGTAATTTTATATGTAAAAAGAATACTTACCTAATAATAGCGATGAAACGAATACCTACTTTTTTTTCAAAAATGTCTTCCGTAATTTTGTAATATACCCAAGAATAAATCACAAAAAATGGTAATTTAATATACCTCAAGCTCAAAATAACTTTATTAAATTTATTGTATACTTTATGATGGTGTCCAGCTGCATTTTAATTTAATTTAATAATTAATAAATCGCGTAGCCATTCGCAATAGTTTAATGTAATATATAGGTACAGTGTCTCTTTTTTAGCTGGGACAGTATTGGGAAATCCGAAAACAGGAGATGTAGGAGAACTTCCATTTTCCATGCAGTGAAATTAATCACCTTTACATTAATCTGTGTCGGATTGAACAATTAAAAACTAAATTTTGAAATTATTAGAAATAAAAATGAAAACTTCATAACAAAATAAATTACTCGATTTTATTATTTTTTATAAACAACACTTGACCAAAAATGGACAATTCCAAAATTATTTTTACAAAAAAACTATCGCTTCATATAAAAGTAAAAAAAAAAATTGTATATAACGGAAGTACCTGCAAAAGACATTGAAAAAAATGTGCCAAATTATGAAGTAATAAATAATAGTACAAATACATTTATTACTAATCCAAATCATAAAAATAAAACAATCCGGTTGAAACAGAACGAATTTTTTTTTAAACGAAATTATGAATTATTAACGATATTAATTTATCTATTTATTCAATTTTACTTACTGTTTTATGGGCAGGGACACGGGAACACTCGGTTTCCGTTTCATAAAAGCATTCAAATCGACTCGTTCAATTCGGACCCTGGCAACACTCCTGATCTGCCAGGTGTTTTTCTTTATTTTTTTTAAGTATTTTGCATAGTCCCGTTCTTCTCTGTATCTCAAGTAAATCGAATTTTTATTCATTTTAATTAAAGTGACTAAATCATTATGAATAGGCAATTTTTTAATACGGACTTTTCTAAAAAGCTATCGTGCTTTAAAACGTATAAATAAAATTATTAATTTTAAAAAACGCGTAACCAAAATTGTAAAAAACATTTCATAAATTTCACTTTTTAAGTTACGATAAAGTTTTAGTTGAGTTCTTGAGTTACGCTGACGTGCACTCTTTCCAGCTGACAACTGACAACTGCGAAGCGTAGGGCGGCGCATCAGGTGGAGGGCGGCCAATGGCGTCCCGGTGCGCGCGCATGCCTCCGGACGCGGTGCATCCAAAACTCATCGATTGCAAGCAATTTGGCGGCGAGTTTTGTCGCGGCGTAAAAGTAACTTTAACTTTATACAGGGTGTCAACTTTTAAAATAAAATACGCGGAAATACGCACGATATTAATAAGTAACTACAAGAAAATCCGGTTTCAGTTGAGTAAAATAAATAGATATGTACGGTCGGCCTTATAAGAAGCTGCACACTTTAGTCTTTTGTCACTTTAACGTTATGTTTGAACTGCTGCACTAATCTGTCAAAGGCGTTAAAGCGACAAGGTACTAAAGTGTGCAGCTTCTTATAAAGCCGACTGTACTTACGCTCAAGAGCTAAGAAGACTAAGTTTGATACTCGAGTTAAGTATATTGACGACGCGCTGGCGTAGTTGGTAGTAACCCTGCCTACGAAGCTAGCGGTCCTGGGTTCAAATCCCGGTAAGCGTAGATATTTGTGTGATGAGCATGAATATTTGTTCCTGAGTCATGAATGTTTTCTATGGATATAAGTATATTTTTCTCTATAGAAGTATTTATATCGTTGTCTAGTACCCATAGTACAAGCCTAGAGCTTTTTTTTTATTTATTATAAGGTTCAACTCGGTTTTTAACTGAACTTACTTCATACAGGCTTTTTTTATTTACAAATAAAGCGCATACAATGATATATTTTAATACTTTTATAGGTATTACTTGAAAGCATAACTATTTAATTTAACGCATTATAGACCAAGACATTATGGTCTAAGATCCGAATAGGAGACGATTTGCACCGGGCTGTTTATTCGATGAAAAGTATTTTATATCAAATTAGATACGCTAAATAATATGTGGCGAATAGGAAGGCTGAGAAATCGTCTCCTATTCGGATCTCCTACTATTAGGGCGTCACACTTTCTCTACACGCAGAGACGACTATAATGGCCGCTCTCAAAACCAGTTAATGACGATGAACTCGTTGTTTTGTGGCGATATTTCTGGGGTCCTAGTGAAAAAGGGTGTAAGTCTCCTGAAGATAAAATGAAAAAGGATTTAAGTCTAATACTCCGTTTATGTATAGTATACCGTTTTTTACTTACGAGTTAAGTCTACTTACGCCCTTTTCACTAGATCCCCAGATTTAACCCTGGACAACAAAAAAAGTATCTGTCAGGTGGCATCATAGCTTTCAAATGGATGGACCGATTTAGCAAACTTGGTTTTTTCGTAACTCAGCGGAAAAGTTAACGTTTCTTAATTTAAGTCCTTAACTAGGTACAAACTTTCTAAGAAACGCCCATATAGAACATATAAAACTTCTCCAATATTTACCTTATTAGTACAATTTAGATAGCTAGGTGACATTCAGTGACAGCTATTGTCATGTAAATTTTATTTCTTTACTTTACTATAATTATTATGATTATTTATTTATTTAACTTCATAGTCTTCTTTTCTTCTCATATCTACTCGATGCCTATTATTGTGAATTGTTTTTCTCAATCTTTTTAAAAATCAGCTTTATGAGATCTTTCACCACTTAGAGTGCCTTTTACCGCTCGGCGAGTTTTCAATTCGTAGGCAGTTTTCGACACAAAGCGAAAAACATTGGTATCGGGTACGAGGGATAAAAATACGCCTGAGCATGTTTTGTAAAGATTGTATTCTGTTTTTTTAAATATTGACTCAAATGTATACACACAATAAATTAACGGTCAAGTAACCATTAATTATGTATCACCATTCGTACCTTTGTTAGAACAAGGGCACAATCCATACTTAATATTATAAATGTGAAAGTGTGTCTGTCTGTCTGTCTGTTACCTCTTCACGCTTAAACCGCTCAACCGATTTAGATGAAAGGTATGGAGATAGCTTGAGTCCCGGGGAAGGACATAGGCTACTTTTTATCCCGGAAAATTAGACAGATCCCGAGGGAGCAGCGATAAACGACTTCTACGCGGACGGAGTCGCGGGCAAAAGCGTGTGTACTATATGGCAAGAAGAGCAATTGTGGCCTTGTCGTACCCAAGGTGCAAATATGGCTGACCTGACCGCATCCACTAACAAAGCAGCAGGGAAGCAAGCCTAGTCGGTTATTTGCATCAAGTGGCAACCCTGCGGTGACGTCAAAACCAGATGGTGGCAGCAATTCCCGACATCAAAGGAACCGTTAATTTGCACTACACTATGCGGTGCTTGCTCAATTTTGGAGATATTCACACATTTATTAGGCACTACAGGGTGTTTTTGTTTGCAAAGGGGTTTGGGTAATAGTGTTGTCATTTGTAAAAGTCATAAAATTTTTAGTTGAGCGGCCATCCGTAAAAGTGGTATAATGACTGTGATAGATTAATTCTAAATCTAAATAGTCCTATGTGCATCGGAGGTACTTTGCATAGCATAGCAAATATGTTTTGCGTGTGTGTGACATCCACTGGAAAGGCAACTTGACTCGCTACTGTCCGATCGGTTAACACTACTGTACTGTCCACTGTCACTGTCTACGGTCCAATGTCCTTTACCAATGTAATTCTAGCTTAAGGCGTTTAAAAAGATTAAGGTTTGGTGAACCGGTTCCGCGATACCGGACCGAATTTCAACATTTTATCACTAGTCATTCATATTTAATTAAGTTCGACCCCCACTAATGACGTAAGGCTACGACGGGTATGACGAGTTTCATTTAGTAGGATCAGTGGCCGTAGACAAGACGAATTGCGAGATCGTTATCGCTATCAGAAATAGGATTGACGTAAGCTGTCAGACGGTCGCGTCGAACGCCTACGTCAATTCCATACATTATGTCAGTTTTCGAGAAACGTTTACGTTAGCTTTAAGTAACTTGTCTAGCCTCACTGGTTTCGTTAACTTCAGTATCCATCGATGAGCTAATTGAGACAACGAGAGAGTTAACGGCAGGTTTCCTCACGCATGTAATTAGGTACATGGTAATTACATAGATCACTCGACTCTGTTATAATAATTGATTGAGTTAACTAATGACATAGTCAACTAATTTGTGGTATAACATGACGACGCGCTGGCCTAGTTGGTAGTGACCTTGGCTACGAAGCTCGCGGTCCTGGATTCAAATCCCGGTAAGTGCAGATATTTGTGTGATGAGCGCGAATATTTGTTCCTGAGTCATGGATGTTTTCTATGTATTTAAGTATATATTCCTCTATGTAAGTATTTATATCATTGTCTAGTACCCATGTTACAAGGCTAGAGCTTAGTTTTAGGTCAATTGGTGTGACATTGTCCCCTGATGTATTTATTTAATGTATGTAGGTATAACTACACCATGTTAATTGTTACTTGTCTAATGAAGTAAAAAACTTTTGTAGTAAAACTGTCATAGTGGTGGTTGGACTATGTGCAGTATCCGAATCAATACCATCTTATCCCTAAACATACCGCAACCTTTTTTTTTTTAAACCTTCCTACACCATCTTATCCCTAAGCAGTGTTCGCATTGTTGAGTTCCCGTGTGGGGATAAGACAACCGGTGAAATAATGAGCATATACGAATTCCATTTTTGTCTTCATGGTTGGCCACGCAATTGTGGCGATTGATGTCTTAAGATTGTAGTCTTAAGTATTCAAATGTCAATGGGTCGGAGTGTAATTGTGTTTTTACCCGACTGTCATATATTTAGGGTAATGTTTTCCACCAGTTTGTATGCATGTTGTTTGTTCACTTTAGGCTGAACGGGTATAGATATTGATGTTAGTGAACCGGTCAAGTGCGAGTCGGACTCGAGCACCGAGGATTCCGTATCGTTGCACAGTACATAATGCGTAATGCCCAACCTACACTTGACCATTTTTTCCTATGTTTTGTTTTCTTTCAGGGTTTGTAAAATAAATACAACAAATTTGACGCTTGCATGTTTTACCGTTTCAACGATACAAAAAAAATAAAAACATGTTGGAAAAACAAATAAATTAAAAAGAAAAAAATCACAAATTGTGAACATTCGGTGAAGTGAAATGCAACGTATACGTACATGCAATTCCATTTGTTTTAAAGTAGGTACTAAAAATAAACTGCGTAAAACAAGACAGTTCTTGATGGAATAGCGATAAACGACTTCTACTCGTACGCGGATGGAAAAGCGAGCAAAGTTAGTAACAAATGTATTTTCATTACAATGTATAAAAAAAATCTTTTAAAAGGTGTACTGGAAAAAATCATACTTACAGAGGTCTTTCTCAAAGCATACTAAATATACATAAATACATTAAATCACGCCTGTTTATGGGTTGGCGCAGAGACGACTTCTTTCCACCTGCTACGATCCTGACAAATCTCTTTCGCGTCTTCCACATTCATACATCGAGTCATGCACGCACGTCGGTTTGGGTACGTAAGATTCGGCCCCTTTCCAGTATTTCTCCGATTTGTTTAAAAAAAGTGCGCCTAGAGCGGCTACATACATAGCATTCTATATTTTTTCTATATTTACATTAACAAAGTGACGTCATTCCGACCACTAGTCCAAAGCGGACGTAGCAAACACTGATAGTGTTCAATATTTTATCTCAATAAATAATAATTAAAAAATCCGGCCAAATACGAGTTGAACTCGCGTTGAGAGGGACCGTACATAGGTATTTTTTTTGATAGAATTCTTATAGGTTTTCCGGTAATCAACTAGCAATGATTTTAGGCTCAGTAGTTTTGGAGATCGGGGGGGAATGGTCAATTTTCGTTTTCTTTCAGAAATAAAATCAAAATTATTTATATGAAAATAATAAAAAAAAAATTGAGATCCTCATAACGAGCCCTTTCATTTGATATATAACACAGTAAGGTTGCAAAACTATTATCAAATTTCCTAATTTGTCCCGCGAAATGACACTTATTTAAAAAAAAAATATTTACTGTACACATTATATATTGGGTCATTAATTTTCATATGTGTACCAAATTTCAACTCAATCGGTTAAGTAGTTTCGGAGCAAATTGGCTGTGACAGACGGACAGACAGACACACGAGTGATCCTATAAGGGTTCCGTTGAACATTTTTGGTACGAAACTCTAAAAATTAAATGCATTTAACACAAACCTTAATAAGCATATTTATCAGAACACCTTTCCAAAAATCCTGTACATTTTCAACAAAAAAACTGAGCTTTTATTTTAACTTTTCAATTTAATAATAAGACAGGATTTAGATTACCCTTGAATAAAGTCAATGTAATTATGTAATGTAAAGTAATGTAAACATCGTACGTCTGACGTCGTAAACTCACCTTGTATTCGGCCATCGACCTCTGTTTATGTTGTTGCTGTGCATAGCACAGGCTCAAAGCTATATTACGGGTATAAAGATATACTAGTTTCACAGCTTTTTTCTGATCCCGTCTATGACGTCAAAAACCAAATCACTGTACAGTATTTTCACTAGCTCTTCATGACAAGTGAACACACTACTCTATTATTTTACTCTATATTTATTTCAAGTGTTTTCTACAAACAGTAACATTTTCACCGCCAAATACGTTCGAATTCACATGCAAGCGCTGACGAACTAACGTACGGCCTTCGGCGACTAAAACAGAGGACTAACGACAACGGAGACAACATAGCTTGCGTATAAGCATGTCCTTCTCGTTCAGCGTAAATAACCCCTCAGAAAATGTAGAAAGCTAGTCTATAAGTTGAGGGCATGGGTTGTCCAATAGCAATAGGATACGTGGCCAACCTTGGCCACGTATTCGGTACAAAATATATTTATAGAACTGCATGTGAATTATTGTATGGCAACGTGTTATTAGAGTCATTATAGCATCGATTGGCATTGGATGTATGTTATTGAGTACTATGTCATAGGAAATTGATGTCAGGTGATGGACAGATAAGAAACTATTTAGTTTAAGTATGTAAGTATGGATTTTAATTTTTGTACAGTATCTGTCTGTGCTTATTTTGAATGTACTGATTATTCTAAAAATGTTAGTTGTAAGGTTTGTTCACTTATTATATGCGATTTAATTAATAAAAACCGGTTAAGCGCGAGTCGGGCTCGTGCACCGAGGGCTCCGTACCGCTGCTGCACAGTAAGTATTATTATTATATTCCAATTTGAATTTGCTTTCGAATAGAATCAGCGCAGCGCTAGCCCAACTTACACTTGACCATTTTTAAGTATTTGTAGTTTGTAATATATTCATACCAAATTTGACACATGTATTTTTTTTACGATAAATCAAATATAAAAAGACGTTGACATAAAATGTTTCTTGTATGGGGACCCCATTTATTATTATATACTTTCTTTTAAATTAAATGTAAGCAAAGCCGCCGTAATAACACGTATTCTGAAAAAAAAAACCCACTATCTATTATAGATACAGCTCTTCGAAGTTGGGATGGACGGACGGACGACGTAGGCATATTAATAGGGTCCCGTTGTTTGGGCTCCCTTTGAGTACGGGACCCTAAAAAGGGACCAAATCCGATAAAAATATTAAAAGTATTAAATAAAATAACCAATCTTCGAGAAACTTTGTACCTATAAAGTAGCAGCGAATAAACAGCAATTAATTGACATAAAAATAGTTGTCGTAAAGTTGAGTGAGGCAGAAAAAAAGAATGAATTGCATTTAAAACTTTGATCAGAAAATAATTCACTTTTTCTACTAAGGTAATCTGCATATTCCAATGAATAATAATGGAGTTAAATAACAGACTCTATTGTTACTAACGAAGTTTTAAAGATAAAAAACCGATAAAGGAACTAATACAAATAGTACTACGGCTGCTGATGCTACGGATGGCATCAGCACCCCACCTTCAACGTTGTCTTTACACCCTTAACATCCATTACGGTCACCATTACTGTCAAGTAAATAAGAGTTACCATTACGTTGACGATACGATAGCAATAGGTGTTAAGGTAAGGCCTCAATCTCGAAAACTAAACTAAAATCGCTCTACACGAGCTCAACAGACATGTTCGTAGCACATTGAATTTTTACGTAGCACGTACTACGCGTGTAGCGTGACTAGCGCGTAGCACACTTTGGTAGCAAAAGTTCACGTCTTCTATTACCCGGCCATTTCAAGGCATATTACATTTTCTCGTATTAAATTGGAATTGAATTGGGTGGAATATATTTTATATTGACATATTTTTATTTACTGTACCATCCCATATTGCAACTATTATAAATAATTAAGTACATTACTTTTTCCACGTTTGTTAATTAATTTGATACAAACATTAGAAATATTATTTATGGCTTTTATAATGTGTGTTATAAATAAGTTACCTATATGTATACTACCTTTTTTTTTGGACGGCAATGCTGTAAATGCCTTGCGTGTGTTCATACGGATCTCAACCGGATCGGATCTTAACTTGAAATCAATATTGGAAATATTATTTATTTCTGAATTTGATGTTCCCTTTGAGGGAGGGCCCTCCACGCCTTTTAGAGATCCCTCAAAGGGATAAGTTCGCCTTTGAACATACCTATTGTGTTTCTGTCTATTTTTTTTTTATTGTCCTTTTTGTACAATAAAGTATTTTACGATACATAATGTGAAATTAATCTTATAATAGGCAAAATAATTATTAAATCTATAAAACTATGTAGATTTATTGTGCATACGGCTTATGATGGGGACGAATTTTAGTGCACTTTTCTGAGTGCGTCGTGACGTCGCATATCATTTGCAGCATTTGATGACGTTACTGGAAAAGTGCCTAAAGTGCTGCATTGACGGACAGGTCATGGAAGGTCAATAAAGGTGGCAAAGTGCACCGGCCACCCTCGTTTACTTTGTAGTCTACGGGGGCGGGGATTCGGCTATTGGACGGATCAAAATGAGATTCGCGGAAGGTTAGTGCTCCGTTTTAACTGTAAATATACGTAAAATAGTTTTATTTTATCAACTTACTTACATTAAAATAATCTACAATACCTACCTACAATCTTGGACGTCAATTATTATTTATTAACTTACTTTTAAGTGTCAAAATGCCTTGAAATTTGACATACTTATGCAATTCCGATGGTAATACAATAATACAGGGTGCCTCTGACCATGGGGCTTTAAATGCAAGGATCGATTATACTCGCAAAACTGAGCATCTTTTGTTCTGCAACTTTTTAAAAACAAGACTTTTTTTTTTGTTTTTCATACAAACTAAATGTAATTTTCAATGTACGCGATCCAATTCTCCATTTTCCTTTAGCCCCCGTACTAAGGAAATGTCGCCCCCTTACCATGAGATGGTGATTATATGGCCATGATTTAATACACTGATTTTACAATTAGACTTTAACATCAATTAGTCATCTAAACTTATGTTGCAGAACAAAAGTAGATCAGTTTAGAGAGTAGAATCTTACGGTGAAGGAAAAACATCGTGAGGAAACCTGCACATTCCAACATCTGAGTGTGTAAAAGGGGAATTGCACAAAAGATCCTAAAGGGTCGAAGTGTATCCGAAAGGGCCCATCTGTAAGATAAGATAAGATAAGAGAGTAGAATCGATCGTTGCATTTAAAGCCCCAAGGTCAGAGGCACCCTGTATAATAGTATCGTCGAGCTGACTCGTTATTAACTTACTCGAAACATCAAATAATACCACTAGGTTACTAAGTTTATTTAAATCTTTTAATTTAGGTAATCTGTTCTTTGAACCAACACGGATAGGTGTTAGTAGTGCAACCTGCTTAGATAATATTTTTTGTAATTGCGAATGTTTGGATAAAGAAATATTCAATTGTTTTAATTCGGACCATAGTGGTCAGAAGGCATCTTTCGTCAATGATTTTTATCAAAAACCGCAGACAATAACATACCGACCTATAACTAGTAAACGTTTGGAATTATTTAAAAATAAAGTTCAAAGTAACCTTTCTGTGTTACCTTTCTTACAGAATGAGAGTAATAGTATTTATAAAGACTTATTTGGCGTAATTCTAGATCAATTTAATAATAATTTTAATATGAAAACTATTTCGAAGTCAAAAACCAAGTTTAGTGAATGGGCTACTGCAGGCATTCATAAGAGTAGAAATAGGCTTTATGAGCTATATAGAGAGAGGGAAGACAATAAGAACGCTGACTTCCTAAATTATGTTAAAAATTATTCAAGGACCTTTAAGCAAGCTTGTTTAACTGCTAAGGCAAATTTTCTTAGTCTTAAACTCAAATCATCTGACAATAAAGTAAAAACTATATGGAATATTATAAATAGAGAAACGGGAAAATCAAAAACTCGTGATAATCAAGTCACCATAAACACAGGTAACAAACAAATCACATCAAATAAAGACGTTGCCTTAGCATTCGAAGATTATTTTTCCAACATAGCCAGCAATACTACAAAATGTCTTAAATCATCCGCGGTTGAAGCTAAATCATTACTTTGCACTAATGTCAGTAAATGTAATATAAACTTTGAATTCAGCCCTGTAAATTCAGATTCAATAGTCAAGGTATTTAAATCGCTTAGTTTAAAAAAGACTGAGGATTTGTGGGGCACATCAGTTAAAGTAGTTTTTCATATCATAGATGTAATTGCACCCCACCTAGCATTAATTTACAATAATTGCATATCAGAGGGGACCTTTCCAGATCTCATGAAATATAGTAAAGTCATACCTCTTTTTAAATCGGGCGATATGAGTGATATAACGAACTTCCGTCCCATTTCCATACTACCGGTTTTAAGTAAAGTCTTTGAGAAACTAATGCTGAATGATATGTTAGGTCACTTTAATAGAAATAAACTACTTAATAGTAACCAGTTTGGGTTTACCGGAGGTCGATCAACAATTGATGCGGCATCTGTTCTCATTAAATACATATATAACAGTTGGGAGAAATCTTGTGATGCGGTAGGAATATTTTGTGATCTTTCCAAAGCTTTTGATTGCGTGGATCATTCGACCCTTATTTTAAAATTAAAACACTATGGATTGTCCAATAAAGCTTTAAGTCTTATGGCTTCTTATCTAAGTGACAGAACTCAAACAGTGGTTGTAAACAAAACGCAATCAATTGGAGCTACAGTGAAACTAGGTGTGCCTCAAGGCTCCATTTTAGGTCCTTTTCTATTTCTCGTTTATATAAATGACTTACCACCAACAGTAGATAAACTTTGTGATATTGTGCTTTTTGCTGATGATACTTCATTAATTTTCAAGGTAGATAGAAAGTCCGTAGACTACAGTATGATAAACGCCATACTAGTTAAAGTACTTAATTGGTTTACTAGTAACAATTTACTACTAAATGCTAAGAAAACTAAATGTGTTAGGTTCGCTTTGCCTAATGTTAAACCGGTAGATTCTAGTATTTTTATAAATGACGAGTGTCTGCAAATGGTAGATAAGGCAGTTTTTCTAGGCATAACAATAGATAAAAATTTGCAATGGGGTCCCCATATAGCTGTACTGGCAGGTAAACTAAGTTCGGCAGCTTATGCCGTTAGGAAAATTAGACAGCTAACTAATGTTGAAACAGCTCGCTTAGTTTATTATAGTTATTTCCATAGTGTCATGTCGTACGGTATTCTGGTTTGGGGTAAGGCAGCTGAAATACAAACTATATTTGTTTTACAAAAAAGGGCCATTCGTTCTATTTATAACTTAAATTCTCGTGACTCCTTAAGAGAACTATTTAAAGAAATTAATATCTTAACTGTAGCATCTCAATTTATTTATGAGAATATTATTTATGTTATTAAAAATTTAGATTCTTTCACCAAAAATTCTGATATACATAATTTAAATACAAGAAATAAAAATAAAATTGCTATTCGAAAATTCCGCGTACGTAAAGTATATAAATCATTTGTTGGTCAATGCATTCATTTCTATAATAAATTACCTGACGTAGTTTTAAAGTTACCCTTTTCAGCACTTAAAAATTACTTGAAAAAGTCGTTAATGTCTAAAGCGTATTATAGGGTCGAGGATTATCTAGCAGACAAAAATGCATGGCCTAAACTCGAAACTTAGTCAATAATAATTTGTTCAAATGTAAAACCTTTATCTTGTCTAGGGGACACTGTTGATGTAGGAAAACATGTCGAAACTTTGTTTATTATTAATTTTTTTGTTTTTGCCTTTTTCTCCGTCTATATCTCTCCTAATATTTTTGCCATGTTTTCCTGCTGATCTACGCATGATATTTGATATTATATTTAAATTAATATTTATAGCTTTATATAATACTAGACTAAGTTGTATCATTGTAATAGGAAATATGGTTAAAAAAATGACTGACTGCTGAGTTTCTTGCGGCGTTTCTTCTCGGCAGTGGTCTCCTCTTGGGAAGCGCTGGTAGACTCCTGACATGTAAAGGTGCCCGTGCGGCCTACTTACTGAATAAATGACTTTTATCTTATCTTTATCTGATACGATGATGGAGACGGGAGCTGGCCGTGATAACTTCTTAGTGGCGCATAGATTCGTGGAGTTTGGACTCATTGAACTCGTCTTTTGATATTTGTGTCATCGGAACTGTATCATCTTAGAAACATAAACGTATTTGTTTTTTATCAATAATGAAGACTCATAATTTTTACATCGCTGAAACCGTAAGATTTTCAAAATTTCTTAAATATCTGTGTACTAATGGTGCGTTCCTATATTCAGAACCGTGGATAGAGTTGTGAAGTCTCGTTAAAATGTGACACATTTTGTACGTAGCAAATGTCAAATTTTAACGAGAGGTCGTGACTCTATCCACGGTTTTGAATATAGAAACGTACCATTAGACTGTGACTGTGACTTGATTAAGAAAAGTTTGACTTATAAAACCCCCTGAAAATATTAGTATCTTAAAAAAATACGTTATTACTAAGTGATATTTATGACGTAAAACGCATTACTAAAAATAATGATGGCCGACAAGCATAGATCAAAAAAATACTCCTGCATTTTTATTACATTTAGGGCTGATTTTTGAATCCCCAGATAAAACAATCCGTCAGTTAAATCTATTACTATCCTTTTTTGAAGTCATATGAAAGAAAAGGACAGAGCTAAATTTTACCTTCCGGATAGTTATATCTGGGGATTCAAAAATCAGCCCTAAAATTTCTTAACTGTTCATAGAATAAGGAAAGATTTGGATTATAACTATTACGAAGTTTATAAAAACATCTAATTCGGTATAAAATTGTAGAATTTGCTTATTTTCTTGCCGTCACTTTGCCCCTTTCATTGCCCTCGGGTGACGAGGAGGAGAAGTCTTAATGAGTGCCCCGTACAGATTGAAATTGTAAACGTGTTTAACTTGTAGTTCACTCCCAATAAAGACCTCATGACTTTCCCTCCTGACTTCCGGATCGCTCAAGAGTTTAGAGACATCCTGCTTATGTTCTAACTTTAAAATTGTATTGCCTGAATTACTCTGCTACCAAATATATATATTGTTTTATTCTATTGAGGGCAGCTGTGATCACCGCTGCCCATGGACAATTTGTAACACCAGGCAGGAGTCGATTGCATAATAAATAGTGATCGGCCACCGGTAGCATTTTATGTCACTTTGACATCCAACGTAATGACTAATATGGACAAGTCGGTGTTATTCAAAATAAAACCACACATTGTTAAAAACTCACTGAATTTAATTTGCTAAAGTAAATTATCATATTTTTTTTCTATGTTTGATATTGTCAATCGATTTCTTTTAACATTGAGGATTCATTTATATAAAGGAACGACCGTTCGACATCAACAGATAGGAAAGTTGCATAGTTCTAAACTGATATTTCGTCATTTAAGTATCTAACAAATTCGTATTCAGGGAATAATAGGTAATAATTTTTAATAGGTATATAAATTGTGCATGAAATTCAATAGAGTCATATCCATGTAATACTTTCGTCATCAAAGTGACATAAAATGCTACCGGTGGCCGATTATTAATAATAAAGTAGGAGCTAACTAGCTTAGTGGTTTTGCATTTTTACTCATATTATGGGCTTGTACTTTATTATGCAATAGGCCCAAGAAAGGTATTGCAGTTGCGTTGCCGGCCTTCGAGAAAAGAGTAGCCTATCTCTTGAAGTTCCCTGAGTCGCAGCTTTTCAGAAATATCGCCGCAGTAAGCTGATTCCATAACAGAGTGGTGGGCAGCAAAAAGTTACGTTTAAAATGCACAGTGGTAGACTGCCATCCTAGCCGAATTTTATAATAATCGCATTGATGATTCAAGTTATCATTGGACAAACATACATACAAACATGCGAATCACTACTAAGTTAACTGTAAGGTCTAACTTTGTTCGCTCGAAAATCTTTTTCTCTACTGCTTAGTGCTTTTTTGGATGGAGTTATGTAAGTAAATAAATTAAACAATTCTACTTAAATTGCCATTTATTTATTACGATTTTTGCTGCGAAACTTAAATTTATCACACTCCTACTAAGTAGACTAAAATACATTTTCTAAGATGTTAGCGGAATTATAAAAGAACATGCTGTTGTTAGTATCAACTTCGGTTGATTAAAATTATATTATCTATAGCTATTTTATTGAATGTCAACTAAGAGAACATCACTCTCATTTGGCTCTATTTTATATTATATAACTACTGCTCCAAAAAATCTTTATGAATTTAGGTCGGAGCCCGTTTTTTTTTTTTTAAGAAAACTTGACAACGAATGACAAACGACGACGATGACGAAGGACGAACGTTTCACGGACATGGCAGATCCGGCCGCAAAATCCCAAGATTGAAAACTTCTATTTTTAATAAAGGTTTCCCTTCTACCTGTATAACATATCTTAAAATGGTGGACACCCTTAACTCATACAGATTTATTGGAGTAGTCAAAAAATGGCCGATACCCTACTTTTTGCAACGTATAATGTGCAATCAAAGACTTAAATTTGTGACCCACCTTAGGCCCAAAGTCAATCTGACATTCTTCAGCAATAAGGTTGAGTTTCCTATCAGTTACAAATGACTTGGAATCTCTAATGACATTGACGACATAAAGCATTTTTTTTGAAATGGGTCCCTCTTTAACTTTTGTGACCTTTCATGTACAATTTGAATGTAATTCGCTACCCCATGACTTTGTTGGCAGCGATGTTGTCGAAGCGCATGTTGCGCAGCTTGAAGTGGAAGCGGCCTTTCTTGCGCAGGCGCCCCATGTGCTGCAGCGTGCGGATCAGCGGCAGCATTACGTACATGCGCGAGAGTGTCTCGCCCATGCAGAATATGAACGGCGAGTCAATATACGCTGCAAAATTCAATATATTTATTTTGAACATTCATAAAATCTAAATACAAAATGTTTATTCAGTAAATTGGCTTCATGAGGGCTCTTTTCGGTTGGTAATATAAAGTGAATCTACTACTTCGGACAAGACCATCATTGTGGAGAAGAAGCGCCGCAATAAACATAAACATTTTTTTTTTAATTGTTTTTTTCTGCGTGCGTTGAATAAATATTTTCTATTCTATTCTAAAGTCCAGAAATTGGCAACATGAGCGCCTCTTGTACACGTCGGAAATATGGAAGGAATCTACTAGCGCTTCCAATACCATAGTTTTAGAGAAGAATCCTACAAGAAACTCCAGCTAAAGGTAATTTTTTTCAATCATAAAATGCAATAATTCAACAAAGTTACATTACAAGGTATAAAAGTAATAAATAATAATTATTTATACTGACACATAAATAAATCAGAACAAATAATAATAAAAAGGGCTCCTGAAGTCATTACAGATTTTTCAATGACTTTAAATTAAAAATAATGGCTAAGAGTACAACACGACAAAGTCTGTACATTAAAAGCCATAACTAGAATAACTGACTAATAATACTCGTAACTATACTAAGAAAGACGTCCACTGCTGCGACACTATTACAGTCACACTATTGTCACTATAGATACTAGTCTAGAAAAAACAAAGCTTTAAAGATTCAACTGCTGTTTGAATAATGTCGTCAATATAATGCTAGTTATCATGTTTACATTTTTTATTTCGCCAATAAAAAAATACACCCGCGACTCTAAGACGAATCTATACAGCTCGTTTGTCGAAATCGAACTTTCCGTTCAGCCTTTACAAAGGAACAAAGAACCATGAATACGTACATACATACAGGTCAATTACCCTTCTTCGGCAATCGGGTAAAAATTTAATGTACACAAAGCATCTGTCACTTTATTGACATGACGTGTGTACATAAGAGCACAAGTGACGGATAATTGATCTGCGGCTTCGAAGGCGACAAATGCAATTAGGCGGCGCGGTTAACCCAATATACACACCGGCATATTTAGTGGAACGAAAAATAAAAGTTGTCATTTTTAACCTAACAATTTTACGTGATAATAACAACAAAATGTATTTTCATTACACAAAATGACTAACTTCACGATGGGTTTTTGTTTCGTTCCGCTAATTCTGACCTAGATAAGGCCTAAAATTTAGAAACGTTAACTTTTCTGCTGAGTTACGAAAATTAGCTAAACTGTTTTAAGACAAATGGTGGTATCTCAGACAAAACTCCTGTACCAGCATGTTGCTACTTAACGGGTGAGGATTGAATCTGCTTCATATATTGAATTTGAGATACTGCTTATTCGCGTTGAGACTGTATTTAAATGAACGACTAATTTTCGTAACTCAGCGGAAAAGTTAACGTTTCTTAATTTTAGTTCTTAACTAGGTACAATCTTTTTAATAAACGAATATACTTTCGCATTCATAATATCAGTAACGATAAAGAAATAGGGAAGTGTTATTAAATGCACTATATTTCAATTGGTATTTTTGTTGCACATTAAGACGTCACTTTTAACTGGCGTAAGTGAAAACCTAATTTATAGGTACAACAAATGACTCCCAAGTCATTTCTTTCCTAACCCAACACGCGATCGTAAAATGCCGACCGTCGAAGTCCTACATCGCTATTAGATCAAACAGCCGCGTAAATAATTGAACCAAGGCAAATGCCCTGTAAAGCGACCTTATAGCTCTAAAAATATAAAGTGTACATGTATAGCATACAGCCGATGATTACAAATTTATGCAAGTTAGTTAGGATTTGAAGTACAGTGACATTTCTTGGGACTGTATTATCAATACAAGATACAAGATAATTTATTGTCAGAAAAAAAAAACTTAATTTATTGTATACTAATATTATAAAGAGGTAAAGTTTGTGACGTTGTATTGGGTAACCTCTGGATCTACTGAACCAATTTTGAAAATTCATTTACTAATAGAAAGCCACCTTATTTGTTAGTGTCATAGGCTATATATTATCCCAAAAAAAATGTTGATTGCCCAATGAAGTGAGCACGGGAACAACTAGTGAGTATGTAATAAACTGACATAAGGCCCTAGACGTGACTAACGTAAACGATTTTCGATAAAGCTCGTTTCAATAGCAATAACTTTCTCACATTGAATCTTATCTAGGGCCATTTGGCTGAGACAACAAGGAAATATTTGATCAATTTTAATAGTTTACATCATCATTAAATTTATTTTGTTATTATTATTATAAACTTGTCGTGTGTACATTGAATTAATTGTGATCTGTAATATATTATTTTATTCCTAATAGCGACTCGCCTTCGTTTCGCTTTGATTTATGTGAGTTTTTTGCAACATCCATACATAATCCAGAATTTATTAACTTTCCCTTGAATCACTATATCTATTGATGAAAGTTGCATTAAACTCTGTTGCGTAGTTTGAAAGATCTAAGCGTACATACACAGGGGCAAACGGCGTTAAGCGACTATGCTTCATACTATGCAAAGAAGATGGAAAAAAGTGATGCCATTGCGATTGCAAAAAGCAATCAATAACATGCAAAAAACTCACTCAACATTATAAAAAAAACAAAACAGAATCGTCTGTTTTGAAATTCAAACTATATTAAAGCGAAAAAAATTCCTCAGGATTCGAACCTACATCTCCTCTGGCAATAATCGCTTCTCTTTAATATAGTTCAATGTTATAACTTTGAAGTATTTTCCAAACCCATCACTGCCCGTCGAGTAATCCCTTAAAGCTATTAATAGCCCGATGACTCTTAATGCCGCTCTCTAATTAGAATCTCACAAAGCCCCTCGAGTGTTGTAAATTTACAGGGGTGCCGCTTGTAATATATTTTGCTAAGGTTCACACGGCCGAGGTAAGGTTTGAGGAAATTTATAATTTTGCACCGTCATATTTTAATAGTTATAAATATTATTGTTAGCTTTATTTATTTGCACATATGCGTTTTGTTGCTGAATTAGGCTGGATGTTTCACTAGACAATTCTGAAGAGTAATTGATCGAAATGCCAAATTTTGATAATTAATTTCTAACGTAATTTTTTGATTCAAGACTTTATTGATAATACTGTTCCAACCCAACCTTACTAACGTTTAGAAATCAAGTTATAGTTTCCGCATAAAACATTCTATACAATAAATAAATTATAAGTTCTGTTATCGTCAGCTACCTGGCTACCTATTTGTTTTTAATAAAGCTAATAAACTTATTCCCATTGGAATTTAGGACCAAACCACGTTCACAGCTGAATTAAATTCAGAATTTTGTCAACTTCCTGCCGTGCAACGGAGCGGCGACGGAATGCTTTGCCGACTGCGCATTCCCGAACTTTACTCCAACCCGATTGTCGTTTTACCGAGCTGTAGTGATTTTGGTATGCAGCAAATATGTAAGGCAGTTTTGAATGGAAGAATATAACTGAATAGTTTTTATCTGCATAATATGTATAATAAGAAGCCAAACATGTCCTACTGTGGCAGCGTACAAAATTAAAATGAAATTTTATTATGACCATCATGCATTTAAATTAAAGTAGAATTAAAAAAATATTATAGCAGCAACATAAAAAGTTGATCAAATCATTCTAATTTACAATCATTGTTAAGGAATTGTAGGAACAATTATCAATTAAATATTTTAATAAGTATTTGAAACTTTTTGGTCGGGTGTTCCATAAAGTCACCAGGAGGCATGATATAGCTGCGTTTATCGTGTGACAAAATGTGGATAAAACATCCGTCACTTACTGACACGTATAGTACAAATAAGTACGAAAGTGACGGATGCTTTATCCACATTTTGTCGCGCGATAAAAGCAACCATACTTGGCCCGCAGGTAAGTTATTTATATAAAATAATAGCCATACAATAGGCATTATTTCCAAACAAACTTTGAGAAGGAACTATAATTATTTTTTTTCCGCTTATTAGGGGATCGCTTTAAATAAGTATATTTGGGAGTGTTCATCGGCAAAATATCTCCCAGATAAATTATGTTATAAGTGTCAGAACCTATTAATACTTAACGTATATTTTAAATTATCGTTTGTCGTGTGTTTTAAAGTTTTTCAGTCATTTCTACGAGAATAGCCTAGTTGGTAGTGGCCCTACCAACCAACACCACTGCTGCTGATGCCTTAGGTAAGATGGTTATGCTCGAAAACGATTTTCGAAAACTGACGAAGTGTATGGAATTGTCTTAAGCGCTAGACACAACGATCCGTCACTTACGTCAATTCTATATGTTTTCGATAACTATAACGATTTCACAATCATTGCCACTGGAGTCGATTTCTGGCAAGGGTAGGTACATATGTGGCGTTATCTATGTAAAGGGACCTTATTGTCGATGGCGCTTCCGCCATTATTAACGATGCTCCGATATAAATACAACGTTGCATGACGCAGTGCAGTCCCTTTTCATAATTAACGCCACATAGGTATTTGTGTGGTAAGCGCGAGTAATTGGGATACACCAAAAAAAATAACTGCTTGATTTTACATTTTTATTCGAAAGAATAGCCTTTAATAAGAAACTAATTTGAAGCATTTCATGATTAAATGTATTATTGATATTTTAAATAATATATTAAATTAAAGTAACCTTACCTTCTTGTAACGACAAGATGACGTAGATATTTATAAAAGACTGGTATACTTCGTCTAAGATTTAGAATGACGGTTTTTTACTATCTGTGATCTGTTTTCAAAGTCATAAGATTGTTATATTTTTAACTTCTGGTTAAGCTGATGGCCCTGGTAGCCAAAGCTCAATAAAAAACATAAAAAAAAGTCATAAATTCATAATAGGTGAACGTCATTCAAACAATGTAAACAAACAATCGCAATATGATAAAATTCATTATTTAAGAGTATACGAGTATAAGCATTCAACCATTGCTTATTATTATTATTATTATTATTATTATTAGTTAATACAACACTTCCTACATGACCTTGTTTCTAGACTAGATTTACTTAACACAATCACATTAAATTTGTTGAAAAGGCGGATTCCATACTTCCAATCATGAGTTTCTATAATAAATGTTGATGCCGTCTTTTTGAACCTCTTGTAAAACCTTACCACACAAATTATTAACATTTATCACACATAACTCAAAAGAGAAATGGTCTCATTAATATATTAATTTCATCATAAGAATTACAGTCAATTTGTAAACAAATAAATTTGACATGACAACAGCTCTGCTGTCTTCAAACGTAGGTGTCAGCTAGATATCTAAATTGTACTTATAAAATAAAATATTGGAGAGGTTTTATACGTTTTATGTAAAACCACAAAAGTGCTTGATACGGTCAATTGGGACGGGCATTTAAGGGGTCAAATGAAGGTCATTTCTTAATTTTAATATAATTAATTCATTGTAACATATTTTTTTAATCTAACTACTGGGATCGATTCGAAAAGCCTATTCCTCGAAATGGTTTTGAAATTTTCATACATTGTTAAAATTGGGTGTATCCCAATTGTTCCTGAGCCTTGGATTTAAGTAGGTATCTATTTCGCTATATAGACATACATGTTTAGGGTTGTCTCGTACCCACAGTACAAGGCTAGAGTTTAGTTTGGGATAAGGTCAATTTGTGCAAAATCCCACTGATATTTATTCGTTACGACTAGCCCTCTTTTTCCATGTTCAAAAGTTGCAATTGAGTGCTATACCCACTTGGAGAATGAACGTGCTGAATCTATTTAAAAAAATCGGCATGTTTGTATTTTATTTCGTTGGGTTAGAGAGAAAAAAAGGTAATTAAAAAAAACAGCTGGTTTACACTGTAAACGGACGACACGTAATTTAGAAAGTGCATCGGAGTTGCATTTAAACTTATGACAGTTCCTTAATTCGACCGCCCGACAAACAGATACATCCTTTTAAGGACCGACCATCCGTCAAATTAGCTCGTTAGCGACTTTGCCCTCATTCGCAAACCCGTGTTTAGTTCATGACAAAGTTATAAAGTGTGCCTAACGCGCGGTTAATTTTAGTAGTTACAGTAACCGTGTAACACAAACATAAACTATCGTTGAAATCTTTAGTAATTAACTATTCACAATGGTTTTTTTTCTTTAATTTTCTGGTAACCTTTGAAGTAGCTAATCGCAATTCAGATAATGTCCAAGTTTCGGAATAAAAAGTACGCGGTTAGATTACTACTGGATTATAAACTCTGTACCAAAATTCACATCGATTGGTTGAGGCGTTCAACCATAAATACGGAACAAACAAACAAACACACTTTCGTATTTAAAATAACTTGTAAGGATTTGGGGATGGTGATAAAGAAAATGACGGCGACGCGATTAGCCTGGTTGTAGATAATAAACCTGCCTACGATGCTAGGGGTCCCGGGTTCGATGCCTTGTGTGGGAAAATATTTGTTTCTGAGTCTTGGGCTTTTTCTTTGCCTTTCTCTAAACACGTTTGTTTATTATTGTCTAGTACTCACAGTACAAATGTAGACCTTAGTTTTGGACTACGTTTGATTGAGGCTCCCTGTTTTTTTTAAATATATATAAGATGTGCGGACGAAGTTTAGGTTGCGGGAATTCAATAATGGAAGCAGGCGGCATAGTACCGATTCTTGTGGCACACCTTGGGGTAGGCCTGAGCCCCTATTCCCTATTATGTATTTGACTTGTTACGGTATTATTTTGACGTCAGCAGTCATTAATGTCAAGGAAATAAGAGCTATCAAAACGTTGACAATACGATAACAGATCAAAGATGATATGGTTTTTAGCGCCTAGAATACCGGATCTGTCCAGCAGTGGACGTCTTTCGGCTGAAATGATCATGATGACAATTATGTGCTGTCTGCTGACCTGACGAGATGGCCGTGGGCCCGATGTCTTCCCAGTGCATCTTGCACTGCGCTATGTCCATCAAGCAATGGTTCTTGAACATGAGGCTGGGCTCGCGCGCCTTTACCCCTGGGACTCCACACACTGGCGCGTATGTGTCCGGGCAATCCTTAAAAAAACATAGTTTAAATGAGTTTCTGTAAAAATTTAGCTTATCAAGACTAATCGATTGATTTCCAGCACGGTATAGGTTAAGTATAGCAGAGATCCTGCCGCTACTTTCCGACTCCATTGTCATACCAGCTCGATAATGCCATGTTATTGTATTGTCATCGAAGTTCCATAGGTCCAACGCAAATTTGCGAGATACCTATATAAAAGGCGTTATCGTTGTTACCCGTTCCTCGACCCATCTTTATTTGTTTTCATCACACTTGCTCGGAAAGGGTGTTATAACACGCAGACGTCTATGGCAGTTATAGCCGATTTAGCTAACGCGGGAGTTATGGATTTTTAAAACTACCTAGGGAGTTATGAGTTATGGATTTTTATAACTACCTAGGGAGTTATGAGTTTAGTTTTAAAATATAGAATCCACTCGTACATCATTTCAGACTAAGGAGGTGTAAATTCAGCCAAGGTTTATTTCCTATATACAAAACTTGGCTGCAAACCAATTTTACTGTATAATTAAACTTATACGGTACATTTATCTGCATTATATTTATATTTTACCATTGTTTCAGAGACTGCAATTATTTTATTAAATTTCATTTTGAAAATCGGTACTATCTGAGGCCCGTTTCACGAAGCTACAAGTTACAAATTACAAGCGGAAGTCTCTTTCTAATTCGTACTGCTAGAAAGAGGGTTCCGCTTGTAATTTGTAACTTGTAGCTTCGTGAAACGGGCCACTGGCAGTATGGCCTGTCAAGTTTAAAACTAAAACAGTTCTAAGCATTATCTATTCTGTTGAAGACTATAGTGAAAATAGTTAACAAACTCTTTTAGCGAGTCGAATTAATTTGTTTAATTGTTGTTTTTTTCTCTCTATTTTTTTTAATTTCCTCGCAAATGTGATGAAAAACATTGTGTGTATCACGGGCAGTACGGGGATTGCCAACTCGAGTCATTAAAAGCCCTCCGCCTTCGGCGTCGGGCTTCTAATAGCCTCTCGTTAGCAATCCCCGTCTTACCGCCCTTGATGCACAATGTACTATAGTGGAATGGTCGACTTAATAACGCTAGTCCTCTACTGTCTCTTATTGCGCCATAAGGTGGATAATCCTTCCGTTTTAGAAAGGTTTTGTTTGCTTGTGCCGGATCGTTAATTAAGCGCCGCGGACCGCAGCGCACGGCGCGCACGCAACTTGTTTGCTTTGCCGGATAGGATGCGCACCCGGCACGCCTGCAACGCTCCTACCACCAGAGCCATCACGCTACTTAATGAGTTCCTTGCTCGGATGCGGGAGGCTGACGTGTTTGCGGACAAGCGGTCTGTCCTTATAGTGGCTTCTTAAATTTAAATAAGCTGCAGGGTTATGTCTAGCTGTGATGTTCCCTGATTGATTTGTGCATTGTGGATCCCTTTTATGTTTTATGTTTTTAAGTAAGATGTGTAAATGTTATTTCTAGTTCTTGTCTTAAATTTGTAGCTTTTAAGTTATCTTGCTGACAAGACATTGTTTAAATAAATAAATAAAAAAAAAATGGTATACCAAATTTCAACTCAATCGGGTCTCGAAAAGTGGTTCAAATCTTCTTTGCAAGATTTCACGGACCACTTACATACATACGAACAGTGCCAGGTAATAAAAGCCTATAAATAATTATCAGGGACAATGTTACACCAATTGACCTGGTCCCAAACTAAGGTCTAGGCTTGTACTATGGGTTCTAGACAACGATATAAGTACTTATATAGAGAAATTCATACTTATTTAAGTATGTATTTACATAGAAAACAACCATGACTCAGGAACAAATATTCGCGCTCATCACACAAAATATCTGCACTTACCGGGATTTGAACCCAGGACCGCTAGCGTAGGTCACTACCAACTAGGCCAGCCAGACTGAGTTGACGCAGCCATTAGTTGTTGGTTAACTTAAGTTTAAAGCATTCAAACGTTGTTAATTAAGTACAGCACATATCTTCTTGTCCTAGTTAATGTTTATGTTGACGATTTTATAATGCAAACATAAAATACATAGACCAAGTTTCTCCCAAGAGAACAAATTGTTCACTGTACTCTTTTTTTGTACAGCCGTCATTTGCGGGCGTTAACTCGGTGGCTCTACGTCTAGGACATTTTTTTAAAATCATATTTGCACAAGCACAAAACGGCAGACCTAATGCCTATTAGCATTATCTACCAATCGACCAAAATAATCAAACAGAAACTAACACGGTTGGTAACACCGTAAAAGAAAGACCGAAAGTTTTTACATTTAGGTATTATATTAATAATATTGCTTAGTCATCGGGTTTACATATGTATTCCAAATTTGAACCCATAACAATACCGAAAAGTTATTCAAGGCTGATTTGCAATAAAAAACCAAAACACAGAGTTATAAGTATATAAAACTTGTAAGAACACCCCGAGCACTTTCAAATATCTCAAGCGATCTCAAAACAGTATTTCCATTAGAAGCCAATTGCTAAAAAAAGAAGATTACCTGTCTACAGCCTGTCTGTCTTATATAAAATATCTTATTGCATAGATGCCAAAGTTTTAATGCTCTGCCAGACAACTTGTGCAGACTTACTGGAAACTTAAAGCAAGTTTCAAAAATGGATAATCAAAAGGAGTTATTACTTCGTTGAAGACTTAACGAAGAACATGTAAGCGTACATTTGTTATGAAATTGAACTAAAAAAAGCTATTGATTTAAAGTCGCTCGCTTCATAATTCTCGAAATTTTGTAAGGAACCTAATTGTATTTATAACCATTGAATGATTGCAACCACAAATTTTACAAATAAATTAATGAAATCATCATCATCAACGTTAATTAATGTATGACAGGGCTTAAACAAAAGTTAAGTTGTAAAAAAAAAAAAGATAAGTAGTCGTAACTTATTTCGTTTAACTTTTATGCGAACCAAATTAATTTCCGACGACGAATGTTCAATATTATTTCCGACAAACTGTTACCAAAGTATAAATTTGTAAAACTACCTTGGCCAATCAAAACCGCAAAAAAATTAGTCGGGAATTGTTTATAAAAAGCGGAGGCTAAAAGACTGCGCTGAGCTTACGCCGCCAGTTAATCAACTTAACGGAAAAGGTAGCCACTTTTTCCATAAAGTTATTTATCGAACGTCTACTTTTACAAGGCTATGACATAGGTAGGTATATCCTTTTAATTGAGTATTCAGTTGTACAACAAGTAAACACACTTCGATTTCAAAACAGTAATAGTACTTTACCATATTAGAAAACACAATCGTCGTCGTTTGCTTAAAATACAGATCGAAACGCAAAAGCAACCGTTTACAACACAATCAAATAATGAATAATTTTATTAAATTTGATAGTTTTTATCTATTTCATTACTTTTTCTTAACAAAGCAAACCTTGTTTGTTGCTAATTAAAATTCTAAATGTAAAATTTCTGTAAACCTTAAACACAAGTAAGTACCGCTACAAAAGTCATGGAATAGAAAAAAACAGTGGAAGTGGCATGAGCTTCGCTTAGTATCAAACCTGTTGTCGCCAATACTCAAACTATCATAAAAACAACACGCCACCATGAAAAATGCGTTTGGTGCGGCTATCGTTATTACACTCCAAAATAGCACAATAACGCATGCTTCTGGATTTATTTCCTATTTTAGAAATATCGTAATATCGAAATATCGAAATAAGCGATCGCGGCAAAGTATAGTATGTTATGCGGAACTCCGCATAACTATGTCACACGTTACACACCCACTTGACACTTCTACTGTTTTTTCTATTCTGTGACAAAAGTCATTCCAATCTCGTTGATTTATCTATATTGATGACAACCCCTGTAGGTATTTCACATTACATATAAATACGCTCGCAATATGAGCCTTCATTGGGATTGAATAGTTTTGCAATCATTAACAAAACCCCTTTGAAGTCTGGCCGTCAGGACTCTATACCTCTATACCTTTATACCTGTGGTAAGGGACTGTACCGATAATATTGCAACAGGGACGAAATTCACGTCGAAACACATCAAAGATAGACGTCGGGAAGCCCTAATTCTATTCGCAAAGGCCGCACTGATGGCGTGGTCGTATTTGTCTGATGGATGCTGTAATCTGGCTGGCATTGATCGAACGCCCACAATGCGTTGAGCTGACGACGGGGGGTTCATTCCGATTGAAACGGATGTTAGGGCTCACTCAGGTGAAAACTTCTCTAATGAGATCTCTAAGTACAGTCAAGCATTTTAATTGTTATGCCACTATGGAACCCTGTCGCATAACGTTAATCATTAATTTTGGCGTAATTTCTTTCATGTGGTTTGACGCTGTCATTATGACAGGGTTCCATAGTGGCATAACAATTAAAGTCCTTGACTGTACCACCTATGATATAGATATGAATAGTACTTTAATTATGAGGTTGAATATGTAATCGTCCGACGATGCGTTGGCCTTGTTGGTAGTGACCCTGCCTATGAAACTAGCGTCCTGGGTTCAAATCCCGGTAAACGTAGATATTTGTGTGATGAGCGCGAATATTTGTTCCTGAGTCATGGATATATTCTATAATATATATATATACAGGGTGTTATCATTAAGTGCAGCCAGGCGATTATTCCGTAAATATAACAGATATTAGAAAACTGATTTCGAAAGTACGTTACCCAATTAGTATAATGACATCAATACCTTTTTTTAAATACAACCAGAAATATCCCAAATATTAACTTCAAACCCTCCCATACATTTTATACCGATACCAGTAGTATCGGTACGCTGTTCGTTGAGAGGCTTTACTTAGTCATTTCACCATTACCATATGATTCATGAATTGTTTTGTTGTGTACAGTTTATTCGTGTAAATTATGAATCTTAAACAGTTTTATCTCTTACGGTAGGGAAATTGCAACCTCAAGGAACGTCGTACTAAATGGATGGGATCGTTTAAGCTTAATATTTTTAATATTACTACTTTTATTTAAAAAACGTACTTTCGATATCCGTTTATAAAGTTTTTTATATTTACGGAATAATTGCCTGGCTACACTTAACGATTACACCCTGTATACCAAACTAAATATAATACATTATTAGCAGGAAAAAGTTTTAAGAACAAGTGTCAAGCCAGAACTGATTCAATCTAGTTTTGAAAGAAGCTACAGGTTGATACTGCCTACTTAATTTCAGTAGGTAACAGACCCCACTATCTCACAGCGTGAACCGAAAAGGATTTAGAAAAAGTTTTGAATTTCTTACACGGGAAAGCAAGGGAAAGATTGTCACTTGATCTTATTGTCTTAGCGTTGCAAACAGCCCTTCAATACTCATATTACACCTTTCTCTGCTACCAACAAAAGAAAGTCTAGCCTTTTATGCCCCTTTTGTCTCATTTTCTTTCTTTTAGAATGAAATTAAATAAGGGTCTTCATAAAAGACATTTCTTTTAAAACAAAAGCGTGAAAAAAAAACCCTATGGCGGGGAAAATTCATATAAATACTTTCTCATCTTTAAGAAGATAAAATAATATCATAAGTCGTAGTAAGAAAGAAAATTGGATATTATTGAATAGGTATGCCGGAGTAAGCTTCATGCTCAGAAAGGCTTTGTAATACTTTAATCTAGGGAGAAACCTGGCAAGAGATCACTGAGCTAAGGGTTGGTATCCTTTAGCTTCAGACGCAGGTTAAGTCATTTAATTCTAATATCCGGTAGAACTAAGTACCATCAGAAAAGTGTATCTTTAATATTCCGACCCCACTAAATAATAGACGTGAAATCTCGTAGCGGTGATAAATTGGATGCCATGTTAATATTTCTCATTTTAAGTAGGTACATGCATCGCATATGTAACAAGAACCATAATCAATGAAAAAACCGTTTGCTAGGGGTTAGTGAGGTCAGAGATTTTATTGAACGGGTTTTTTGTTCAAACATTTTGACAAAAAAATATTACAATCATTTATATTCACATCGTTATTTTGTAAAAATAATAATTCCTTTTCAAGTTTTAAATTAAATCAGTCTGTAATTGAACTATCGTAAATTCACAAACGAATTTATTCACTTAATCGCATTACACACTGACAATACTGGCATTTCTGTTCAGTCATGTGTTATTTATTATTTGCCTGGCCTCTGCGTACATTTATTGCTATTCTCTGGGTAACTATCAAATTTTTGGGAGTATCTGGTTTACCAATATTTTAGGAAAAATCGCGTGAAACAGAAGAAGTTGACGTCATTTAGCTGATTATAGGTGTACCTGATGTCTATCTTAAGACCCACATACTTTAATTTAATTTAATATAATATAATATATATAATTTAATTTGCCCTAGTTTCCCATTAGAACACCTTCTGTCACTTTCTAATTCGCCAAATTAAAATGCGACAGCACGTGAATTACGGTCAAATTTTAAATGAACTTCGGGGCCGTGTCGTTCTGGTGTCAGTCAAAACATTTTCATTCTTTCCTCTGTATTTTAACTAGACATATGCGTGAGCTGTTAATTTTGGTAAGGTTTCAACGATTTTAACCAAACTACTTAATATTTCGATCTTTCTTTATTATATAAAACTGCATAGATAAATAAACTATTATTAAACAAACTCAAATACAAAAAAAAACAAAACCAGTCTGCGCTTCATCCTCACAAAGAACGCGTAACTAAATGTTTTCTAAGAATCTTTAATATCCGGTTCATCAAACTCGATCTCAAACAAAGATAGAAAAACGTCGCAGGAAAGTTCAAACAATATTCAGTACCAACAACTATAATATTAGGTCCATTCAGTTCACAAATCAAGCGCTCGGGCATTGAATGTGAAAAACAGGTGTAGAGTAAAGCTCAGTTCTCTCACGGTATAGAAAGCAAGGTTCCGTGAGTACCCTGCAACTGACAATATCGTTCTATACCTTGTAAATTAAGTCCAAGTTTGAATCGACGCGCTTCCAATGATGTAGAACTTTGTAGGAGCTTATTAAACTCGCTTTTCTTCAGAAATTAATAAGTCCATTCGAGCTCTGCAGCTAATATTCCGATTCCAATATTGTGTTATTTTGAAGAGTACTTAACAAGTAAACAAGGTATTCTATTTCTCAGGGTCTTTACAACTCGCTTCTTGGGATTCTACGTGCAAATGATATTGAAGGTCTGTGCAAAAGGTTAATTTTTTCTTTTAACTTGGTCGACAAGATTTTACAGTGAGTTTTTATTACCCGTCTGCGTTTTTCCTTTTTTTATCAAACAAAGAGAACTACACTTTGATCTTAGGGACCCAATTCTCGTGACTTCGAGATGATTTTTCATGCGAGATATGTCGAAAAAATGTATGCAGTTGACAGTTGATCTCGCATGAAAAATCATCTCGAAGTCACGAGAATTGGGTCCTAGGTCATTTTTACTCACTTTACTCGTACTTGATATTTTGTTTGTTGGTGTATATGAACATCAAATCTTACGGGTAAATTTTGAACCACTTGATATTATTGAAGTGGGCGAAAATGTGGGATAGGAATTAGGAGGATAGGAACATATTGAAAAAAACTTGCCTCAGAAATGTTGTACTTTTCAAAAACTTATTCGTTGTATCATTACGGAATGGATAAGGCAAATCAGCCCACCTGACGGTAAGTGGATTCTGACCATTGACATTTCCAATCTCAAGATTAAAAACAAAAGATTGAATTCGATCAATGCTGATTGGTGGCCAGTTAAAGGGTAAGATGGTGGTAGCAATCCGGGCGGACCCTACACAAGGTCCTTCTACACCCCACTTACTGCTGCGCTGTTGTCTTTACTACTAAATCCAAAAACTGCAAGTTGCACTATTAATACTTCTTTGGAATTTGACGGTGGACGCTTTCTGCAATAAAATAAGTAGATATCTACTTAGCTTGACTCACGTTCTCGCCGATAATTACTGTAATGCATTTAGCGCCCAATCCCCTATCCTTTTTGTACAGCGGATTAAAAATTAGGAGATAACCAAATTTGATTCTGAATTCTCACCCTTCGAGCTTTAAAATTAATACGAGAGAGTAGCGAGTGGCGAGAGCCAGACATTAATGCCGAAAGGCAATTATCGGTTTTGACAGGTCAAACGGGAAAAGGCATGACCGGGCTTTATAGTTTGGCCAGATAATTGAGTTAGGGTTACGTTCTTTTTTCGTACCGGTAAAGCCGGAGGGCAATTTTTCCTGCGCATTTATTACATAGGTTAGGTTAGACTTCTGAGTAGCACAATTAATTTCTAAATGCCGATGAAATAGGTATTTGTATTGACCACAGAACAGAAAAAATAATAGAAGTGTCAAGTGGGCGTGTAGTGTGGCATAGTTATGCGGAGTTCCGCATAACCTACCTTACTTTTGCCGCGACCGCATATTTCGATATTTCTAAAATAGGAAATAAATCCAGAAGCATGCTTTATTGTGCTATTTTGGAGTGTTAAAACGATAGCGGCACCAAAAACATTTTCCATGGTGGCGTGTTGTTTGGGTTCCGTACCAAAATGGTACAAAAGGAACCCTTATGGTGAGACTTCGTTGTCTGTCTGTCTGTCTGTCTGTTTTTATGATAGTTTGAGTATTGGCGACAACACGTCTGATACTAAGGGAAGCTCATGCCACATCCACTGTTTTTTCTATTCCGTGGTATTGACCGTAGATTAGTGTCATTGTAACACGGAAAAACCGACAAGGCCGGACGAGAGACGGTCGCGGCGCCCCTTTGTTAAAATTTCATAAAAAATGTATACAGGGTGTTTGGAAAAAGGTCTGACAAACTTCAGGGACTAACTCTGTAGGTCATTCTCATCAACTTTTATTATGGGACCAACATCCAAATCGCGAAAAAAAAAACAGCTGTTCCATACAAACTTTGAGAGCTAAAGAGCCGAAATGTATGGAACAGCTGTTTTTTTTTTCGCGATTTGGATGTTGGTCCCATAATAAAAGTTGATGAGAATGACCTACAGAGTTAGTCCCTGAAGTTTGTCAGACCTTTTTCCTAACACATAGTATAAACGTCGCGACGCAACCCGTTCAGGGAAGACGGGACGCGGACGCGAGGTTCTATATTTGTATGTACCTACCTATAAATGTCGCGTTCCTTCCTTGTCTTCGTCTCGTCTGTCTGGCTTGCGACACAAATTAATGGTTAATTAATGACGTGATGTTCTACAAATGAATGCATATTGTACGTAAGACAAACTCCAGGGCAAGATGCAGACTGTTTTATTCAACTAGTGTTATTGCTACCCTCATGCTATAACAATAATATGATCTACCCACAATTCCCCTTTTTTATGTTTACAAAAAAATAAAAACAAAATTTAAAATAAATGTTTCATTTACATCCTACATCACGAAACACTCATGCATTTTTTTTAATCTCTTTTTTATTTTTGAAATAGAATAGTTTTTGTATCATTCATCAAGTAATACTTAGATAATTATTAACATTTGAATATTTATTATAACAATGCTTTAACACTTAAAGCAAAAGTTAAATTATATATTTATATTATAGTTTTTGATAATATTACCTTATTAGGTGTTAGTTTATTTTATGTAATAACTTCACCGGTACATTAATTGTTTACAAACATAATCATTAATTAATAAATTCGTATTAAATTATAAGTATCAATTATAAATTTCTTAAGTATAATGGAATTAAATTAAAATTTAACTAATGTCATGCAACGTGTACTTTTATGCTATTAACATATTAATATTATTTTTTAACTGATAAAAGTATACAAGAAGTGACTTATTTAGTAACTTAGTAGGTAAATTCATAAGTGTTTTACACATACTTCATGACGAGTCGAAGCCCCACCGATCAGGTCTAATCACCACCCTGCCGGAAGAAGTAACATAAGGGTCAGGTCTCACTTGCGGCTGACGAACACAGCGGTTTTGAGCCGGTGCTGAGGGATTCTGGATAGTGATATCATCGTAAGAATAAGAAAAAGTACAGCTTTCATTATTACATGAGTTTTCTGTATTATCTATGATTAAGTGTCGACGATTGCGTATTAATGAACCCCCTCCATTTAGTCGCACAGAATAAGACCGAACACCTACTAGCGCTTGGACGACTGCACTGACCCACTTTTTGTTAACACGTACCTTTACTCGCTGACCAACTGATAATGTGGCCATGTCCTTAGCTCCCTTGTCATAATATTTCTTTTGATTTTGCTGTCGATTGTTGATTTCTCTCCTAACATTTGTTGGAATTTTAGGTTTAAGTAGGCGTGGATCGCAAGGTACAATGCTTCTTAACTTCCGGTTATTCAATAACTCGGACGGAGATGCCAAGGAATCACTTAGCGGCGTGTTTAAGTATTCCAGCAATGCAAGTCTGAAATCAGTTCCACCCGAATGAGTTTTCTTTAACATATTTTTTACAGTTTGAACTGCCCTTTCAGCCTGGCCGTTGGACTGTGGATACCGGGGCGATGACGTTACGTGGTTAAAACACCACTCGCGAGCGAATATACGAAATATTTCCGAACTGTACTCGGGTCCATTGTCTGACATCACTATGTCAGGAATCCCGTGTCTAGAAAATATTATCTTTAGGTTATTTATAACTTCATCCGACGTTAAACTACTTAACTTACACACTTCAATAAATTTACTATAATAATCAATAACTAGTAAGTACTTATTTCCATTGAAATGAAATGAATCTGTGCCAATTTTAGACCACGCTCTATTAGGTATGTCATGAGATAACATTGTCTCTTTTCTATTTTCGTTTTTATGGGTTAAGCAAATTGAACATTTGGTAATAAAATCCTCTAATTGACTGTTGACGTTTGGCCAAAACATGGTTTCTCGGACTCGTAATTTACATTTGTCCAACCCTAAGTGACCTATATGAACTCTTTTAAGCATTTCGCTTCGCATTATCTTTGGTACTACAACTCGGCTGCCTTTCCACAATATGCCGTAGGCCTCTGATAGCTCGTCCTTGTAACACCAATATGGCTTGACAATATCATCACATTGTTGTCTGTGATCGGGCCAGCCATTCCTGACATATTCTACAACTGACTGTAATTCACTGTCATTTTGTGTGTGTTTCTGTAACTGTATGAAATGCGTGTCGGTGAGCGGGTTGCACGCCACGACCGCGCACACCTGCGCGCGCGCCGCGAGCTGCGCGCCCGACCCGGCTTCCGCGTCCGCGCAGACAGTTGGATCTACAGCGCGAGACAACGTATCAGCCACATACAAATACTTTCCTGGTTTATACACTAATCTGAACGTGTAAAGTTGTAAGCGCAACAGCATTCTTTGTAGCCTAGCTGGCGCGTCGGCAATAGGCTTACTGATTATGTTGACCAGGGGTTTGTGGTCTGTTTCGATAGTGATGTCGCTTTTACCATAAATATAGGAATAGAATTTCTCACAAGCGTAAACACATGCTAACAATTCCTTCTCTATTTGAGCATAATTTTGCTCCGCTTTTGTTAATGACCTAGATGCATAGCTCACGGGATGGTCGTCTTGAAGTAGACAAACCCCAAGGCCATTTTTGCTCGAGTCTACCGATATAACTACAGGTTTGCTTACATTATAATACTGTAATACCGGTACCTCAGAAAGGCATTTCTTTAAACTATCAAATGCCTGCTGGTGAGTACTTTCCCAATGCCACTCAATATCTTTTTTAAGTAGTTGCCTGAGATGATGAGTCTTATCGGATATATTTTTGACAAACTTGCCCACATAATTGACTAATCCTAAAAATCGTTCTAGGTCCTTACTGTTTTCTGGCCTAGGCATGTTTTTTATTGCGGATGTATGCGATTCATCAGGAAAAATTCCTTGTTGTGTTATTTTGTGTCCCAGATATTTAATTTCAGTTAAACCGAATTTACATTTTTTCTTGTTTAATTTTAAATTAATTTGTCGACACCGTTCTAGTACTTTCTTAAGTCGAAAGTCATGTTCCTGACGAGTCCGCCCGTATATTAATAAATCATCGACGAATAAACTTATGCCGTCCCCAAGGTCATCAAAACACTCGAATAACTTTTTATGAAATACCTCTGACGCTGACGTAATGCCGTAGGGTAGTCTAAGAAACTTATACCTACCGAAAGCAGTGTTAAATGTACACAAATTTGTACTACCTGGGCTTAATCGTAATTGCCAAAACCCATTTTTTGCGTCCAATGTACTAAAATATTTGGCTCCTGATAAATTAGCAGTTATCTCATCAATGGTTGGCAACCGATAATGTTCGCGCTTGATCGCTTTGTTTAGGTCTTTCGGATCCAAACAAATGCGCAAGTCCCCGTTTGGTTTTCTAACAACCGTCATGCTGTTAACCCAGTCTGTGGGTCCCTCTACTCTGGCAATAATTTTTTGTTTTTCCATCTCATCTAATTTTATTTTTATGTTCTCTTTTAGTGCTACAGGTAATTTCCTAGGAGCATGTACTACAGGACGCACACTTTCATCCAAACATATCCTGTATTCGCCCGGCATGCAACCAATCCCCTCAAACACATCGGGATATTCGTTTAAGATTAATGTTTTTATGTCACTCGGGCCCTCCTGGACTACTGCGCACACTAAACTGACTAGATTTAACTCCTGACTAGACTGACGACCCAATATCGGGGGCGAGTTAACATCCGCTATTAAAAATTCTAATATATAATCTACATTTTTGTGCTTAATTTTCAAGTTGCACTTTCCTAATACTATGATATCACTTCCAGAATATCCTCGCAATTTAATTGACGTACATACTAAATCATTTTCAGTAATACCGATTTCATGCAAGTATCGACGAGGTAAAACATTTGCATCCGCGCCCGTATCGATTTTGAAAGATATATCAACACAATTAATTTTAAGCGTTATCGACCAATCACTACTATTTTGATTAAAAAAGTATATTACCTGATCGGGGTTCTCCTCTGCGTACATTTCATAAATACGACAGACTCGTGAAAAATGATTTAAATTATTACATCTTAAGCATCTTTTTCCATACGCTGGACATCTTTGATTGGCATGGTTCATGCCACACATTTCACAGTGATTGTTTGCATTCGCGTAACTTCGCTGATCATATGGCCGACGAACAGCTGATCCGGGGAACGGAGCCGGCGGCTGCGGGCGCGCGGGAAGAGGCGCACGAGGGGCGCGCGCGCCGCGCCAGCCGCCGCGGCCGCGACCTCGGTACCCAGCTGACCCGCCGCGTCGATATAAAAAATATGCGTTGCTTACTTCTCCAGTACCAATCTCACTATTATTATTATCGACACTGTAAATATGCTGCTCCCCGGATTCCTTCTTTATTGTCCCAGCTTGCACTTTCGACATCTGCGCAATATTACATATATCAATGGACTTCTGCAGCGTCAAATTCGGTTCTCGTAAAAGTCGTTCTCTCATGGCACTGTCTATTATCCCACATATTAGCCTATCTCGCACCAAGTCATCACACAAGTCTTTAAATTCACACTTAACCGCTAACTTCCTTAATTCAAAAGAGTATTGTTCTATTGATTCTCCCTCCTTTTGCTCACGTGTAAAGAAACTATGTCGCTGCACCGTTATATTTTTCTTCAGTAGAAAATAAGAATCAAACTTGCTTAGCGCACTCTTTAAATCTGTAGGTTTGCTGTCGAACTGTTCATATACCTCACGCCCTTGCTCACCGATAACGTGTAAAAGTATACTTATTTGCACTTTTGCGTCCTTCTTTGTTAGTTCACACGCGTCGAAATAGATTTCTAACGAGCTTCTCCATTTTTCCCAGTCCTTAGATACATTTCCTAATGTAAAATTTTCTACATTACTTAAAAATGTAAATGGCGGCGGCGGTGGTAAAACGGACTCCATTGTGATAGAAACACTCGCGCATTAAATCGACACACTAACGATTTCACTACAAGAATTCACTTGTATTGTCTACTCACAAGTATAAAAATTATAATGTGCGGTTTATAATTACTCTGGCTTAATATCAACTACCGGCTGCGCCATGTAAAGGGCGAGGATACGTAAGACAAACTCCAGGGCAAGATGCAGACTGTTTTATTCAACTAGTGTTATTGCTACCCTCATGCTATAACAATAATATGATCTACCCACACATATCTGCAATTTGTATGGAATTTCCCCGTGGTATTTGTTTATTTATATTGAGCTTCTTTGGGCAATAAATAGTTAAAATTCGGAGTTTTGTATATAGTTTTAGAATAACGATCAATACAGCGGAATTAGGTATACCTTTTAAAATCATTTCGTTAAGTATAAGTTATTATATCTAAAAATAATTTTAGTGAAATAAGTTTATTTACTAATCAACAGATTTTGAATAAGATGCCCGTGTCAAGACGCGTCACGCTGGACGTTTGCTTTGACGTGTTGGGACGGGCACCTCAAGGCCTCACCGTTGGACAGGTGTGGTAGCAGGACGACAGCGTGGGTCGATGGAGGACGTCTTGGCTGATGTTGGTCGGGATCTTCACCCAGGGCCTGTAGATGACCACCGCCGCGGCGTTCTTGATCAGCCTACGCCGGGTCGTCGCGTTCACGACGGTCTCGTCGACCTCCTGGGGATTAAAAGAGTACATGAATTAATCTATGGGATTTTGCTGTGAGGTACGGTCACGGACTTTAATTGATGAACCACTAAAGAACCTTGTCGCATAAAACCAACGATTAATTCCTATGTAATTTTTCTCGTCACATGACGCTGTCATTATGACAAGGTTCTAAGGTGGATCAACATTTAAAGTCCTTGATGGTACGTACGACAATCTAACTTCTTATTTTACAAAGCCGGTGTTTACAAAGTCGACCGTGAAAGAATAGGCAATTTTAAGACAAGATTTTTTGTCGTTTGCCATACTTTATAGTTTTATTTAAACGAATTAATTTATTCATCGTGACATTTATTTATTTCCTAAGATTTTAAATTTGTCCATAATTAGTAAATTAAAACATCGTTATGAACTCCAATTATGAGAAGATAATTAAAATGTTTATTAAAGTTATTGTTAAAAATTTTGTTCCGGTTATTTAAACTTTAATGAGTAATGTAAAAGAACTTTAAACGTTAACATGAAGGTACGTGATTATTGTTTTTACGATGCCCATACTTCCCTATACTTAACGTGTACACACTTTTCTTAAACTGTACATAATATTATTACATTGCAATAGTTTTTTCTACTCAATATATACACACCTGCAACGGCATGTCGACGAGATGAGTAGCTGCGAAGAAATTGTCGATCGTCTTGTTCATATTCCCGTTGTAAAACATGGATGCGTCGACCACAAACACGGGCTTTGGTCTCTGAGTTCCATTTACATTATTCTCATTCAGATTGTTCACAAATTTCTCCTTTACTTCCGTAGTGTTCTCCTTTATTTCTTTGCTCTCTTTCTTTCTCATGCTAGATGTCACATTCATCTCATCGCACATGTAATCATCAGTAGCAACAAAACTTAACTCTCTTTCACAGTTATCCTGCAGTAACTCACACTCGTTGATGAAAAGTTTCATTCTGAAACCTTCCCCGTCTCGTCTTAAAGCGCAAATAGATTTGGAACGGTCGCAATCTTCAGGAATACAGTTGGGTGTCGTGGTTTCAACAGTCTTTTCGGAAGAAAATGTTTCGTTACAATACTCTAAGTTGATTAGGCCATAGGCTGAAATAAATGAAGGTGCTTGCAAATTAAACTAAAATGGTTACAATTACAAATTAACACGTTTGTTTTACAATTAACTCGACGTTTATATAAATAAAATAAGCTAAGTTAAAAATACCCTTTCGCATTTAAATTGGCTCTTTTGTAGAGTTACGTTTTAAAGTCAAGATATAAGCTTAGGTTAGGGGAGTTACCTTATAAATAGATACGCCTTTTTCCTCTGTATTTTTAGCTATAAAGAGCTTAAAAAAATAAGAAGCGTAAATGATTTTGTTTTTTTTTACCCCTCGATGCCGTTATTATCCTAATTAGGGAGTTTGTTTGTTTTAACATTTTATTTTCTTGCTTTCGTACTTAATCAGCTTAGTACTTTTTGGCAATATATAATATTAAATTATATTATATTAGGTAAGTTTTAACCCATTAGAAATGTGCAGAAAACTCTTCAAACGTGGTTTTAAATTACAGGCATAATGAATACGTGCACCGCTATTTTTTGCGTTTGTTTTTTGTATCATGAAAAAGTGAACCGGGAAAAAAGATTCACAAATAAACTTAATTAACGGGAAAAGGGATGAGCAGTTCCTAATGGAATTGCCCGGCGGCTGGAAAGGTAGTGAGAAAAATACACCCCTTTACTCTGGAGCGGTAAAATAATGTCTTACACATTCAGCTATTTTTTGCCCGACGACTCAACAAAACGTTGGGTAATCTTTTACGTGTGTATGTATCTAAGTTTATTTTTTATTTTCAGTGGGAGTGTCGTGGGCTACAATGTAATCGTCTCACGTGGTTAAGGAGTAATGTGTTTAAAATTAAACTGACAAAATGGCTTTTGGATATGAGTGTTGTATAGTGTGCGTGAGTTTATTTATTATAAATAACGAATGTCAGCGTTTTAATAATAAATTTGACACTTTATAGTAAAAAAAACCTTGTAACTTAGCTTAAATCTCTTCTTACTTATTTTTAATTAAATTCAAATTGCAAAAAAAATTTGAACTCCTGCATGCAGGATGCACCCATTAGAATTATATTGATAACATACTGTCAACGAAGTCAGACAAAAATGCATGGCCTAAACTCAAAACTTAGTCAATAATAATTTGTTTAAATGTAAATCCTTTATCTTGTCTAGGGGACACCGTTGATGTAGGAAAACATATCGAAACTTTTATGTGGTCGTCTTGCACCATCTTATATATACACATAAGTAGGTGTTTTTTTTCCTTTTCTCCTTCTATCTCCCTCCTCGCAAGATTTTTGGCATGTTTTCCTGCTGAACGCATGTTATTTGATATTATATTTAATTTAATATTTATAGCTTTATATAATGCTAGACTAAGTAGTACCATTGTGATACGAAATATGTTTAAAAAAAGACTGACTGCTGAGTTTCTTGCGGCGTTTCTTCTCAGCAGTGGTCTCCTCTTGCGAAGCGCTGGTAGATTCTTGACGTGTAAAAGTGCCCGTACAGCCTACTTACTGAATAAATGTCTTTGTCTTTGTTATACTGTGTTCTAGCAAGTAGATGATTTTCATTTTCATTTCATTTCTGTCCCAATGTTGCAGGGTACTCTTGTTATAATCGGCTTATTCAATTTTGCGCCAATACAGACCACCCACTAGTCTATATCTGAAGCTTTACACCCTCAGCCGCATGACGTAGTGTAGTAGGTAGGTACAGACATAATTCACGAAGTACTACGTTCGAATAAATGAGAGCTAAGCTAACCGAGATACATTTTCTTTCAATTGGCATAAATTGAACAATATTTTGTTCAATTAATGCTTTTCAAATTCTTTTTCTTTAAGAAAACAGAATCCATTGTGTTGTGAAATGAGGTTAGTTACAATGTAATCTGGGCGTTTTAGATTTTAATAATTAAAAAATCTGCTCTACAAACACCCAGTACCCCTGCAAAGGACTGTCGTACCTGAGGGCCCTGCCAAGATGCATTGCGCTAACTAGCGTTTCTATTCGATTCGTTTTTAAACCAATCGCGTCACTGGTAGATGATGTGATACGAAAAGTCACGTGATCTATCAGTGACGCGATTGGTTTAAAAATGAAACGAATAGAAACGCTAGTTAGCGCAATGCATCTTGGCAGGGCCCTCTGTTCCCCAGCACCCTGAGTATGCTGTTGGTACTCCCCTGCACTCTGTATGGCAGGGACGTAGTTTTTTTACGTATTACAGTGTGAAAGCCATCAACATGAGCGTCAGCAGACATCAGCGCTATACATAGAATCTAAGTAGTCCCAACAGCATCCTAAACATATTATTGTAGAGAACACACAAAGCATTGACTGTTTTTGAGTAAAGCTAACCCATAGTCCACTTGTATAGGATGGACAACAAGATTTGAACAATGTAATTTTCATTTCTCCTGTCCGATGTGCAAATCCAGCCAGGCCGGCCAGCATATTCCACCCAACGCTGGCTGGCTGAAAGTGGCTATGATATCTATTATTTTGTAACCAAAGCTGTTAGTAACAACAGCAAGTTAATTGTGATTTAACTTCTTGAAATGTTACTTTAGAGAAACATTATTGATAAATAGTACAACCTATCTTGTTAGAGTTAGTACCTAACATAATGGTCTGTAGTTATAAAATAGTTTCTGGCACTTTTGAGACAAGTTTTTGACCCGATTTAGACAAACGAGTTATTGTTATACTTGTCTAAGCGTTGCAAGAGTCGTACTTAATTCAAACAATATTTCATAATTTAACGTAATTATACACACGACAAAATCAATACAAGTGGTTTTTAAGGCTTGGTTTTTGTACGACTTGTTAAATTTCGTCAATTTGACCAAGTAAGTACACTAACATGTTGCCGACCGTTCAACTGAAATACTTAAGAAAGTTAATTCTAGTCAAAACATTTATACTTCAAAGAGGTAGGACACCAGACTGTCTTGATACGGCAAAAAGCTTGAAGCAAAATTGTTGATTCACAGGAATGCTCGCTACAGTTCTCGTGCTCAACGAAGTGCTCCTGTCGTGTGAGAATTTATCCGAAGGGAATGTAACATTTCTTTAAATACTTGTTATATGGAATGCTTAAAAATATTTGCGCCATAGAATTCGCCAGAACGCTAGCGTCTCCACACAAATCGTATTTACCCAGACAAAAATGAAACGTGGCCGAATTGAAGAGAAAAATATTAGGGCCGTGATTTTAGTTGGTAAAAACCGTTTCAACGTTTTAATAGCTTTTATTTACTTGACAGTAATGGCGGCCGACTTAAAAACGATACCATAGCAGGTCAAATACGATGTGGTATTTAGTGCCTAAAATAGAGGCCCTGGTGACAATCTCACACAAATTGACTTAGTCCCAAACTAAGTTCTAGGTTTGTACTAAACTCAAAAACAAATACTCGCGTGCATCAACTCACCTATATATTAATTAGCCCTTACCGAGAATCAAACCCAGGATGCGTAAAATGCTAAGAACTCAATATAAATTAACCATAAAAGATTGTATGACTAATATCCGTTATACAATGGTAGGATGTTAACGTTTCAATGAAATCCATAACTGCGTATCAAGAATACTTTTAATTTAAATATTTTATAATATTATTATATTACCTTGATCCTCAGCGACTTCACATCCGTATTTCATCAGCTCGCATTCATCTTGAAACAGTCTCAGCCGGACTCCCTCCCCCTCCTCCCTGATGCATGTTACATAATATGTATTATGCAATTATGCATGTTACATTATATTTATTGAAACTTCTTTGCTCAATACACAAAACAGGTAGAAATAACACAAAGTAAGTATCTAGTGTTTAAAAATCTTACTTCACTTTATGGCTGCATTAACAGATTAAAAAAATTCGGCTTTGCCTAAACGTTATATCAAGTTATGTTTGTTTTTAAAAGCCTTACTTTAGAAACAAAAGGCATATTGAATCGGAGGCGTTGCATATTTCTGTTAAGATTATGAAGAGTAAATACAAGGAAAGAACACCTTTTCATGATTAAGATTTTAATCTTTGCATTGCATTATTACTTATCACTCAGTTACAGATATGAATCTTACTGCCGCACTCAGAGACGTCAATTAAATTTAATGCTTGATTAAAGTAGCTGCTGTCAGTTTCTTTGCTATAGCAATAGAATAAGACAACACGTCACAAAACAAGCGTTAAATTTAATTGAGGTCTCTGAGTTCCGCAGTAAATTAGGTATAGGCCACCGTTACTTAAACACTTAAAAAAAACTGTTCAAGAAATTACTAAGGCGACCAGACATGTTCTTTCATGTAACTTTCAGATACTTTACCTGATCCCACACACTTCATCAAAACTGTTCTCACATGTTATACTACTACAAAAATCCTCCTTTTCATCTTCGGATAATGAATTTATAGCAGGAACGAGAAATAGCAACAGTAAAATACCCATTGCAATGAAGTACCTACTAATTATGCACTGACTTGCGTAATTACGGCCGATTGCAATTTCATTAGTAATTTTACTATTTTTTCTAGAACTAAGTACCTATTAACTTTATGTTGAAGTTACCTATAATTGAAAAAAACAATTGACTGCGTCTACTATTCTGCCCTTCTACGGAGAAAAGGCACGAGTGCAATTGATTCATAGAAGCATATTAAACTCTCAAAGTTTTATAATAAGGTTGGAAGTGCAATAAAATTCACATAGCAGATGTGCCTTTTTTCGGTAAGAGAGCAGTATTAAATTTATGGCCGCACTTAGAGTCAGTTAATGACGATTAAATCCACGGAATAGAAAAAACAGTGGAAGTGGCATGAGCTTCGCTTAGTATCAGACCTGTTGTCGCCAATACTCAAACTATCATAAAAACAACACGCCACCATGGAAAATGTTTTTGGTGCAGCTATCGTTTTTACATTCCAAAATAGCACAATAAGGCATGCTTTTGAATTTATTTCCTATTTTAGAAATATCTAAATATCTAAATATCTAAATTAGCGATCGCGGCAAATTATGGTAGGTTGCGCGGAACTCCGCATAACCGTGCCACACGTCACACGCCCACTTGACACTTCTACTGTTTTTTCTGTTCTGTGATTAAATCGTTCCTTACACGATTTTTCATACATAAGTTAATTGTTTTTAAATTGTATCGAATAAGGCGGTTAACATACCAAACTGCTTTAAATGCCCGTGTTAACTAAGTCTAAAAAGAGTCTATAACACTTTTAAGTGTATTTCTTTACAATAAAAACTTTTCCAAACTATAACATTACTTAAAAGCGTGTACTTACAACCGACTTAAAATAACTTTCTGCCAAAATTACTCATTTCCCAGTGACGTTTTAAGCGTCATCACTCATGTCATCCCCTTTGGTTTTGGCTAATCTCAACTTTCGGATTACACAATAAACTAATAAAAATATCTTAACTTAGGTCTCTTAGATGTACAAACAACTTTTATATTACTCGTTCAACTCAAAGTACAGGTTCAAAAAGTAATAATGGCACCCCCTTTTGGGGTGTCGCATTGTCCTGTACCCTTACCATGAGTAACAATTCCCGCGAGTCGAATGTTCTGTCCCTCGCACTCTATAAGAATACTGTGAGGTCTGCGAGGGATAGAGCACTCAACTCGCTAGCGAGAACGGTAATTGTAACTCATGGTAAGGGCTGGTCAGGCAACGCAGTGCACCGGGGGCACTTCAAACATATGTAATTAAGTTTCCCCTTTCAACGTCACATTCGAACACAGCAGTTTTATATTTCCTGTCGTCTCCGAACCCTTTTATGGGGAAAGCCTCTTAAGCTGGGCATTCACGACCGCTCCAACGAGCCAAATAGAGCAGCGCCGCGCCAAAATCGATTCGTGAATGTAAAAACTGTAGCGTTTAAAAGTATTTGGCGCGGTCCGTTGGATTTCCAAATAGACGGAAAGCCAGCGTGAAGCGCCAACACGCGCAATCCAAATAGAATTATCGTGAATGTCGAAATTCAACGTAGGAAGATGCCACGCCTCCGCGCCAAGCCAAATGGCTCCGTCGTGAATGTGGTCTCCAGCTGCTATTTTCTAATCAGTCTGCTCCGTGATGTCGCACCGTTGAGGCGCGGCGTGGCGCGCCCGTGAATGTGGTCAAAATATTACGCCTATTCAATTGTATACGGTCCATCTGTCGCCGAGACAAATGTCGCGTCCGTGAATGCTCAGCTTTATTGTCGCATCAATCAATGTTACTTTACTCAGTGCAATTTTGGCGGTAACACGATTACCTGTGATAGAGCACATGCATAGAATATTGACGCATGGAATCGGATATTACTCGTGTGGTGTCAGTTGCACCCACACTTGCTCATCTCTCTACGGTGTATGTTATATAACCAATCTATATATATAAAAGGCAAAACTGACTGACTTATATATCAACGCACAGACGAAACTAGTGTACCTAGAAACTTTAATGGTACAGGGGTTCCTTTCATGATGTAAGTGAGCACTAAGAAAGGATTTTCCGAAAATCGACCCCCAACGGGAAGAAGTAGGGGGAGTAGCGGGAAACTAATTCTACGCGTACGAAGTCGCGGGCGTCCTCTATTTACCTATAATAGAAGTAGGGTTAGTTTTTTGTGGATTTTTTAGGCTCAAGGCACGTTAGAGTTGGTACATATTGTTTTTTTGTTATTGAATCAATGTTTTGTCTTACAAATATTGAGTTAAGTACATTTTTTTATCCCCGTTTTCCCAGTTTTTATAATTATATAAAAAAGGTGTTATTGGAGATAGTGATCTATTCTCACTAGTTCTATCATACAAACTATCAACTAGAGCTATATGGCATTGACAATAGAACAAGGAGGTATCGACCGAGATAATGTATAGTTCAGATCTCATGCATGGCATGCTTTTTATGTCAGAAAATTAAACAGTTACAAAGGATTAGCTAAAAACAACGGCAACGCGTGCAAAAATATGTAACTGAATATTTGTAAGAGAATTCTTGATTCAATAACAAAGAAAACGTTGCAAACAATGCCACCAAAATTCTAACCCTAGTTACAAGAGTACTCTATAAAATTAAGCTCAATAAACGGATCTACCTTCGAGAGCAGTCTCAACATTACAGAACAATCCTGACAGGATTACTGGGATTAAATGACATAACAATTAATTACATTATTTGTAGGATATCTGGTTTATTGCGTCTCATGTTTAGCAAGGTACTCAGCGGAAACTAAATGTTTGTCACTTTTCGACAGGGTGGAAAGTTGAGATGGGGTAGTAAGGGCAGCTACTAGATCCCTTGCTGCTAGACGAAAATGCTATTAGGAGACTTTACTAAATGTTTAAGTAATGAAAATCGACATTCACGGATTTTTGATCTAATGTACAGTCAGTGAGAAAATCGTCAGATTTGAGTTTTTTTTTAATGCCAACCGGTCCCATTTCTATCAAGGATTAAAACACTCTTTGATATCAACTAAGGTTAGAGTACTAGAACACCCAAAAATCAAAGAAAATCTTTTCCATAGGTACAGTTCGTATGGTAATTACAAAGTGTACATTTTGCATGTTGTTTTTTACGCTTATGAGTCCTTTACGCCCTTCAACAACAACAACAACCTTCACTTTCCGCGACTGTACATTATTAGGTACAGACATAAAATTTGGTGAGAGTGTGAGTTGACACACACTACACCCGTCCCCAGACAACTTATACGAGTATTGTATAGGATTGATGGGAGCCGTCGCACGTCCGGGCGTCGGTCCCGTACATCCTGTCAGTCATTAATTAGCAGCATTTATTTTGGTTATCCCTACCGATGTTTGCGCAGTAATTAATAAAAGATATCAATCGAAATGGTCGTATGCTCATGCTAGTACGTAATTTAATGTAATCTTTACTATAAAGTTATAGCAGCGTTTATTAACTTTACTGTACACAATAGTTTAAAGTGTAATGGATATTTTGTGTAACTTTGAAAAGTCGTTAAAACTGGGAGAAGTGGTATGAAAGAGCCAGTTTACTAAATGGGGCCAAAAGATACAGTTTAAATAAAAAAAATACACATATTTTGCGTCTAAATGATAGTTTATTTATTATAGTTGGTATTTTCATACAAATAATCGCAAAAATCAATAAACAAGACGGTAAAATACCCGTTTTAAAACAATGTGTCTTTCGGCTCTTTCATAACGAATCGGTATTGAAAGAGCCACTAATAGTTATAAAAGAGCCATTTATTAAATAGTTAAGTTTATCTGTAAATTACGCAAAATAACAGTTATTGCACTGTATAAAAAAAAGATTCTAACAAATTCTTATTTAAAATAAGCAACATTTTTAACAATTTATTAATTTTAATAACAATTTTAACTCATTCCTAACAACTGCTTTAAATTTAAGGTAGCGTATTGCAATTTAATTAATAAGAATTTGAATAATAATCAAAATATCAAATAATAATATATCTTATGAAAAATAGCACAGATAGATTCTATACCGAGCTTGAAAAAAATCCTTAATAATTAGCCTTCCAGTTATTATGAAAAAGCCAGCTCTTTCAAAGCCCCTTAGACCGGCTCTTTCATGACATTGGCTTTAAAAACATATAATCTCAAAAACGAAAACAATGTTAACGCTTTATAAATTCAGTTTTTACGTAGTTGCAAGCCCAAATAAATGCACATACCCAATGCACAATCCATATACTTGTGTTTGTTTACAATAAAATACCAAAAAAACAAAGTAATTGAAGCACAATACTTACTTGTTAGTGCCGAAAACTTTGACTCAACGCATCAGCGTCCGTTGCTTTCAAAGAGGTGTCAAATGTTTGTGGGTGAATGTAAATCAGAGTAGCCACTTAAGAATAAAAATTTGTGCAATTTGGTTTGGAAACTTCCGAAAAAATGCAAGTGGCTCTTTCAAAACCTGGCCCCTTCATACCACTTCTCCCCTACAATTACGTAAGCGCTTTATTTAGACATAATCGTAGGTAGTTAAGCGGCGCGGCGTCGTCGTTAAGTACTCGTGTCATTTCAATGGAGTAATTGGCACTTTTTTGTATTCTATGCCTTCCTTCTTAATTTAAATTGGGTACTATTTTTATTTTCCTCAATCTTTCATCATGTAATAAGGCTTCATTTTTATCCTCAACCTACAATTTACAAGTTAAAATGATGCTTTCGGAAAATAAATAGAGTCCCTTATTTTTAGACTGCGTGGAAACCAACGATTGTAAGCTTTCCGAGAAATCCTTTACAAACGCAGTGTGCGTTAAAGTAAACAGTCAAAACTCAAAAAACCAACCCACTCAAATTTGAGCTTCAATACACGGAAGAAAAGCCTACTTTATTTTGACTATATCATTTTTAAACATACAAGAACAGCGTGTACACTTTAATAATCGCGAACACCGTATCGTACCTTTGCGGAGCCTAATTTGATTTCCCCTTATGATGTTCCCCTTGTCCCCCTAAGTTTCCCCCTGTCTAGCCATTTCCCCCGCTTGTCGGGGAAGTTGCGAAGACAAACTGGGTCAGTAATGCCACGTGGGGCTGCCCCATAGGCACTTGGTTGTGCCGTAGGGCAGGTCGCGGTCGATACTAGGAAAACACCCTGTGAGTGGTTTGATCGTCAGTACGTGCCTCCATATTTAAGATCGTCGTGATATAAATAGGAATGATTATTGATCGGGTATCGGGGGAACGGATACTTATAATAATAACTCATGTTAAATAAGGAAATACTGCTTTGGCCTCATTTCAGTACGTTTGTAACATGATATCGTTTACAATAATGTTAAAAAGCGATACCATAACTTTATAGTTAGTATATAGCGTACATAATTTAATTACGTAGTAGCGTTAGCTTACGACTATTTGGATTTAGGACGTTGAGATCTTTTTGATTTAACTATCAATTATTAACTTATTAAGTATCAATTATTAACTTATTAAGTAGCAAAAATGATACCATTACAATCAAAACGTATTCTTATAGCCTGAGGGCTTATTGTCTAACGCACTGGCAATCACGATCGTTTTCATTTTGAAAATCGAAGGCTTGTCTGCATACAAAATGAAAACAATTGCTCCACTTTGAAGCCGGTTGCCAAATGCGAGTGCGTTAGACAATAAGCCCTCTGATTATAATTTTGTACAAATATTTGAATATGGTAATTGGAAAGGGTAAGCTCCTCTGTAAATACATAAAGTATTAGCCGGCTATGTGGCCCTGGAATTTACTTTAATAGTCAAAGGGCTGATTTTTCAATCCGGATAAAGCTATCCGGAGGGTAAATTTTAGCTCCGTCCTTTTCTTTCATATGACTTCAGAAACGGCTAGTAATACATTTAACTGACGGATAATTTTATCTGGGGATTGAAAAATCAGCCCAAAGCAGCATTTTTAATTGGCAGTGTTGGTGGGTTTAACACTAGGTCTACTTCCAAACAAACATGTTGTAAGACGTGATTTAACCATACACGGTTGTATGGTGCCTTGTCAAACCTGGGGTCTAAGATGAAACACCTCTATGCTACTAATTTCACCGGTCTTACCGGAACACAACAGTATGAACACTGCTGCTTGGCGGTAGGTTAAAGGATAAGATTTTGGTAGCGATCCGGACGGACCGTGCACAAGGTGCTACCACCAGTAAATTTAGGTATAATATTCTAATTAGTCTTAAGTTATCGAAACATGAATACCTAAAGAACAAGCGCGTTATCCGCGCGACTCGTTTATCATTTTATTAATAATTCAGGAACTAATAATACATTTTCCGGGATACAAATATCAATTTTCCCAATTCGATACTTAAACTATTTGTGCGTCAACGTTTTACCCAAATAATGCAACAACCCCACACGTAGGTATCCCTTATTATACCAGACGGAAGCATGACGCAGGATGCGAGCTCTCGCTTCGCTTCGCGGGTCGGCTGAGCGTTTTAAATGCGATTACAATTTCCTTACCTACGCCACTCCTAAATAGGAAGTTAAGGCAGCCAGGAAGGTTCCTAATTGAGCTAAGGTGGCAATTAGTACCTACAATTATATCACATCCTAGAACGAGTATTATGGTATTTTTATCGATGTGTGGGTAGATAAATCACCGGTCAATTTTAGATCGTTCCTCGAACACGAATTTTTACTTTCTCTCGACTAAGTAACATAAAAACGTATTGACATCAAGAAAAAAATTAAATCCGCGCCCCGTGTCCGAATTTAGGTATAGTAGGTACTAAAATTTGATAGCAAGTTGACATTAACGTATCGTTTTCGTATGAAAACGTGAGTGTGTTTTAGGGGTGCTACGGATAGATTCAGAAAACGTGACATGATATGATTGAAGTATCCAAGCATTTCATAAAAACGGTTAAAAATATCAATTTTAAAAACAACAGCAAATTCACGAGTTACAAAGTAGTACTTTCGTAAAACATTGTTTTACACATAGTTCATTAGTCAAATTATTTAGGTACTTGAAAAAAGAAAATATTTAAATATTGTATTTCAGTTTCTGTGTTTTATACCTACAATAAAGTGTTTACATACATACAATACATACAGACATACTAAGAACAACGGTTTCAAATTACATACAAAATATTTCATCAGATAAGACACGGTTAAGTTTTCTTGCAAATCTATTTAAAGTGCTAAACGCGTTTGAGAGTGTGTTTGGGCGAAATCTTGCGAGTCATTTTTGAACCACTTCCCGTTATTGTAACGGGCTGAAATTGTAATAGGTACATTATTTAAACCCGATGACAATGCAATACTTGGTATTATGGTATCTCAGAGCTGATTTGGTCACAGGATCTCCGTTGTACTTAACTAACCTTAGACTAACCGGGTTTTAACTCGATATGTAGGTACAGTGCGATAGCCCTTAAAAGGTTCTTCGGGTTTGTACTTGTCTCTCACTCGCTGTCATACGCTCTTATTAAGAGCTCTTACAAACTCGAAGCTCTTTTTTCTCATATCGTGTACACGAATAGTCACCTTGTGATTATTGTAATAATTCGATGAAAACTGTCAAATTCTTTGTTTACGCTGCGGCATCCTTTGACAAAAAACGGCACGACACAAAGGCAACGACACTATCTAAACGAACGAGCTATATATATGTAGTAAAGGTGAATTTTATTACGTGTTCACCGGAAGTAGGTGCTAAGTATGCTCTCAGGCTGATGGATAAATACAAACGCTGCCTGCCTCTCCTTCCACACCGGAAATGTAATCAAGGAGTTTCTTTCACAATTTTCTACTTTTAAATGGACGTAGTTAAGGGAAAAGGCATCAATCCACAGTGACTCGCACTCGAGTAATTTGCAGTTTTAAGTTCACGGAGCAATTAAACAAAATTATACTATCGAGAAAATGACCAAAAAATGTTTTTCTTTATGTATTTGTAAAAATAATTCGCAACTTTTCAAGATACTCATACTCATACTCATGGGAAGAAACTCCTTAGTTCACCACCTGTGATTGCACGTTTAGAACAATACTTATTTTTCAGAATGTATGCATTTGATAGTTTTATTATGCAAGTATACAGTGGTTAAATACCGCCATATACCTCAAAGAATGCTTCACGACCCGTGGTGTTTGGCTTTAAGTACCTATATTAAAAGTAACGAAAGGCAATTCGGTAGTTTTATGTAAAATAGTTTGTCTAAAACGTCAAACCAGAGAGGCGGTGATGTTTTTATTATTATTGGGGGGTTTGGGATGGGCCTTGTGTGCCGCTTCGACCATTGCAGATTTGTGCCAGCCCTTTGTTTAGAGCTCACCGCAAAGGCCCGTTGCGTCCAGGAATTTCCAGATGCTTTGGGCATTTATGAGTTGTATCTCTTGTGGGTACTCATACTCATACTCATGTCCTTCCATACGTGTCCTTCTTCGGGACTCAAGCTATCTCCCATTTAACCGTGAAAGCGTAACTAAGAGACAGAGCTACTTTCACATTTATTATAAATTATATGGATAATAGTAGATTACTATTCGTCTGTCTTACTTAGTTACTTATTTGTTTTTTTTTGTATTTGAAATTACCTTTTTGCTGTAAAGTATTTTTACAGTTTGTTATATTAATAGATGGAGTGTGAATTTACGAATCATTGTGACTATAAGTAGCGCTATCTAGTGGTGAATAGCAAGTAGATGAGAACCGAATAACGCCATCTATTGACGAGTAGTTGAAATATTTCCAGTTAGAACTAAATACAAGTATGTAGTTCTTATATATTTGTATAGATGGCAGCACTTTGAAAACTTTAATCATTTAGGGCCTGTTTCACAATTGTCAAGTAAAGCATATCTGACACATAAATTTAGCCCTCTCCTTTTCTTACACTTGAACATAGACAAGGAGAGAGCTAATTTTAACTGGCACATAAATTTACTTGTCGAATGTGAAACAGGCCCTTATAAGAATATTTAATTTTTGAGTTTGTTCAATACATTTTTGTAAAAAACATTTATAAGGCGTGTTAAAAGCAAAAATTCGAGCCACTATCCAGTCAAGTCAACATTCTTTTTCAATACCTATTTATAGAATAACATTGCACTGAAAAACGTCTCTTGCGCGTCAACAAATGTCAAAAACATATGTTTCTTTGTATATTACACCATATTATTTAAATCCATTCCTCGTGCATGCCGCGAGCATGTAGTTTAATTGCAAAAAAGCTGCAAAATTATAAATAAGTTCTGTATAGTAAACTTATTGTGAAGTGACTTACTTAAATATGGCATCAAAGACGGGGACTGTCCCGACAAAAACTGTTAAGATTTATGAAATAGACGAGTTTGAAAGACTGCTGAAGGATCTAAAAGTTGCATCATGTATGCTAACAGAATCGCATCAAGTCGGTAAGTGTATACATGGTAATTTTATGTTTAAATCTTGGGCTTTTATGTAGCGTTAAAGTTGACAACATAACCTCAAAGGCACCTTAAATCCTAAGATCTTTTCGTGTTTGTGAATTCTTTCTTTAAGACCTACTTACTTATTTACATTCAAAATCAAACTTAACTTTCCGGTTGTCATTTTTATACTTTTACGGTTTCCAATTACCTACTTACATTAACTGTAGGTACTTACATGCAAAGAATGTAATTAAATTTTATGCTGAATTCGCGATATAGAGACGCGGACGCGTAAATACACGAACAATGCCGCATTCGAGTGCGTCAATCCTTCATAAGCTTTTATTGTTTGCTGGTTTTTTAAATATAGTAACATGATATTAAAATTTAGAGTATTAATTAGGTACCTACATACTTTTCAATTGCAAGTGTGGTGGGGCAAACAGTGCCAATAAGAATTTAAAACACTAATATCGAGTTTTATGTTTTCTGTTAACAGTGGATGAAGCCAGCGTGATTAAGCGCCTCAATTTGCTGAGCCTCACAGGTCCATCAGACGGTACAATCTGCTCGTGCTGTGGAGTGGGGCCGTTTGAATCTAGACTGCAACAGACTGCTCATTACAAGAACCACTGGCACACGCATAACTTAAAAAGGAAGTTGTTCGGCAAAGCCCCTCTCACTTTGGGGCAGTTTTCTTCTAGACAAGGTAAGTTCTATTTTGTATTATTTTAGAATTGTAAATTAAGTGATGTAAAAAAAACTGATATTAATTTTGGAATTGAATTGACTTTTCTTACCATTTCATTTCAGTAACTTAATTTTTACTTAAACTTCGTTACAGAAACTGACATTAAAAACTAATCAATATTTCAAAAGTTGTTGTATTTTGAAACATACAGTAAAAAATAATAATCTCATCATCCACATTGTCTTCAGATGACAACTCCAGCGTGTCCGGGAGCGACTCAGAGACAGAGGGCTCTGGCGACAAGCCTGCCAGTGATTTGTTTGCTGCCGCCACCCGCCACTGCAAAGCTTTTTTTACCAATGGCCGTGGACAGGTCTTCTGCATCTACCGGTGTATACTGCATCATAAAAAAGCAAGTACTCTAAAAAAGTTAAAAGTCTTTGTGATAAAAATTACATTAGTCTGCAGATACATTTAAATTGTAACATAAAAAACTTCAAGGGTCAAAAAACGCAGCTATGTTTGTCAACATTAGTTACTAAGTACTTCAATACTCTTATCATTAACACTCTGCTCTTAATCCAACACCGTTTACCCATCGTTTAGAACTTTAAACAACCTCCAAATCAGCTGTTCACATAAAGTAACATTCCTCCTTTCAGGAGGAACTATCAACAGACGGCGACGGCAGCGCATGGATAGAACGCTGCTCGCGTCTCCGCCTGCCAGTCTTCCAGCGCTGGGCGGTCTTCATGGTATCTGGTGGCCATTTTGCGGGCGCCATCTTCTCGGGGGGTACGGCCGTCTTGCACAAGACCCACCACTCGTACGTGACCCGGCGCGGGCAGGGGCAGGCGCAGGCGGCCAGGGATCAACATGGAAACGCGCCCAAGTCAGCAGGGGCGAGCTTGAGGAGATACAATCAGGCACAGTTTTTGGAGGTATGTCAATGACTTATTAAATTTTACACTTAGTGTGGTATTCATACTACTATTAATGAGATCCAGTGACAAAAAAAAGGAGAACCATGGTATTTAAAGTTCGATGAAACAGTTTTGATTGCCTTCTTACAGAACCACAAGATTTGGTATTTTTATGTTATTTCAACTATTTAATTTGCGGTGTGAAAGCCAGATGAATATAACTACAAAAAATTCAAAAATCGTTTTTTTTGCATAAATAGGTCCAGAATGTGCTCCTGCATGAAATGCCAAAACGACGGATCTGACAGTTAGGTCAAAAAATCAAGATATGTTCATCTGGTTTTTACACCGTGAATTAAATGTACAGATTAGGTAACTAGTTTATAACTGCTATTAAAAATCCCCTAGGCAGTCTTCCCCTAAATTAAAACAAAAATGAAGTTTAGTGATAAAACTTAATGAAATTTGTAATAATAACATCCACGTTAAGTTAAATTAAATAGATAAAGCGGTCTAATCAGGACTCTCACCTTATCCTATCGCGTATTCCTATTGCAGCACGTCCAAGAGATCATCTCCGGCTGGACCGAGGACCTCGTGGGCTGCTCCCTGATCCTCTACCGGGCCGTGGGCCCCGTGAACCAGAGCGCGCTCTTCGGGAAGACCTCCCCCCTGAAGAAGGATGACCCGCGCGTACGCGTGCTGCCCTTCCCCACCAGGAAGCCCAAGTACAAGGAGTTGCAGCGCGCGCATGAGACTGTAGCCAGCGTCGAGGTTTACGGTAAGTAACATTGAGGTCTAGTTCTAGCAGTAAGCCTATATATACAGTGTCAATCGCAGGTGATACCGAACACGGTACAGTGCCCGCGTCTGTTACCTCAAATCTAGTTCAGTGTATCAGGGGACATTCTCACACAAATTGAAACAAACAATTGTCCCAAACTAAGCTCTAAGCTTGTAATATGGGTAGGTACTAGACAACGGTAAACTTACTTATACATATAGAGAAATACATACTTAAATACATAGAAAACATCCAAGACTCGGAAACAAAGACTTGCGCTCATCACTCAAATATCTGCCCTTACCGGGATGAACCCCGGACCGCTGGCTAAGTAGGCAGGGTCACAACCAACTAGACTAACCGCGTCGTCAATAATGATATTATATTACACATACACGCCTTCATTCCCAGACTGGGGTAGGCAGAGGTACAGAATTACCTAAAACTTGTTTGTTGTTGTGTTGTTGTTATGATATTATTTAATTTTGAATATTAGTGTAAACTTATACCGTACTATTTTTTGCATAATTTACTAAGAATACTTTTGTTTAGAAACCATGGAGCTGTTCCAAAAGGCGCTGATAGCGTCGACGACGAAGCCGAGCGTGGCCAAGACCGGCTCGGACACCAGCGTCGAGCGCAAGAAGCTGCAGAAGAGCCCCGGCAAGCCCATCGACAGGGCGAAGTCCAGGTACCATATTGCTCAGCTACCTTGTAGCTATAATTAGCATATTGTAACAACAGCAATAGCCTCCTAACGCTCTTTGTACTAAAAATACTACAGTCGAGTTGATAAATATGTGTACACTTTAGTACCAAAAGTTATCTCTCCTGTCGTCAATAGTTTAAGGCTTGTGTGCATATAAGTTATGTTTCTATTTGATAGGACTAAAGTAGACTGACGCCGTTTATGCGGATGTGGGGTCTTACTGTATGCACTCATCAACCTCGTTTATTCCTCACTAGTTCCATACACCTCAATGTTTTTACAAAATCCTTTCTATTCCAGAGAGCGCACCCCCCGCGAACTCCCCACCCAGACCATGTCCAGCGAGGACGAAGGGCCGTGCTACATCGACTCCGAGACCCCCGCTGACTGGATCAAAACCCTCTCCGAACAAACCTCTAAGGGCATCATCTCTAACTCCAGAAAAGATCTCATCCATGACGTCATTGTAGCCAGGCCACTAAGTTCAGAGAGTGAGTCAGAAAAAGTGGTAGAGAATAAAGAAGGGAAGAAAAAGAAGAAGAAGAAAGAAGATAAGGGTGATAAAGGAGAGAAGAAGCCGGTTGTCAATAATGTTAAGATTCCGAACAATGTGAAGAAGGTAAATATTATAGTATATTTGACTATTTACGCGATTAGAAGTCGTGCTGTGTCATTTGGGAAATTATGGCGTCTGACGAAACTACGAAATGCGGATGATGAAGATCGAAATTGGTTGTTTATTAATGAATGGTTGAGATTCCCGTATCGAAAAATAACAAAATGACTTCAGTCATAACTTTATTAATAAGACCCTGAATTTAGCTAATCCCATCAAAGAGGTTTTCGTGCTTAAATTGCATATTGAAATTGGTTGTTTATTAATTAATTGTTGAGATTCCCGTATCGAAAAATAACAATGTAGGCTTCACTCATAAGTTCATTAATAAGACCCTGAATTTAGCTTATCCCATCAAAGAGTATTTCGTGCTTAAATTTCATATTTAAAAAATGAACTTTTTAAGGCATATTGTTACATTGTAACATTTAAGCAGGGTTACAATAGTAGCTATAACTTTAAGAGATCCAGGCCATGCTTTTGGGGAGGGGCATATCTGAAGCTTACCCTCCACATACCCCCAGCATACCCTATAAATGGGTACCTTTATCGAAACGCCTTTCAAAGTGCGTATCATTAAGCAGCAGTTTTATTTCATCAAAAGGCATTTCTAGCCGCATGTGTTTTTTTTTGGTAGTCACTAGTCTAACCAAACCTAACCTAACCTAACCTATATAATTAATGTTTAAGAGGTGCCTATTATTTTATCGAAACGCCTTTCAACGAGCGTATCATTAAGCAGCAGTTTCATTTCATCGAAAGGCATTTCTCGCCACATGAATTTTTTTTTTTGGTAGTCAGTGTAACCAAACCTAATCCACGAAATTAATATTAAGATACCCTGAACAAATCATGGCTTCCGCAGAAAATAGCGTTCGACAAAATGAAATTCGATGAAATGAAGAAGAAAAAACTCATCTAAAAGGTCCCTGTATACACGATGGTGTTGTTCCTAGATGTGGAAGGTGATATCTGGCGAGGAGCACTCGCTGGAGACGATCCTGGAGGGCTGGGAGGGCAGCCTGGAGGAGGCCTGCAACACCAGGGACCCTAGCGACGGAAACACCGCGCTGCACAAGGCGGCCATTGCTGCCAAACCGGATATGGTCACGTGAGTCTTAAATACATAAACTCGCGCCTTCGTTCCAGAATTACCTACAACTCTAAAAACTTGTTGATAAATCGATAACCACATTTTGCATAAACAGGCTAAGATTTTTTGACGGCTCAGTAACGAATCGTCTATATAGGTAGCAAAATGGACGCAAATTGACCAAAAAGCGAATACAGGCGTCATATTAGCATTTTGCCCAATTAACAATTAATTAACTTCCATAACGCAGAACATCAAAATAGCAATAAGTCTGATTAGCATAATCTCCAAGTTACGTAATGTCACATTGTCAAATCTTATGGAAAACAGTTAGCCCCAGTAGCTTTGTGGTCGACATTAGGTAATTTGCGTTTTTGTAATATTTAACATTTTAAATAGGTTCCCAAGTCATTTTACAAGTAAACTTGTAAATGCAACATGCAAACAGGTAAAGAACAGACTGAAACGATATTTATTAAATAAAAATAATAATATTATAATTATAATGTAACAATATTAATAAATAAACTGTAGTATTACTAACAAAGCGTAGAACTCATGTATACCTACTCTTAACTGATAAAATCTTTGATTAATTTAAGATTACAAGTTAAGATAAATTAATAATGTATTTGTTTTTGTGTAAGAAATAAACAGATTAAATTTTAATTTTTTTTAATTTTAACATGTTTAGACTTGTTATTTTTTGGCTTTGTCGCTTTATATACTATTATGCTAATTGTATATTATACGATTTAGGTATATTCACAAAATGGGCAATTTACATGATGGCATTTCGCTTCTTGTTAAATTTGAGTCACTGGACATTTTGCTACATAGACGATTCGGCACTGAGCCTTTTTGACGCCGTTGTTTGTCTAGGCGTCTGAAAGTTTAAAAATACATATATTTTAGCGGTTGTGCTATCTATAGAAGACGAAATAGATAAAACCGGTCATGTGCGAGTCGGACTCGCGCACCGAGGGTTCCGTAAAGCCGCACAATAGGTATCATATGCCGATTTGAATTCCATTTCGAACCCAATCAAGCCCATCTAATACTTCACCAGTTTTAAGTATTTGTGGTTTTTATTTAGGGTTTACACTAATTAACCATATTTGACGCTTGTATGTTTTACCGTTACGACACAACTAAAATAAAACTACGTTGAAAACGAACGTTTCTTGTATGTTAAACACAGACACGCATGTTAAACTTCTAACACTCCTTCTTTTTCCGTTGGGGGTCACAATGTTCTACAGTTTCAGTACCCTTGTTTCTGCGCAGTCAGCTCCTGTCCGCCGGCGGCGACCCGTGCCTCAAGAACAACCAGCTGCAGACCCCGTATGCCGCCTCGCCGCACAACGATACCAGGATCGCCTTCCGGATGTTCCAGGCGCAGCATCCCGACAAATACAACTATGCTAAGGTAAATTAGATTGATCAGTGCCCTTACCATGAGTTACAATTACCGTACTCGCTAGCGAATGCTCTGTCCGGTTAGGGCGCATGACGTCCCACTCGCAAAACGTCCCTCCAGCAAAATTACGTCCCATTCGCAAAACGTCTTCTCTGCAAATGGTCCCTTATGTAAAATACCCCATTCGCAAAACGTCCCTTTCTTAAAAGGTCCCACCCCTTTCGCAAAACGTCCCTATTGCATAACGCCCCTATCGCAAAACGTCCCGTCTACGAAATGACCCATTCGCAAAATGTCCCGTCTAGAAAAAGCTTGTTTAAGTAGAGGCTAGGAGTCTTCTCATGGGAAGGAACGTTTTACGAACGGGTCATTTTGCGAACGGGTCATTTGGCGAAAGGGACGTATTGCGAACGGGACTTTATTTAAGTGAACGGACGTTTTGCGAACGGGGCCTTTTGCAGAAGGGTCATTTTGCGTAAGGGACATTTCGCGAAAAGGACAAAGGGACATTCTGCGCGTGGGACGTTATGCGCCCTTACCCTCTGCCCCTCGCACTCTATAAGAGTACTTGCGAGGTCTGCGAGGGATAGAGCTTCCACTCCAACAAAAACCATATTTGACCTATTATCGTATTGTCGAAGTTTTGATAGCTCTTATTTACTTGGCAGTAATGGCGGCCGAGTTAAAAACAATATCGTAACAGTTCAAAGACGATGTGGTTTTGTGGTTTCTGGCCCAGCCCCCCCCCTAGGAAACCCAAAAATTAAAACTTACCTTGATAGTGTCGTTAAAATTAAGCAGATTATTTTTTGGCAATAAAATTCACCGTGACATATAATGTCAACAGCTTAACGAATACTACTTAACGAGCACTTAATTAATCGTTTCAATTTCACACTGTAAGCTGAAATTGGAAAAAAACCACACGCAGCATATTTAGTTTAGTCTTTGTTTTATGTTTGACATGCGATGGCTGCCTAAGCGTGTCAGTAAAATATATTAGTACCATTCAAACTCCGTCACATGGCGAGGGTTTTTGTCTAACTCTGGCTATACGAGTATATAAATGTAAACAAACCAGCCACGTGGCCCTGTTTAATGGCCAATGAAAACAGTTTTGTCGTACTTTGACAATTTAGTTTAAACTATATTTTAATGAGGGTAAAATTCATTTTTATTCCTTTCTTTGGAAATGGAATTTAAGAGGAAAGGTAACTGAACTTTATTGCCTTGCTGGTAGATTTAAATGCCAATTTAAATCCCTGCTTGTAGTATGGCGGGCCTTAAGAGGATATCACGTGTATTGTTTTAAATTAACTCTAACACTAACTTTACACAAACCAATACAATAAGCACACTCGCACGACAACCTGATGGTCACGCTCCAGTTTTTGACTACGGCTGCGAAAGGTAATTTAATAAAAATCAGTTCAATAAATAAAATAATAACTCTTCCTGAAGTCGTTTAAAAATAAATAAATAAATATCAGGGGACGATCTCGCACAAATTATACCTAGACCCATAGATAGGCTTGTACTATGGGTAGGTACAAGACAGCGATATAAATACGTAAATAGAGAAATAAATACTTATATACATAGAAAACATCCACGACTCAGAAACAAATACTCGTGTTCATCACACAAATATTTGCCCATACCGGAAATCGAACCCGAGACCGCTAGCTTCGTAGGCAGGGTCACTACCAACTAGGCCAACGCGCGTCAAGTTCCAGAGGTTACTCCCACATACAAAATTACAAACACACAATATACATCTGACTCTCTACTTATCGTGATAGTGATTTTGTGTTGCGTGTAGTTGTGTTATTGAAACAGCGACGATTCAGAACGCAGAACACGTTCAGACACTTGTATGGAATACACGCTCACCCCCGTTAATGGAATTGAGTCCAGCACCTAATTTATTATATGCGCTCATTGCTTTTAGTAAACATGAAAAATAAAACGTAGGACATTCCTGAAGGTTCAGTTTCATTGGTCATAGGGCCCCACATCTAGCGTCTTTCGAACGTCCGCGTTGTGCTCTGTCCGTCGCAGTGATGCTGCACGGGCGCTGACGAGACGTTCCGACGTCTGATAGTCGCCACTGACTTTGCGGAGGCGCTGCGCGAACGCGGTGTCGACGCTGCGCGGGCGTTCAAAAAACGCTAGATGTGAGGGTCTCTTAGCTCTATTAGCCCGCATGCTTTTAGCGGTACATTGCGTCACTGCAATACTTTCCAACGCAATAATGTTAAAACAACTCTTCAATGGATTTTTATAAGCATGCGGGCCAGCAACCAATGAAACTGGGGCTTTAGCTGCAAATCGCATGCCGCCATGTAGGCGATATCTAGTAACATGCTGGTGGGACGATAGGCTTGTTGACTTTTTGCGTTTATTGTACGTAACTTCTATTTAAACTTACGTGAAACATGATTATAGTAGGTAAGACAGTTAAAAGTTACAAGTTTTTAATCCGACATCATCGGACATTGCGGCTTTTAGTCGTGAGTTTTCGCCCTGTTTTGCAATTATTTTCAAATCTTTATAAAATTAGTGATCTTCAACAAACTAATTAGGTCATTTACAAATTGTCTGAACTTAACATTCACTTCATACAATGACTCCATTTACTTTTTAGGGTTCCCTACGGCTAATTGTTGCCAAACGGGACTCAATTATTAAGCCTACGATATCCGTCCGTGCGTCTGTTCATCCCACCATTAAATAAAGAGCTCTCTATTTTGAACTATAATAGCTAGCTGACAGTTGTTTTTACTGAATTTGTTTTATATATTTTAACAAACTATTTTTATTTTATTAAACAACACATACAAAAAACTCTTTTTTGTTTTTGTCTGTTTGTTATAACGGTATAATCGTTATTACGTACGGAACCCTCAGTACGCGAGTTAGACTCGCACTTGACCTTTTTTACAATAAGTTCCTTACATCAATCACTCATGCTTATTAACATGAATCACTTTCATTGAACAGTTTAATTAGTTGATAATTATATCTATAATTAAGCTATATTGGAGTCGGTAGCTATACGTAATGATTATGTAATGAGAGGTTATCCCAATAATGGGAGTCCTTTAATTAAGGAATATGGTAATTATGGTGGCGTCAGCCATTCGTTGTTAATGCATATATTTAGGTAATTGCTGTTGAGCAACATCTATTGATAGAGATGACTCAAATATTTCACGAAGGTGTTTAATGAAGATGCCCTATCTTTTAGCTGACTGACAGATAACTCACTAAACCTAGTGATTTGAAATTTGGTTGGAATATTCCTTGGTTACCATATTGGGCACACTAAGTAAGGATTTTTCGAAAATCAGCCCTTAACGGGGACAAAAGCGGGAATAACGGGAAACTTATTCTACGCGTAAAAGTCGCGGGCGGCCTCTTGTACTATTTTACTGATGTATTATTAAGTTTTCACTTCTCATGCTCTTAAAATGTTACTTTAGTCTCTGCACATCGGGACTAACGCTCCTTATTAGTCTCTAGGGACTAAAGTATATATATATATTTTAATTTACTTTGGAAACCCCTAAACATCCAATCACGGTGATTGTGACTCTCAAACTATAGCCTCCCTCGTTCAGCTCGCGTGGCTATACATCTTTGTTTATTTTGTTTGCCTAGATAAGCCGATTATCGCTTTCGTAACACTTTTCCCTGCTAACGCGGAAGTTATCGCCGCGTTTTTACGCTTAGATTTGACCCTACCCTTACGACCTAGGCACAACTACGCGGCGGCGACTCCGGCGGTGGCAAACGGCGGCCGTAGGAAATAATTGCAATAACATGAATTGACAACGGGAATAGTTTTATAAGCCTTGGATAGTCTGTGCCAATTGAAATTAGCAAAGATGTAAACACAACCAATTTACCATTCTTACTCGATAATCAAGTGAAACGACGACCAAAGAAACGATGGATGGACTGCGTAAAAGATGATATGGCTACAAAGGGAGTGACTACCGAGTTGACGACTAATAGAGAAGTATGGAAGAAAAATATATGTTGCGCCTACGACTAATAAGTTGGGATAAGGGCAGGAGAATGATGACTCGATAATCACGTCTTTTTAAAGATCAAGTGAGGTCTTAGCAATGATTTGTACACTTGATTTTTACTGTACCATTAAGTTTAAGATTAAATAGGAAATAATTATACGTTATTTTAAATAAAAACACGCTTTTATTATTATTTATATTATTATTTGAGGTTATGTGTCAAACAGTACTAATTTGTTTACAAGTTTGGCAATTTCAATTGACACAGACTATGCATGATATTATCTGAACACTTCTTAAAAAAGTTAATGTTGTTAATTTATATTTTTGCAATTGTTTGCTGCGGCCGTATTATTGTAATGAACTGTATGTTATTTGATCGTATGATAAAATTGTATAGTTGTTTTTTTTTGAGTAAAACGTTTATTACCTATGTTTTTTGAATGTAGTTCGTTCGTTCGTAGAACCCGGGACCGCTAGCTTCATAGACAGGGTTACAACCAACTCGGTTAACCGAGTCGTCAAAAAATCCTAGATATCAGGCATCATACATTTCACAGTCAATCTTGTATGTCATGCCTCCTTGTCCAATAAAAACACTTGTTGCAGTCTCAAATCCCGGGACCAATAACGCCAGAGCAGTTGGAACAAGAGAAGGAGAAGAAGGCGCAGCAGAAAAAGGCGAAACGACAGCGGGAGAAGGAGAAACACGTGGAGAAGAGAGAAACCAGCAAGTTCTTGCAGCTTACCGACAGTGAAAAGGTTAGATATGTTTATTATTTAAAAAAGAAAAGGAGCTGGGATACTCGAAAATCGGGGGCTATCCATTTTTTTTGTCGAATTCGAATAAAAAAATAGGTGTTAGTTGAACTTGAGTGAAGAGGGTTCCGTATGTTTTAAGTATTTTCCTATGTTACTTTAAATACCATATAAAGAATTCCTGTAATCTGTAGGTAACTAACAATTTTCTGTATTTTCTTCAAAATCTTAGGCTTAGTAGTTGAAATTTTATCAAAATCAGTTCAGCGGTTTAGCCGTGAAAGCGTAACAGACAAACAGAGTTTCACATTTATAATATTAGTATGGATTAGTATTAGATAATTCGGGATTATTTAACGCTGTTTAGTGGGTTCTCGAACACGGTTTTAAAATAATATATTATTCTACAATTATGGGAACACATTTCTAATAATGTAGTGACATTTTTTTCACTAACACCCTATGAAAACAGACGTTTCCGCAGGTCATTACTCAAGACGTCCTGTTAACATGTCCTTAATTTTGTTATTCCAACTGTCATCTCTCCCACACTCATCCACAGTAGTATTTCAAACCTAAACGGAAAGTTATAAGAATCATTATTTAACGTTGGGAATTTGGTGATCCCGATTACGTTTTTAAAAGAAAAAGGTTTACTTACGTGATTATTTCAACCTTAGTTGTATTGTATTAGATGCTTTATAAAACTGAAGTGTATTTTGCTTAGGTTGTTCTTTTGTTTCAAACTATATGCAGGGTGTTGACAAATTAGATGCATATATTTAAACATGCATCGAGTATGTTACGAGTACAAATGTATTTTTTTTATCAGCGTACTTTTTTCCTGATGTCAACGAACGAGAAAACAATATGTGTATATAGTGTGTGTCCATTATAATAATATTTTAAGGGCTGAAAGTAAAGACCCTAATGAACATAATTTAATAACTTTTATTTAAAAAGAAAACACAATTTTTCATAGGTACCAATTAATTCGGTACGCATTGTATCGGTAACAAGCTAAAAACGACGACTGCTGAATAAGGTAAACATTAAAATTTAAACGAAACTAAGTCTGCTTCTCAGAAGAGTCAAACAAAACTTTGCATTACGTTGATGCTCGAGAAAACTTTAAAACTAAGTTACGCTATTAAAACTATCGTTAGTTAAAGACACACACTCGCTGTTTAAATTACTTTACTCTCATTGATGTCGACATGATCGAAATATTGATTTCGACATGATCGAAATCAATGAAATTTCAACATGATCGAAATCAATGAAATTTCGATCATGTCAACTTTCGAGAAATGACGAAAATGTGGGAGAACGCAACATTTCAAAAATATATCCCAAAGCACCTTATTCCAGTGTTATAAGAACTTCGTAACATATTTACGAGAGGATTCTTTCGATACAAACTTTTGCACTTGACTATACAGTCAATAAGTACCTTTAAAATATTTAAATGTAGTTAGCGAGCACCCTGTATTAATCCTTGTCTCTCCCCTAGGTGAAGGCCAACGAGCCGCGCTGCTTTCTTTGCGGAAATCAACTGCCGAGGAAACCATTCGAATACGACATATACAAGTTTTGCTGCATACGATGCCTGCAGAACCATAAAAACATAAGACCGATACACATGAGTGCGTAATGTAATTTTAATATTTTATTACCTTTAAATGAATGAATGGGATTGATTTTATACTGTAACGATTGAAATGAAATGTCGTTTATTTATTTATTTAAGTTGAAATTTATTTTACCAAGCGTAACAGATACATGTTCCAAAAAAGGGATTTTATATCAATTCATATGTATAAATTATTAAGAACGTCAATATGTAACGATTTGCTTATTTTCGCAGTTATTTGTAGTATTTGCCTTTGTAATCATAATGAGTCATAATCAAGCAATGTTTTAAGAAAGACCTTCTTTGTTTTTTGTTCCTAAATAATAGATTAGATAAAATTTGTTACATAAATATTTAGTTTTTTTCGATAGCAATTAGTTAAGCTGTTGAAAAACCTAGATCTTTATGTAGACAACGAAACGTCTGAAAAAAGTACTATTTTTATTTGTAACACGTTTTCAGAGACAAAGAATAAGTTGATTTGCCTGTCCATATACATCATGTGCAGAAAAATAACATAATAATTAAAAGTACAAAATAAATATTTGGTTGCAATAAGATGTTCGCTCGACTCATTCAACCATCGTCATTATGTTGTCAGTATTTTAAAAACTAAAGTAAATCTTACTATTTTTTTTTAAATTTTGTTTCTTACAAATAACTTTCGATTAAAATCTTTGATATTGTACTATAATCCAATAGGTATACCATTATAATCATATGAATATACTTGCCTTGTCAGCCCCGTAGTAGGGTTTTCAACTCAAATATCACATTTGGAAAGAAAATCTAAATCTGTATCCACTTCTTTTAAAATAAAAGGATTTTAATACTCATTGTGTTTCTTATCTAACGTTTTAAAAATGACGTCACAACAATGACAACGCCGAATGATAAATTGCAAAAGTATGTGCATTCTTGTGACGTATTTTTTGTCTGCACCCTTCTTTTTTAGCTACTATTGTTTTTCCAACTCCTTAAGTACAAAGGCAACAATAGTGAACAAGCTTTTCTATGCGCGTGTGCTCTACAATTTTATCATTTGAAGACACCCTCATTACCATTTGCCTAATCCTTGCTCATTTGTAATGAGTTTTGTTACAATCAAGTTAGAGTTGCTTAAAATGTGGCGCGTATGCAAACGAGAGTTTGTTTAAGGTGCGTTTCGGTGCGGTGCACATGGTCTCGCCAGTCGCGCGGCCAACGAGTGTGGTTCCGGTGGGGTCGATCACCAGCGGAGTGTGTGCGCGCCTTTACGCCGCATTCGGAAGAACGCACGCGGGCCGAACGTACGACGCTCCGGGCCAAAACTCGCGTTCGATTTTTAAACTTTTAAAAAGTTAAGTGACATTTAAAAATGCGAGGATTGTTTTTTGCGCGGCAATTTTTGACAGTGATTAAATGATTCTTGGTGGACTTGTGCGATGATTGGATTAATAGAGATGGGTAACATTGGAAAAATGAATCTGAACTGTTTTGTGAAGTGTGTGGTTTTGTTTTTGTCAACGATTCAAGTTGGTAAGTAACTACCTGTATTTTATTTTATTAATAAAATGTTTTTTCTATTTATTGTCAAGTTAATGCATGTAATTTTTTATCATTTATATTTTTATAAATTTTAATTATAATCATGTCAACCAAAGAACGTATTAACTGCTTTTTCTAATTAGTTTAAATAAGGGGAGTCCTTTAACGCGAGGTGATTTTTATATAAATTCGGACCTTCACCGTCAAATGTAAAATTTCCATATTTTTTTTTATATTGTTAGGGCGAGACCTTAACCCAGCAGTGTCACATAAGAGACTTGTAATAATAATAATGATAATAATAATAATAATAATGTATAGTTACTTAATGGCAGGCTAAGTTGTCATAAGATTTCCATTTATTTCTTATTGGTAACTTTTTTGCCGTACCCCACCCATTATGGGAGAGCCATTATGAGTTTACGTAATTAATGGATGTTCTTTTAACACGCACGTATTCCAGTCACAAATTATTAGTAAAAAAGCTATGTAATTAAAAGACGTATTCTCAAAAAAACTGAAATGCAAATACGATAGTCGATGGCTGATAAATTTCGCGCAATTCCGCAACAAGCTAATGCTTCACCTCCACTAAACAAGCTAATAAAGCTCGTTTCACACAACAGTAATCTATTCTATTACCGCCGAAATGTATTCGGGAACATTGAACCATCCACGGTTGCTGACCAAACAGGTCGTATGTGCATCCCATTATTTATTCATTGTTTCACTGGCCGCCATGTTGATTATCATCTCTATTTACCCGTGATTATAGAATAATGAAAGGGAAACTTATGGTAAAATAATGTTCGTGAAATTGACTGCGATTCTCGTTGCAACATGGTTGATGATTTGAAATGATGCTCTATTAGACTATGTGGTTTGTAATTCGTAATGTAGTCGGCCTCGTACATTCTTAATGCGATATTGAGATATGTAAATACATATATCATAAGGATTGCACGTACGTAGAGCTGATATTAACTTGTTATTATATTGCTATCTGTGGCTTTGGTTATTTATATCATAAAATCATTAAAAAGCAAAATAGCTATGAGTTACATCGATACAGTTTTTATGTACAAATGCAATTACTTTTTAATTGTAATTATAGGTGGTAATTTCTTTCCAAAAAGTATGTTCGCGAAAATACACGCCTGCTATTGCTTGAGATGCATTTTATCAACCAATAAAATCATCACCCTATATTTTTCCGCCGCGTTTTTACCGACTATAGTAAAATAAAAATTGCTTTCGCATTCCAATTAAATTGGCGAAAGAATTTAAAAGCCTAGAATGCGGTGGCGGTACCAGGCCCGGTAAGTTCGGGAAGTTTCCAAAAAGCACAATGTTAGTTTGCATGTCACTTTAACAGCACTATTGAGACGGCAGCAATTTGGCAACGCGCGCGGATTCGGCCTAATTAAGGATTTAGCGCGGATGACCATTAATATTTAGGATAGGTAAATCCCATTACAATATCCTGGCGTCTATTTTCAAATAGTATCTACCTACTCCTCTCTAAGACACTGAAGGAATAAGTTTCACATTTTTAAAACAACCTGTATGTCAAAAAAATATTTGTAATCGGGGGAAAAAGTTTGTAATTAGTTTTGAAAATTACCTTATTACAAAAGTTCCTTCAATTTATTTTACTAATGAACAAAAATGAGGCCAAATTCATCACAAAAGATAATTGAGTAAGTACATAATTACTAATAATCCTCGTAAAAATCTCTAAAATCCAACCAATTAATGTTGTTAGCACAAATTAAGTTCAACAACTGTATTTAATATAAAACAAGCTACCGTTTAAACAGAAGTCCGCGCAGATTGCTCTGTTGCGGCCACAAGCCGGATTCGCACGGACGTCCCAGTTTAAACAGAGTTACTTAACTTTGCGGTTTATAAACGGCCTGTAGCTGGCAACTGGCAACCGGCAACGTCCCGGCAGCGATTGTCCCCCAAGAGCTGTTTTTTCCGCTGTTAATGGCATATCCTTGTAACAAGGAAATCGCAGAAAACTATTTTACAACCCCTGACGCAAAAGGATGTTACAAGTTTAACATGTGTATCTGCCTGTGGGGTCGTAACTCCCAAACGAATGAACCGATTTGGACGCGGATTTTTTTAGTAAAAAGATAGTTTAAATAGGGTAGTTCTTAGCTATGTTTGATCAAAATCAGTAGAGCGGTTTAGGAGTTATCGACTCTAAAAGTACGAGTTGCCATTGAATGAGGGGTTTTATCCATTAATGGGCATGCTTCAATGGCTCGGTCATTTGGAAAGAATGGATGAAAGAAGATTGACGAAAGAGATATACAGAGCGAAAGTTAGTGGAAGGGTCGGAAGGGGCCGCCCTAGGCGTACCTTTTCGAATCAAATCGGAGAAATACTAGGGCCGAATCTTAAGTACCCAAAACCGACATGCTTGCATGACTTGATGTATGAATGTGGAAGAAGCGAAAGAGATTTGAAAGGATCGTAGCAGTTGGAAAGAAGTGGTCTCTGCTTACCCCTCTGCGAAACAGGCGTGATTTATGTATGTATCCATTAATAGTTGTATGTGTTTGAAATGTTTGGATTGGGAACTATATCGGATAAAGTAATTATAAAATCAGCATGATAAATAATAATGGTTGTGGTATTTTATAACCCGTGACTTCGAAAGTTTATAATTCGTTTAATACAGTTCCGTCGGTCTAATTTTATTTCTCTAATTATATCAAGTTCCAGGTTACAAACTTAAGAACGTGCGCATTTCTAAGACTTGTAGATGAGAATAAATGTGTGCATTTTTAATTCGCTAATTACCCAATGTAAAGTTGAAAATAATTTGATGAGTTCACCTTTTATAAAGGGTGCGGGAATTCAAAATGTAAGTACCTAGTATCATTTATGAACCTCATCAAATCTAATGTGACATGACAACAACTCATAACCTTAATAGACTTCGGATAATAAAAAAACTATACTTAACGAGAATGTTTCCCTAACAAGCCATCTAATATATAGTTCTCAGCCTTTCATAGACGAGCGCTCAAGTAAGCTAAAAAACCGGATCAAATCGGTTCACTGATCTGAGGGCAACTTAATTATCAGAGTACTACTGTTCAGTAGCGCGTTAGAGATTTAGATTATGTTTATTTTCATTTAACAGTGTTGTTGATATCAGATTAGACACGTACTGATAGATTGAGATACTCGTATTAATTAGAAATGGGATTTGATCACGTACTGTTAAATGGTTTTGTGGAGTACGTGGAAATGAGTTTGTTCTATGAATTTGAACTATGAAATATTGTTATTAACAAGGTTTTGACTGCGACTTCGTCCGCGTAGAATTTATTATTCGGCTATCCCATATTGTGGTTTGACTGTCGTTATTTTCGGCAACTTTTAAATTTTCCGAGAGGAAGAGTAGCCTATGTGTTAATGTAGCACTCCATTCCAAATTTCATCCAAATCCGTCCAGCCTGTGCAGCGTGAAGGAGAAAAAAAACTAACACACACACACGAACTTTCGCATTTATAATATTTTAGTGGGATTAATGGTATAATTGTAAGTGTTTTTTCTTTTACCTACGTCAAAACACTGATTAGTACAAATGGTTGCAATGATATTTTTGATTTGCCTGTAGGTTTGAAGAGAACTGTAGAGTTACTGCTTCTACTTTATTAATGGAAAATTGGACTATTCACAAGGTGAACAAAATACGCGGATGTAGTGGCGGAAAAAATGTAAAATTAAACTTCAGTTTGTTGAGTTATTTGAAACTAGATTTCAGTACAATGTAAGAATCGGTGTAGAACATTCTTTTCTTTATACGACTTCAGGTCGTAAGCTGCGGTTAAGGTCAAAAATAACATATTTATCCATTTTACTCCACTGTTCGTATAGAATCATCTATGTCAATATTGTCAATACATAGATAAAAAATGATTGACTTATTCCATAGCATATCGTAAATGGCGAGTTAGTAAATATTTGACTTCCTATGAATATATTTAAAGAGGATTTTATCATATTATGAATAAATAAACTTATCGATAATGCATTGCATCCCACCGGAAATGCATTTATACCAATATTTGATCGTGATTGAATAACTGTGATAACGCATTTTCGATGTTATTCCGTTTTATACAATTCCCTTTGTTTGGGAGCGCAGACTGCAAATATAACATTTATTACTTCGTCAGTCTCTCGCGAACATATTTTCGACGGCAAGTTAAATTTCCCCAGATAAAAAACCTATCCCGTTACGTCTAAAATTCAAGGAGTGCCGTGTTGTTAGTTAACTACCGTTTTTTTATTCAAACGTTTGCAAAAAATGAGATTTTACAGTAAAAATTCATTGACGTTAGATAGTTATTTAGTTTTTGCAGTCACCAATTGGTTATTTGAACAGAAATCAGAAACTGGAACTGATACGAATTCTCAACAACATTCGCGATGTTATTTTTACTTCGTTTGCTTTGTCATCCTACATGTCCTGTCCGATGGGAATTTGAAACGCCCTGTATATGGATTTATTTATACCTCAAAAAAAGGGTAGGTAATCTTATCGTAAGCTTTCAAAGAAAAAAAAGGCTATGATCATGCTTATAAAGATCCTCAAGTAAAAAAATATATAAATAAATATATCGCTGTCCATGTAAGTTTATTTGTTGACATGCTGGCACAAGATTAAAGCAGGAAGGGACGGATTTACACTCTTTTTTTTCTTTCTATAAAAAGGTCACGTAAGGATGGTATTCAGTTTTTTTCTATCCCATTTAGTTAGATGTTATCGAAGATATTGTCATTGAGATTTGCTTTTGATATTTTGTTGTGACGTACCTACTTACAAAATAGAGCGCCGGATAAATTTGGGGACAATGGAATGGATGTGTAGTTGAGCAAATGTTTGTACTTTTTGATTTTAAAAATAAATAAGTAAGTGATGTCATATTTTTATGTGAATCATCTTTGGGTTAAGTTTCAATCTGTTTAGTTGATTTTGCACCACCGTACAGAAATGGGCCGTAATTTGGTATACTTATGTACCTAACTACCTACCTACCCAAAGGACAATGAGTCAATGACATACTATGATGTGGAGCTGGGCCGCTATTCTAGGCGGGAAAAACTATATCGTCCTTGACCTGTTCTCGTATTGTCAACGTTTTGATAGCTCTGACAGTAATGACTGCAGAATTAAAAACGATTCCATAACAGGTCAAATGCGATATCGTTTTTCCGCCTAGAATAGAGGCCGAGAACTTATGCTAAAGTCTGAAGGTGGCAAAAGGATGTCTGCCGGGGTTAACATAGACCAACCAACTTTGAATTGAACCCGTTAGATTCGTGACAATAAGCAATTGATGACTGTGCAAAAAACAACGGTTGACAACAAAGCTTCTTTCAAAAATGTTTTTTGACAGATATTTATATATTACAGACATGTCAATGCACTTAAATGACCTTAAATGTCTAACTAGGTTAACTTTAAATGTATATCTATTTCTCTTGAATTATCGATCTACCTTGGCGTTTTAAACTAGTGTGTTGCCATTGATAAAATATGGTAACTAACATACTTTAGGTAACAAAATTCCTTGCAATGATCTGCATTAAAAGGCTCAGTCACCTAGAAGGCAATGGTTAATAAAAGAAATTGACATGTAATATTTGATATTATATAAATGAATGAGTACGTATGCGTAGCGTATGGATAGTGGAAAGTGCTATTGCTTGTAATCGAATTAGAAATGACTATAGTTACCAACATGACAGTTTAGCGGATGCCCGGATGGCAAGCCATAAGTGACAGTAGGCGTGGCACATTGCTCGCAAAACCGATGGCCGTTAGGTCGGAATGGATCTGGAGTGGCGACCAGTACCGGAAGATGCAACGTTGGCAGACCTCCCAGAAGGTGGGGTAAACAGCAAAATGGATCGCGACTTCTATTATATGAACAACGTTACCAGTCTGACTCGCGCTTGACCGATTTTTTTTATAGCAACTCAGGCATTTCTCACAGGTCACCTATAGGTTAGCGGCCTATGAGAGCCTTGGACAATTTGGACACTTGTAATCTCAAGAAATTGCGTTGACAACCCTGACGACTCAAAATGCCATATGCGAGTGTTCCTTTTCAAACCAAAAACGTTTGGTACAGTTAGTGGGTAGGTGGTAGCAATATATTGGCAGACCCTGCACAATGTCCTACCCACAAAATGTAACCTTCATTACGTGAGGAATTATACCAGTGTTTTGTTAACAAATACCAACGTACATTGCTCGTTTTAAAGTCAGAGGTTACACTTTACACTACGCTGTAACAATAAAATTAATGTTGCGTATCACAATCTGTTTTACGTCTGTTTTTAAACGCTACGTGCGAAGTAATGGCGGGGTTGTACACGCACACCGGTAGCATTGAAATGAATGGTTATGGTCGAATTACACCCGAAAATTGCTTGGAAATTCACCGGCAAATATAACATGACCCGTCGGTTTGTAATAACTGCTTGTTCGTGGGTATCTTCGATCTTGGTCGTTAGATACGACTTCAAGAGGTGTTGTGGGTGCCCATGGACGGCGGTGATCACCTCTCATCTGGAGACAGTGGTGAAGCTTTGCCTAGGTGATAGGTTCGTTTCATTCTGTATAATTTCTATGAGTGAACAGGGCGAATTAATTGGCGATTGTAATGAGTGTCATGTTTCTTATAAAATGACTTGAGCTTTTACGTTAGTTATTGAAGAGTTTTTGTATGCTTTTGGTTATTCAATCACGTCATCTTAAATCCGCAAAATGGACACATAATCTAAAATTTGGCTCTTTTGTAATTTTAATCTCTAAATTTAAGAGACGGAATAGTTATACAAACAAAATATCTAGAAAAAAAGGTTTTTTTACCATTGTATAATAAATATACGATCAATTATTGATCGTAGCATTGTAAAGCAAAATGTAAATATAGCGAACGATTTCTTCACGCTTTTTCATCCGCCTACTATTTTAGTTTTTCCCTCGAGAATTATCAAAATTTCCTTTTTGGAAGCTCAAACAAATCTTAATTCAGAAATTCATTAAAATCGCGTTAGCCGTCAACCCGAGATGACGTTACAATCTGACCAACTCACTTTCATATTTATTTTATTTGACATACCATGTAATTGCAATTTATAATGTTAAATATAGATTAGACATCGTTTTGATTTATTGCTTTTTAATGTTAAATGTTACAGGGACTCTATTTCTAACACAATACATAACATGTCAAAAGCAACATTTTACCGAATAGAATACAGCCCCTGTAATGTTGCCTGAACTAAATTAATTACGGGTCTAACTACTAATTCCTAAAGCAATGTTAGAACAGTTTCAATTTAACCCGTTTCCTGAACTCGACCGGTGTTTGTTTGCGATTCTCTGTGACTGCGAAAAGTGCCCTTTGTGGGAATGTAGGTACATAAAAAGTGCATGAGAGTATGTTCAAGTTAATTGAAAATTAGCCTAGGGGTATTAAATAGGTGAACATTTTCTATCATCTCGCTAAAATAAGATTTAAATAATTTTGTGATAATTTATCAGGAGTGGGGGGGGGGGATTTGCTTTCTCTGTTCTACTTTCTTATTCAGAAACTATTGTCAAACCTATTTGAATTTGTAAACAACAAACATTCGAACATTTGATCATTTTAATGCAGTAGGTAAGCCATCCGTAGAAATTGAAAATCAAGGACGACTAAATAAATCTATAATCGACATTGCCTCACAAGGAAGCGGACCCGGAAGTGTATAATAGTGCTCGCCCATATCGAAATGGGTCGGCATCCTGCGCAAGCGCCGTCACGCCAATAGACAGCCAGCGGTGCGCGGCCGCACGTAGAATCGATCTTATTCCACTAAGTTAATATTTACCGAAGCCCTTAGGAGGTCTTTTGGTTCCCGCGGTTACTACGCATTCCTCTCAGACTCCAATACGACTGGGAAACACCTTTGTTGACATCGTCAGTTTTTAAGAATCAGCTATTTTGGTTTTTTGATCTATTTGAATTGAAATTTTGATAGAGTTTTAAATTTGGACTAAGTATAAGGTTAATGCTCGTAGTCTAGCGGTTTTTAGTATTTACTTAGGTACTTAACAATGATGAGTCACTATTATTTCATTCTTATTAATGTTGGCTTAATTCTTACCTACTGTTTATTTTACTCGCAAATGTTTTACCTATATAGTTGACGTAATCACTAATCAGTATCGTAATAAACCTACTAACTATTTATTCCCAGGTAGACCACATTTCATTATCCATCCAATAAACAACGCTGCTCTACTATCTAAAAACGTTTTATAGCAGTTGTAAAACATCATTCGGAAACTAACACCAACAACCGCAGTAAACGTTCTTCGCGGTTTATCGGGTTACCAATATTTAATCGGCCCAATCAATCAACTGGATTCAATCCATAAATCGTAGCCACAACAATAAATCGTTCCAAAATGTCCGATGACCCGTTAACCGTATCATTACCCCGGCCCACAAAATCCCTATCATTTCAATAATTCACGTCCTATCATTGGCCCATTTCGGACATCCCTGTACTTTCCCAAGACCCGACTCGACCCTGTAATTACCGCTCTTATATTTAAGGGTTAGTTTAGGCTCTAGGCAAACTAGGCAATTATCACATCGCCTGCAGACGGTTCCCACGGGACGCTCAAATTGTAAACTTACATACAAACGTGTCGAACCTCGCGGCTATTTAAACTCTTTTTGTTACAATAGACCCGCAGTAGGACGTCGTCGTGGTCACTCTTGTTACGAAGCCTTAAAGTGCATCCTTAGCATCGCATCTCCTTCTTCCGCGTTCATCGACGCTTCTCTTGACTTAAAATAATTCTGTTTTGTGAGTGACGAGCGATAGACAGTGTGTACAAGAAAGTGGGCGGACTGGGCTTGTATTACCGTCTCGAGGTAGAGGTTCTGTTTGTTCGGGACACGCGGGCCCGCGTGAGAACCTCCCGAACTGCATGGGCGTGACATCGAACTCTTTTTTGTCGTCTTTTTTTCTTTTGTAAGGCTAATGTTGAGTATTGGTAATAACTATAGAGACATCGGCTCCGACGTGACCGTGACAATGCATCTCAGAGGTTGTCTTATGCCCTTTCTTTATGTACCACACGTGTTAAGGCCTTTATATTACAGCTTTTGAATCCTTAAAACTTTTAAAAACTGCACGTTTGTTTAATTTTATGGCAGCGTTCTCGCAAATGTGTTACGACCCAAAGTTTAATGGCAATTAGTTCTGTTATTGTAAGGAATTTCTTCGAAAGCGTTTTAAATTTTAGTCTCCTAGCTGAAACTTTAAAATTAACTGCTCGCAGGCCCGCTGGGTGCTATTAAAAAGTCATTAAAGTTTCTTGAACGATAAGTCAATACCGACAATGTAGTGCGACCTAGGCTTAGGTAGTGCGGGCACGTAGCCGGTCTATTTTCAGTTATACCGCCGATTACAATACTTTCCCCGCATTGTTAGCTTCCCCGATGAAAGCCGCTATCCTGCGATTGCAATGAATACAAATGGGACTTTACTTATTGAAAATTTAGCGTACTTTTTTCTTAAAAATAACTATTAAAACAATGTAACAGTGAATCATTATAGAACTATGTTCTCGTTATACAGTCTTATCATTACAGACTAATTAAGACAACTAATTAATGTGTAACTTAACGCTGTCATAATTACTGAAAGCACAAAGATCCTAGTGTGATGACCTTTCTTAATGAACTAGTAAGTATGTATGGGGTCATACACTAGTAAATAACATTTTCTTATAGCTTTGCGTTTTGATCGTTCGTTATTATATTGCTTGTAGGAGTAGGAAGAGACAAAACATGGCGAGTAGGTATATCAAACCCTGGCTAAAATTGACTAAGTATCATAAATAATGTAGCATTTTTTTTTAATATTACTAAGAAATATAAACTCTTATAACTTAGCTGTATATCCATGTAACAGAAAAACAAGCCTCATATTTACTGCTCAGCCCGGAGTTATCTCCCCGAGGCCTCGCGGAAGTAGAAACCATGCCAAAGCAGATAGTTTCACCGAGCTTCCCTAATGAAATTTACATATTTCATCCGAAATAACAGTCCAATATACCTGCGTCCAGTTATATTGCTTCCGAGGGCTTTATTGAATAAAACATGCCTGTATTGCATGTATCCGACCTCTCCGATGCATATTTCTTATATTCCGTGGCCACAGCGATCGGAACGCGTGCATCTACATTTTTATTGCCATCCCCTTATTTAATACGGTTTCGTTACAAACTCCAATAAAAATCCAATAGGAAATAGTTTGTTTCATGAGTGTAGTTCGCCGTAGTTTTGAATATGAATTGCAATTTTATACGGAGATGCTCGTGAGCGCGGCTGCATTGGCCATCAAATTAAATCAATTTTCGATTGGGAAAATTCCTAACAAATAAGCTTAAGATCTGTTTATGTGTACATGCACGTGTGAGCATTACATGCACAGGTACGAACTAATGAGAATATTGCGAGGGTTATAGGAGGGTTCGTAACAATGCGTGATCTTTGCACCGGGGGGAGACCGCAATGTACAGCGAAAAATCACGTGAGCCTGAACTTATGAAAACCATTAGCGGTGCATTATACTTCAATACACGCGGTACACTTCCCACGAACTCTATTACCAATAACTAAGATAGCTGTGCTTGTGGCGATCGCCAGAACTTGAATAAGTAATGACTGGAATGTACTGATTGTGCGACCGCCGGCGCCTCCGCCCGCGGCAAACTTAAGTTGGTAGATGCGTATAAAATAAAAAATAAAGAGTGCCGCCGGGCAGCGCCTATTCTTCACCTTTTGTTAGGACAGGTGATTGATGGACCCTTTATTGTCCAAGTCGCGTTTGCTTTGAGAAATGAACTGTTATGTTTGCGTATACTTGATTGCCTATTGCAATTTAGGTTACTTTTTTCCCGCGGCGGATTCAATAAACCGTATGATTAATTGAATGCGTTTTTTGTTAGAGTTATTTGGGAATAATTAGAGTTGAAAATGGATTATGGCTATGAATTTAAGTTAATTGTAGGTTCTGATTGCTTATAAATTTCGGCGAAACAATGCGAATGGGCGCTCTTTTATGGTCGGAAATAATAGACCAGTTTAAACGCCAACTTTGATAAATGGCAGGACGTCTCGTTTTTACTACGATTAACATTTCGAGCGCGCCTCCTAAAGATTAAAAGTCGATTTTATTTCACAAACAGACCATGCGAAATGCCACTTCCCCCGCGCAGTGATATTCAATCCACCTACCCTATTTGAATAGGCAGGGTGGCATGAATAGTACTACATATAAGTACCCACTTACATACACTTTGATGTTTACCGATGAATGATTAGCCTCCCAAAATGTCGAAATTAATATACGGCAGCCATTGTTAGAACGAAGTCGAAAAGCCAATTAGACTGGGGTCCCTGCAGTCAGGCCGGCTTTATTAGCATTCCGTGTAATTCCGAGGGGATGCAAGTCTTTTCAAATATGTCATTTGAAAAGGTATCGACGGGGGAGTAATCCGCTTCACGCGGGCGTAGTAACCCTTTGGGTTTATTCTGTACCTATAGCTACGTTATATTAGACGAATCCACCCGCGATCTATATTATGACTTTTGATCTAAGCCCTTGTTTTACTTGTTTCAATATACCGTCACGTGATGCTAGGTTGTAGCTGCAGTTTTTTAACTCTAACAACACCAGTTACAGGCCATACATGTAAGAACCTTTGCCAGCAGCTTGCACCGAGGTAACATGTTGAAACAAAAAAAAACCAATTTGTTTTAAGTAATATGATTACTTATTTCAAGTCGAAGGGACATAACATCATGTTGTCCAAACAAACAGGTGATACACCAATTCGACCATTTCCACGTAGAAATAACTTACCGGTAAGCTTAAGTAAGTTGTCCCACGTGCTCGTAGTCATAAGGTAAAAGTTTTGCTTCTACTGCTTCAACATCGAAACTTGCAACTAAAGTCGGTAAGTACCCAACTCTTCCTCGTGCCTATGACACATAATATCATTATAAATATAAGATAACATAACATAAATAGAAATTTATTCGCAACAATACAAAGTTACATTACAGAGATGTAATTTTGTATTGTTCCCAATAAATGTCCTTTCTTTATTCGCAATATACCAAACAAATCATAATAGAACAAATTACCTAAGTACACAAGGCGCTCTTTCTAACAAAACAACGTTTACTTAGGTAAGTCGATCGTGGCCACTCTGTGCTTTCGTTTCTACTGCATAATTCGTATTCGTAACCCGCTCTTCGATCCCAAGTAACACAGCCCATACAAAAGTCACCCCAGGAAAAACAAGCCGAGATGTATACTTGCTTCGTTTAGGTACAGAGAGCGCCAGACCTGAGTAGTGATTCTCTCATAAGCAAAGGTGAGCGAATGCAGGAGTGAAGTCCAAGCGGCGAGTTTAAGTAGTTCCCAGAGCGAACAAAACACATATTAGCGCGTGCATTCTCAATTAGGCAGCCTTATATGTTCGAGAAGCCATGCTGCCAAATTGAATACACGCGTTGAAATGTGTATTGCTCGCTTTGACGGGACTACTTAAACTCGCCGCTTGGACATCACTCCTGCGTTCGCTCACCTTTGCTTTTGACAGAATCACTACCCTGCCCACGGGCACACAAGATAACTAAAGATCACTCGCCAGTTAATAGCTTGCAGACGAATTAGACACACAGATGTTTAGTTTAGAATCACTACCCAGCGGGCCGATTATGGTCGTGTTTATCGACGTAGATAAACGTAGATAAAACATCTGTCACTTTCTGACCAGTATGTAAGTGCGAGAGTGACGGAAGCTTTATCCACCGCGATAAAGGCGACCATAATACGGGCCCAGGTGTATTCGATCTCCAGTTGGCTCAAGAATAACCCCCGTGATTAGCTCTACTGTGAGCTAATTTTCTAGCTCGCTACTCGGCGCCTCCTCGTCTAGATACATTTAGATAACGAGCTTGTGCAAACGTAGCACCAGACTGATTCGTTAGGCAACCCGTTCAAGTAGAGCTTCAACACACATTTAGGTTGATTGAGTATTTATTTTACTTTTTTCTTAAAAATAACTATTAAAACAATGTAACAGTGAATCATTATAGAACTATGTTCTCGTTATACAGTCTTATCATTACAGACTAATTAAGACAACTAATTAATGTGTAACTTAACGCTGTCATAATTACTGAAAGCACAAAGATCCTAGTGTGATGACCTTTCTTAATGAACTAGTAAGTATGTATGGGGTCATACACTAGTAAATAACATTTTCTTATAGCTTTGCGTTTTGATCGTTCGTTATTATATTGCTTGTAGGAGTAGGAAGAGACAAAACATGGCGAGTAGGTATATCAAACCCTGGCTAAAATTGACTAAGTATCATAAATAATGTAGCATTTTTTTTTAATATTACTAAGAAATATAAACTCTTATAACTTAGCTGTATATCCATGTAACAGAAAAACAAGCCTCATATTTACTGCTCAGCCCGGAGTTATCTCCCCGAGGCCTCGCGGAAGTAGAAACCATGCCAAAGCAGATAGTTTCACCGAGCTTCCCTAATGAAATTTACATATTTCATCCGAAATAACAGTCCAATATACCTGCGTCCAGTTATATTGCTTCCGAGGGCTTTATTGAATAAAACATGCCTGTATTGCATGTATCCGACCTCTCCGATGCATATTTCTTATATTCCGTGGCCACAGCGATCGGAACGCGTGCATCTACATTTTTATTGCCATCCCCTTATTTAATACGGTTTCGTTACAAACTCCAATAAAAATCCAATAGGAAATAGTTTGTTTCATGAGTGTAGTTCGCCGTAGTTTTGAATATGAATTGCAATTTTATACGGAGATGCTCGTGAGCGCGGCTGCATTGGCCATCAAATTAAATCAATTTTCGATTGGGAAAATTCCTAACAAATAAGCTTAAGATCTGTTTATGTGTACATGCACGTGTGAGCATTACATGCACAGGTACGAACTAATGAGAATATTGCGAGGGTTATAGGAGGGTTCGTAACAATGCGTGATCTTTGCACCGGGGGGAGACCGCAATGTACAGCGAAAAATCACGTGAGCCTGAACTTATGAAAACCATTAGCGGTGCATTATACTTCAATACACGCGGTACACTTCCCACGAACTCTATTACCAATAACTAAGATAGCTGTGCTTGTGGCGATCGCCAGAACTTGAATAAGTAATGACTGGAATGTACTGATTGTGCGACCGCCGGCGCCTCCGCCCGCGGCAAACTTAAGTTGGTAGATGCGTATAAAATAAAAAATAAAGAGTGCCGCCGGGCAGCGCCTATTCTTCACCTTTTGTTAGGACAGGTGATTGATGGACCCTTTATTGTCCAAGTCGCGTTTGCTTTGAGAAATGAACTGTTATGTTTGCGTATACTTGATTGCCTATTGCAATTTAGGTTACTTTTTTCCCGCGGCGGATTCAATAAACCGTATGATTAATTGAATGCGTTTTTTGTTAGAGTTATTTGGGAATAATTAGAGTTGAAAATGGATTATGGCTATGAATTTAAGTTAATTGTAGGTTCTGATTGCTTATAAATTTCGGCGAAACAATGCGAATGGGCGCTCTTTTATGGTCGGAAATAATAGACCAGTTTAAACGCCAACTTTGATAAATGGCAGGACGTCTCGTTTTTACTACGATTAACATTTCGAGCGCGCCTCCTAAAGATTAAAAGTCGATTTTATTTCACAAACAGACCATGCGAAATGCCACTTCCCCCGCGCAGTGATATTCAATCCACCTACCCTATTTGAATAGGCAGGGTGGCATGAATAGTACTACATATAAGTACCCACTTACATACACTTTGATGTTTACCGATGAATGATTAGCCTCCCAAAATGTCGAAATTAATATACGGCAGCCATTGTTAGAACGAAGTCGAAAAGCCAATTAGACTGGGGTCCCTGCAGTCAGGCCGGCTTTATTAGCATTCCGTGTAATTCCGAGGGGATGCAAGTCTTTTCAAATATGTCATTTGAAAAGGTATCGACGGGGGAGTAATCCGCTTCACGCGGGCGTAGTAACCCTTTGGGTTTATTCTGTACCTATAGCTACGTTATATTAGACGAATCCACCCGCGATCTATATTATGACTTTTGATCTAAGCCCTTGTTTTACTTGTTTCAATATACCGTCACGTGATGCTAGGTTGTAGCTGCAGTTTTTTAACTCTAACAACACCAGTTACAGGCCATACATGTAAGAACCTTTGCCAGCAGCTTGCACCGAGGTAACATGTTGAAACAAAAAAAAACCAATTTGTTTTAAGTAATATGATTACTTATTTCAAGTCGAAGGGACATAACATCATGTTGTCCAAACAAACAGGTGATACACCAATTCGACCATTTCCACGTAGAAATAACTTACCGGTAAGCTTAAGTAAGTTGTCCCACGTGCTCGTAGTCATAAGGTAAAAGTTTTGCTTCTACTGCTTCAACATCGAAACTTGCAACTAAAGTCGGTAAGTACCCAACTCTTCCTCGTGCCTATGACACATAATATCATTATAAATATAAGATAACATAACATAAATAGAAATTTATTCGCAACAATACAAAGTTACATTACAGAGATGTAATTTTGTATTGTTCCCAATAAATGTCCTTTCTTTATTCGCAATATACCAAACAAATCATAATAGAACAAATTACCTAAGTACACAAGGCGCTCTTTCTAACAAAACAACGTTTACTTAGGTAAGTCGATCGTGGCCACTCTGTGCTTTCGTTTCTACTGCATAATTCGTATTCGTAACCCGCTCTTCGATCCCAAGTAACACAGCCCATACAAAAGTCACCCCAGGAAAAACAAGCCGAGATGTATACTTGCTTCGTTTAGGTACAGAGAGCGCCAGACCTGAGTAGTGATTCTCTCATAAGCAAAGGTGAGCGAATGCAGGAGTGAAGTCCAAGCGGCGAGTTTAAGTAGTTCCCAGAGCGAACAAAACACATATTAGCGCGTGCATTCTCAATTAGGCAGCCTTATATGTTCGAGAAGCCATGCTGCCAAATTGAATACACGCGTTGAAATGTGTATTGCTCGCTTTGACGGGACTACTTAAACTCGCCGCTTGGACATCACTCCTGCGTTCGCTCACCTTTGCTTTTGACAGAATCACTACCCTGCCCACGGGCACACAAGATAACTAAAGATCACTCGCCAGTTAATAGCTTGCAGACGAATTAGACACACAGATGTTTAGTTTAGAATCACTACCCAGCGGGCCGATTATGGTCGTGTTTATCGACGTAGATAAACGTAGATAAAACATCTGTCACTTTCTGACCAGTATGTAAGTGCGAGAGTGACGGAAGCTTTATCCACCGCGATAAAGGCGACCATAATACGGGCCCAGGTGTATTCGATCTCCAGTTGGCTCAAGAATAACCCCCGTGATTAGCTCTACTGTGAGCTAATTTTCTAGCTCGCTACTCGGCGCCTCCTCGTCTAGATACATTTAGATAACGAGCTTGTGCAAACGTAGCACCAGACTGATTCGTTAGGCAACCCGTTCAAGTAGAGCTTCAACACACATTTAGGTTGATTGAGTATTTATTTTAGTTTAAAAGTTTATATTAAAACGGCCATATTTATTCGCCATAAACACTGTCTTGATGACAGTATCATCAAGTATCAAGTGACGAGAAAGAAATTACGTCAAAATCATTCACTGACTTTTTGCGGGCTTCTATAGTGGCATAGTTGATGACTGTACCATCTTAATCCTCCCTAATATTACTTAAACTATTATTAGTTTGTTTCTTGATTTTCTTTTTAACGTGTTTTTGCACAGCGAAGACTGAACCGACTTTTTTTTCCGGAAATTTGGCCTGTACCGCGGTGCACCGTGGAAAAAATAATTTATTCGCAGTGTCGCGGACGAAAGCAAAGTAGTTCGAAATCAAAAGGTGTGTGTGTGTATGTACGGGGATACTATATATACTCACACAACCTTTCTGTTGCTTAGTCTGATTTACGGTTGTAATTGGTCAATTGCGGCGTAATTTTTATGCAGCAAAGTCAAGTATCGTGCAATATTTTCAAAACAATTTCAGCGGCACGACACGGTAATGGTTTAATGTTTCAAGCAATCGTCGAGAATAAGTGAAATAAAAATTGCATGAAAAAAGAATGTAGGCTATCGCATTACGTACGCGTATATGTATTTAGGATACGTCAGTTTACATTTTTGGTTCATACAGTTGTGCATGAGTTTATAAATGCACGTATAATACTTACGGTAAAAAATTGTGAGAATTTGTTTTAGATTTCTTAGAAACTTTGGCAGAAGTAGAAAATGTCGTTTATTGTGGTACTTAATCCAAGTTGTTAAGCTAACACTAATTTATATAAATATTCATGTATAGTAGGAACATGTATTGTTTTTGTGTTACAAGGTTTTTTAAATATTTTTGCTGCAACATCTTCAAACTGCCTTACCGATACATAATTGAGTTTGGTATGTTTGAATTGGGTGGGTTTATATAATCCGCCCGAAATGTTACCCAGCTAAAGTTGTGATAGTACAGTATTGAACACCGTCTTTGGCTGATGTGAGATATTGTAATATCACATAACTTTAGCTTCATCTGCTCTATCAGCTTTATCAGGTTCAATTCACACACACACGTACACATATGTCTACAGACGTTATTGTGAATTCCATAAAGGCGAATACATATATATTTTATGATTTTGATTGTGCAAGCCCAAATATTGCTTAATTTGGGACTAGGGCAATTTGTATGAGTTTTTTTTTTAGATTTTGTCCCCTGATATTTATTATTATTGGTTTATTATTACCTACTAGAGGACACCTTTTCCAAGTACATCTTACTAACATTACAAATATATAAAGTTAAATAAAGTACTCGTAAAATGGCGGACCGTTCGTTGTCGCTCGTGCCGTATGCTGTAGCGAAACGAAACGTCTTATCTGGTGCATCTTCACGCTATTCGCTTTAGGCTAATGAGAGCTGCAGCCGAGCTGCACTGAAGGAACGAATTTCTACATTTCTATATTAAATCTTGTATTTTACGTCGAAAGTCTACGATATGTTTGAAACTAAAATGTATCTCGAACGTGTATTTCTTTGAAACAAACGCAGTAACGTAACGTATTTGTCGAACTATTGTTCTAAATGCTACTTCCAAATCCAAAACAAACAATACCGTACGGAACTTTTTTAACTTAAAAAAACTACTACTTGACGTTAGTTAACGGTAGACCATTAGCCCCTAGATAAATCAATTCAATCTGGTAGCTTCCTCACGTGCAGGTAAATACCTATAGTCTCTCTGTAGTACAATGGCTAAATCATCATTCCCAATCTCATCTAAATTCCTTTTAAATTGAACTCACTTGATTGAAATCCAAACAGTATTTTCCCACTATTTGTATAGCCCGATACAAAGGTCGAATACCGCTTTGATTCGAATTTAGAAGTCCAGTCGAGCAGTAATTGCCAGTTGAAACCCGTGAAAGTGTTTTCGTGGTCGACTATTGTGCATTGACTGTCCACACCGGACACCATTACAAAGAAATATTACGGGCAAGGTGTCATAATAAACTTTTTTTGTGTGAATCTTCTTTTTGTACTTGTATTTCAATTTGCCGTTTTTTTCTTCACTATATTTGAGTTGTTTTTCTAGATGCCGTTCAGAGGTTTGTGGAGATGCCTACGTACACTGAAGTGAATCCGGGAGAAGATGCACTGTTGAAGTGTAGGATATCGGACAAGAAGGGCGTTTGTTCGTGGCAAAAGGATAATAAGGTATGTACCTAGAACTTTTGTGTGTATAGTCGACCAAAAAACGACTTTGTCCATTTTTGACACTATTTGTAGCGTGTTAAGGTCCAAAAGTGAGAAAGGAGTTTCTTGGTCAACGACTACCGACCCGGCCCGGGTTAGCAATTTTTTTTTCGTAAGGAAATCTGTTTCACTGTTTAATTATAGATTTTTACAAACTAGGTACATTACGTTTTTTATCTAAGTTTTTCGTAAACGTATCTGACGACACTCCATTAAAATGTGTCGACTTCCTTAATCGTTTAGCCTAACTGCTTTGTCACTTGTTTCTACGAAAGTTTATCATTGTTCGCTTCGTAGTTAAAACACGTATGACCTCGTTAGCTATGTACGCTTTTTATCGCCGGAAAATACGGTTTTTTTAACTATACGCAAACGGATGGTTATTCATCGTGGTTCGGTTGAAATGGGCTCGTACACTGAGTTTCTATTGAAATAAAGGTACTAAAGGTTCAACTCATTAAGGTTCAAGTAGGTACGATACATTATATCAGGGGCTTTATTCCATTTTGTTTGTTTATATTGCTTCTATGTCATAAATAATCACATTGTAGACGTTACAGTACCACCTATAAGTTTGGGGGCTATATTGACTAAGTATTTTTTTCAAGGGAATACTACATTTTAAATATATTTCTGCGCCCTTTGAAAGTAGTTCGTGGACCAAAATTTCTATAAAAAGGAGAAAAAAAGGTTTTAAAACGTTGTATTCGTTAAAAATCTTTAAAACGCACCATTTATGACATTACTGTCAACTGCCGAGAGAACAAGAGCTGTGTTAACGTAACTTATATTAATAGACTCAAGATAACCTTCGGGGAGGGAAGGCGTTTACTTTTGATTTATTTTCTTTATTGATTATACTCTCACTCACTCACTGGCCTGGCGAAATTACTGCCTGAAAAATAAAAATGAAGTAGGTTAATAAAATAATAGTTCATTATAGCATAAAAAGTATTTCATCGTCCTCTACTCGTATCGATTCGATTCTTTCTTTTGATTTAGATCGTTTTATGTTAGTTAAGTAGTTAAAAACCGCATAGCAAACAAAAGAAAAACAACATTTTTTTTGTTTTATTAAAGCCGAATTAGATTCGGGGTGCGTTTTGCGTGTCTGCGTTTGCACGTATACAGTAAGGAAAACTGAAAGACATACCTTTTTCGCTCTAGTCACAATGTATATAAGACACAAAAAGGTACGTCTTTCAATTTCCCTTACTATACATACAAACAAATACCTATAACAATAAAACATATATACCAAGACAAGTAGGTAGGTAAGTTATGTTTTATCGAAAGATTAAAATGGCCTTTGCTATACAGTCAAACTTCATACTTGTTTGCGTTAAAATTTAATCAAAATATCTTTGTGTAAGTTTAACAACAATATCATCTAACTTCAATATCTGAGTCACCGACCGTATAATTAACATAACACGCCAGAAATTTGTAACAGCAACTCTAACACGTTTACAATTAGTACTTGGCTTTCATTCAATACAAAATTGACCCCTTATGGCATTCTTGGCTTTGAACACTTTAATTAACCCTCCGAGGTGCTGAAACGATTTTTAGCGCCCAGCTTGGGAACGAGGCCGTAAAAGAAATTTGGCGGCAGGGTGCAGCCATTAAAGTCATCCAGATTTCGTGTTCTATCCCCTAGAGATGGGACGTGTATGGCATAATAATGGTCGTTTAACTTCCCTGTTTACCTGAGGAGAATACTTTAAAATTCACGAAGAATGAGGGTTTGATCATAAAAATTGTAAATGTTGCGTATCTGCCGTAACTATTAAATTGGAGCATGCTGTAGTTAAATTGGCAAATGGGTGATGGAGGAAGTATACATGTACTTTGTACGCTACTTATGTTATGAATACGAGTAAATATGAATGGAGGGAAATTTATTACTCTTATCAGAGACTGAAGCGGTTCCGTAATAAAATAAAGCAAATGTATAAAAATTTGGTACTGTCAACCAATGGTACTGAAATTGTTTTTCTGTTACCTTTTAAATTTTTAGAGATAGTGTTTTTTTTATAAGTTATCTCTTATTCGCAAGGGGGTTCAGACAAACCATCACAGTACGAAAGACAAAAAAATGAACATTGCACTTTAAACACATCAAAGCATGACAAGTTTGATTTAGTCAATGACATTTATATAAGTAGATGATGAGTTATGACAAAGTTCAACCGTTTCTATTGGTTGAAAGTACATGAATGAAGTTATGGTGCTTTTAAAATGACACAGATGTTAGTGTCAACTTTAGCTAACACGCTGTATCAACCTACGAGCCATCTTCACAAAAAAACGCCACGGGAAGCGACGCGCGCTTGTTCGAGCAACGGCAACCATAAGGCACCAGTTGTTTTTAAACTATTCCAAGCCTTACATATTCATTTGTAGATAAAATTAACCGCTCACATTCAAGTGTCGTTTATCTAGCCCGGTAAACTTTAACTGTGCTGTATTTAAATGAACAATCGCGGCTTGCGGCGCAAGATCTGAATCTTAACTAGGTGGAGTCACGATTCTTTAAAGTTTGAAATATAACTTCGTTGGGAATCATGCTCATCCGAAACCTTTAGAAATGACAATGACGAAAGATTAATAGGTCATTTTAGTTCGAAAGTTTAATATTGAATCTGATACTTACACTATTTTTCAAACTATGGAGGGCCTCTATTTTAGACGTTAAAAACCATATCGTCTTTGACCTGTTATGGTATAATTTTAAACTCAGCCTCCACTACTGTCAGGTAAATAAGAGCTATAACTATAACAATATTGAACATAGGATAAAAGGTCAAAGACGATATGGTTTTTACCGCCTAAAATCTTGGCCCTAAACAGCTTCAAACAAGCATAGGTATTGCAGAACAAAAGTTTAATAAAGACATACGCAGTAGTCAGTACTAGATGGTAGAAACTTTCGCAGGGTCCGGCTACCATCATCTTAGCCGCAAACCCAGTCGCCTTGCAAGAGTCCATAGATTTGGCAAAGCATTTGCTATCTTAAGACTGAAAATGTCCATGGTGAGAGCTCACTCGTCTGTGAACTTGATTGCCATGAAAGAGAATATAGTAACAATAGAGAAGCTACCAATTATTGTGTAAAAACCTTAACATTTTCCATTCCGTTACGTTAAAGGGTTCTAATTGGCACCGCATCGCATACTTACTTTTTAGTACGCAGTTAAAGCACATAATGTTCAAACCTTCAAACTGTGGGTAGACTCAAGAGCAAAGAAAAAAGCCACTTTACGTACAAATTTACATGCTCCGTGTCCCATTTTCAAAGCCTTTGAGTGCGTTTAGAAATGACGTTAACCGTCATCCCCGTCCCCCGAAAGGGGTGAGGTCAAAAACATCGTGTTCTCTATTTAAGGCAATGATCTCGCGTTCGTAATTATGGTAATGAAGTCCTTATTTGGGCGGTTCTGTTCTTTAAAAGCCCATTGTTAAAACCTTCGTGGTGGGCTTTTAGAACGTGATATTATGCCCGTTTTAGTTCTGTTTTTATTTTAACAGCCTGCGAAGCGGAATGTTTCAGTTATTACAAGAGTTTTTTTTGAGAATTTGTGTCTGAAGCGATTATCTACATTTTACGTTTTTTTAAATTAAAAACTAATGCAGGTAATAGAGTGCTTCATTAGTAGAAAGTAGCAAATATTGCGGTAAAGATGCGTGCAAAATTATAGCGGTACTGACTTCATAACGAAAGATTTGCACTTTACTGACCAATGATAATTATTCATAGTTGCTAAATGCGTAGTCAAGCTAAATTCTTATTTATTTATTTTCATAATAATAGGCGATTGATACATATTGCACCTACATATAAAATACATAGGAGTACCTTTATATGAAAGTCACACAAATAATTATACCACATCTTTTTATGCAATCGGTTCGTCCCCATCTTTTCCAAACGTATGCAATGCATACTTTGGCGTATGATAGATACTATACCCGTCGGCTTCACAAAGCCAAGTTATAGGACAGACGTTAAACCTAACTGCAGTCATTACCATCCCAGTCACGAGCTAGCCTTCGTGATTCATGCAGTCCTGGGAACTCGGCAGTCCGCCGTGACGCCTGATGCCTCAGGCCCACAGTTTCGTCGTGTCTTTATTATTCTACACTTATAATTTAAAGGCCATAATGCACCTTAACAGCCACAGGACTACCAACCCTTTGCAGTGGACGGAAATGAATTTCCAGTTTGCAGTATTGTGAAGATACGTCCTTTTGCTTGATGAAGGTGTATTGAGCACTTTTAAATTCACTGTATTATACCTTTAAATAACACTTGAGAACCTTAAGTTTTATTGACAGCTCGTAATGGCTGAAAGTGGTAAATTATAGTCATGTAGAATAGAAATGGCAGTGTTGATTTCAGTTAAAATTCGATTTTAGCTTCAGTGCGACAGGCTGCTGAATAATATATTTTATGGACGAAAGCGTTCACATCGATAAAATTGTTTCATATTTGTTTTAATAGCTGTCTCGTGAACTATTCATTAGTGTTTGACAGTTCTGTTTTCAATTAACTACACTATTCAATTCAATTTTGAACCATACTAGTGCAGCTATGATTCTCTTTTGAATGGAATTTAGTCGTTATCATTTTTCATGAGTTAGAAGACTGATCCTCAGAACTTATACAGTTGTTTCCATTCTTCTCACTCTCTCTGCATTTGGTTTTTTGTAATATTTTTAATTTAAAAGTTAAAAATAAAAGGCTCACAATAATTTGCCAAAACCGCGCAAATTACCTTAGTACCTACAAATTATTGCCCTCACGATGATACATTACTTTACCTCAAGGACACAACTCTCACTAAACCGCAATTCTACTTTAAACCTTACTACTTATGGCAAGTAGGTTAATAATGGTTCAGCGTTTATGTAGTGTGGCGTCGTAGTTGGTATAGTGGGGATGTGTAAAATTGGCCGGAGCGTCGCGGGCGCATATCGCACTGGAACAACGGCGCAGTCACGGCTCGCGGTCACGCGCAGTGCCGAGTCATGGGCTGGGCCAAGTGATGGGAGAACAGTAGGGATCCAAATTAGGTGGCTTTCAAATATTTAAAATAACATGCATATTATTAAAAAAAAACATTAACATTTACGTACATACACTGCACCATGTTTTCCATTGTCAATTTCAAAAAATAATGGTGGTTTCCTTGAACTTGGTATTTTTTCCATAATGTTTTGCTCTTTGTGTTTGAAATACAAAAGGCTTGAACACATCGGGGAAACTGGAATAAGATACAGTTACTGCGGAGTTTTTAATAAGTTAATGCTAGCTTCAATATCTGTTTACTGAGTCTAATAAACGGCTTAGGATTATTATGCTTTTTCTTTGAATATATCATAACTCCGCTATTTCACCATAATTTTTATAAAACTTAAATTGTTATTAAAATTCTAATTAAAAAAAGGTATGTAAGTATGTATGTATGTATATATGTATGACGTATGTAATCGCTTTAAGCTTGTCATTTATTACTTTCATAATGCCATTTATTTTCCCTCCTATGCGTTTGACATTTTGCCTCGCACGTCGGGTCGTGTGTGTGAATGACACTTTTACCTTTTGATGGTGACATATCAGAATACAAATTGTTTAGAAAACTTAGGTAGACAGTTACGGTAAAAATGTTTAGAAAGAAACAAACAATACATAATAAATGCCATGTGTCTTTTAAATCTTTTGAAAACTAATATTTTATAACCACAATAACAATTATGTCTTCATTTTTTTATCAGCATAACTTTAACCGAGACAGACTTATTTAAATACTCAAACGTTCTCTTTTCTCATGACAATACAACAATAAATTGTTTACAATAGAGCCCCCGTCATCCCCAATGCAGTCCCCAACACGCGACACATGTCTAAACAATTGACCAAAAAGTTCAGAAATCGCTCAACAATGCCTTCTTATCGACCAACATCTAGAGTGGCCATAGTTTGTTCAACCGTTGGACAATTAGATGCAAGTATTGCGCAGTCATTCCCTTCCCATATATTACAGGCCATTAGTCATTACCATCCGATAAGAGGAACCAATGCTGACTCATTTTTTTTGCGCGCTCTAAGACAGGTAACGAACAAAACGATTGATAAAGGCCATCGATGAGTTAATGCATGAGAATGCAATGATATTGATCAGGATGACGGCCGAGACCTTTAGTGATTTGGAAGGGCAGAGGAACAAGTTGAGGCAATCGCGGTTGGGAAATGTAAAGAGCGAGTCTTGCAACTCAAAGCTAGATTGTAAATACGAATAAAGTTTTTTATGCAATACGTGTTTATAATGGTCAATGTGCATGTGCAGCCAAATAATTAGATTTTAGGTTAGATTGTATTGCAGTTACGTATTATGGAAGTAGTTTTAGTAATGAGAGTTATTGTAGCGGGCAATAATTGTAGCTAGATTAAGCCTCGTAAGCCGGGTAAAAAACCAATTCCAATCTTTTTATGTTTAGTAAACATGTTTTTTTTTTAAATACAACCAGATGATACGTAAGGTTAATAAGGGTTGCTGCTTTTGATTGAACCTAAAAATAGAAAATATCCAACCATAATATCCAAGCTTTGCTTTTGATTTTCGAATTCTAACCTTAGGACTTAAGTCATAAGTTCATAACTTTGTTCATAAGTCTTTCAATATGATAATATCCTCACATTGGATATGTCCAAATCATTATAGTTAGCTTATCCCCTACCTCAGAATACTAGATTGCTTAAAAGTGCCACTGACACTTCAGCTGGGTCAAAATTACATACAATTTCTATTTGTCGGCAGTGAACGCGTTAATCCGCAAAGCTGAAACGCACACAGTAAAGGCATATATTCCGAGGACATTATATGCTTCCAAAAGATAAACTGAAAGCTTTATGCAAATCCCAGGCTAAACTTAAACACTCAGTGCACATGAATTTCTGCATTAAGTGCTGCCAGCGTATCTACATTTACCAACTGTCGTTGGCATCGTTGCATTCACCAACACTTTGCGATCGATTACTTACTTAAGCACTACATGTAACATGTAATATTGTACACGACAGTCAAATGACAAATTAAGAAGAGATTTAATCTCGCATGTTACTTAAGCATAATAGCTCTAATGTCTGTTATAGGTACATAGTCACGATAATTCGGCGCGTTCGTGACTGTACATTTTAATATTCTCATGTCGTCCGGTTGACGCGTTGCTATGCGTTGATACATCAATAAGGCACGGCAGTTTGAAAGGGCACTCGTATAATAAACCACAATATAAAGGCATTCGTCAAGGATCTTAATACAACAGTACAAGGATAATTGTTGTTTGATTTAACCGACGTATTTTTATTGCTCTATAGTCTATACCAACTGCCGAGCTTGCTTTTATAATGCGAATGTTTTGTTTTTGCAAGATGCCATTAGAATCTAGAGCTGAAAAGAATTCGTAATTCAAATTTCAAATAGTTGAAAGAAATAGAACCCCTAACGATATCTTGAATATTCGAATTTCAAACGACGCTGCAGGTGCGTTCTAAAGTCTTCGGTCGGCTTTATTTTATACTCTCTGCATTTCATTGCTTGAATGAGCCCTCTGTGGGGCTTTCAAGTACATTAGCGATGTTAATATGCGATAGTGATATTCATGATCGATCCTTTCATATTCAATGGCTCGTTGTTCAAAATGAATGGACTCTTGAACGTTGAGTTTACGATGTGAATCGGAACAGAATGGATTAAGGAGACTTATAATGTAGGCTGGTACCGATTTGAACGTTGTTTTTTGGTAGGGTCCTATTACATTTGCATGGATTTCTTTAACGAATTCCGCAAAGGAAGCGTCGCCGCAAATATTTCACAGATGTAATGTAACGTAACGTTATAAATCGGAAAACTTATAATTGGCATTTTTCAACGCTGTTTTTCCCTAAAATGTTTTCTTCTAATGGTTCGCCATATTTCATATTTTTATGTTAGGGGATAAATGTGTAGTGCTTAGCCGTGTGTTGGCGGCGTCATAACTTTATATACTGTCGTAAGTATATTTTATAAAGGAATATTGAAACGGTGTTGAGTCTCAATTTGTCTTTGACTCGACAAATAATGGTAGCGTCTGCGAAATACTGCGAATAGAGCCAATAAAACGGATCCAGGGCCTTTATTCGTTTCGCTATCCAATATGAGGCTTCGATTTGCAAACTGGGAAATATGACTGTTCCCTTGACAGCTTCTCTATTTCCTCGCCCTCGGCTGTATGATCGGGCAATATTCAAAGCATATTCAGTGCCAAATAATCGATATTGATACCTTTTTGCATGGGATTTAGGAAGCTTGGCATTTAAGGAGTTAAAGGCTTCATCCCAGTTTGTTTATAGTAGTAGTTGGAACACTTTTCAGATTGTGTTGCTCGATCTTTGTATTTTATACCCGTGCAGTATTTTTTTGTTTATCTTATTGCTAGGAATGTAATGAAATAAATCGATGTAAGTTCTATTTTTATTAAAGCCCTACGCTGTCTCAAGTTGGCCCCCATAAGTCCCTCTATTGCGCTTAATCCCCTCGTGCGATGAGGGGAACCTTAGCTCACATAAGAAAAATATTCGTAAACCTTTTACATCCAATCTGCATTGTCAAATTCATTCAAATTTGATTTACAAATCATAAGAAGCATTATAATGTGATTATTTAGAAGCCGTTCAAAGAATACATACCCGAGTTCTCTCAAATGTTATGTCATCTTCAGATCGATTACTATAGCCCCGTTAAACCTCTATTCAGGGCCTCTATTCAACACGGTAGGAACAATTATCGTTTTAGACCGGTTACCGTATTGGTAACGTTTTGATAGCTCTTATGTCGGCCGAGTTAAAAACAATACAATAAGACAAATAATGAATAAATAAATAGAGGCGCTGTTTTTTTCATCAATCTTACCCTGGGACCGCTAGCTTCGTAGGCAGCTCAAACAAAACTAACTACCTCATCTTAAAACACCGATCGCACTCAAGCTCAGTTTATTAACACGGCGGCCCTAACTCCACAAGCAGACGACATTCTTGGTCGACTATACGTAGGCGTAACTCAATGCAAACTTCCCATCCTTCATGATGGCAATCGCATTCCTCGCGTACAATCACGGCAGCGGCACAATGGTGGGATTGGCTTCTATCGTCTGCACGTTCGATGCTTATTTATTGTGAATGCTGCCAAGGACGCCGGTTATACCTGTATTTATTATATCCGATGGTTTTGTTAATTGTGTCAGGTACATCTTTAAAAGTCTGTGTGATTATGTATTTTTAATCAAGCCTATACTAAGGCCTGCGATCTTGATCTCAATAATCATAACGACTATCTGTCTCTATGTTAAGGGGCTTCCAAACGGGCCATATTTTCACTGCAATATGTGGCCGGCAACTATTGGGGTCCCTCTCTTACTCGTATGTTAGAGAAAGACACCAATAGTTGCCGGCCACATATTGCAGTGAAAATATGGCCCGTTTAGAAGCCCCTTTAGACTTGATTATTTTTCCTCGAAACTGTTAAACGTGAAAATACAGTTAGAAACAGAAACCTCGATGGTTTAGTTTTAAACATGATACCTTTTTCGTATGTTTTTGGTTGAGTCTTCGAAACCTTAAACCCCCTAACCCCAACGATGTTTTTTTATTTAACAGATGAGGAATATAACTTCCTTTATAAATATTGTGGTTATGTAGTAAACAGCAATTATTTGAATTTGATGCTATAATCAAGGCACGCGAAAACATACCTCTTGATTCTTGGGTGTGCGTAGCAGCAGCATAATTATATGGCCTCTAAAGTGATCTTACGGATTACTAGTGCTTTGGAATTACGAAATAACTCCGTCACAGGGATCATCCTGTCCATCATCAATACATTGACCGAAATTTAATAGATCTGAATGACACTGAACGGTAAATTTTCCTCTATATTCTTGCCCCAACGCGGCCGTGAGCTCAACGACATGACATGTGTATTGTTGCTTCCCACATATCCTTGATTAGTCACCATTTATTGTACCATTGTCCTTTGTATCGAATAGTGCTGTAGGCCCTCCGGGGTATAATTATGTTTCGAAAGATGCATGCTAACAGCTTACATGGCAATTCGAGCTTAGGCTTGGATAATAGTTACGTTTAGTATCATTGAGACGTATGTAAGAGTGTGAGAATTATCGGATATAATGACAATGTATTTTCTTGGAACGGGACTTGCATCTTAATTTTGTTGCTTATGATTTCTTACTTGAAGTAATTTCTTAATTAACAGTCTTAGTAACATAGATCTCCGATGTCTCTGATTTAATTTTATTGCAAGGGTAAGGCACGAGCACACATGCCACCTGATGCAAGTGGGATTTGTAACTTAAAGTCATTTGCATTCTCAAAGCAATCACTAACATGGAATGCCTCTGTGCGGCAACCTATCGCAAGTCAGATGTTTTTATAAGTTTTTTTTTGGTATCCGTTGTCTTTTTTAAGGATTGTCAAAAGAAGAGCGCTCTCATCTTTTCCTAAATGATTTTTCCCCATCTTAAACTTTTGAAAAAAATCATTTTAATTTTCATAATCTTAAAATGCAGTCGTTATTTCATTTACTAAAAATTGATTAAGCTGCTATGATTATTTAAATTCCTATCACGATTCTAAAGCACTAAAATACAAAACCACCAATATACGTATTCTTACGTCGTTTTTTTTCTGATTATTAAAAATGATTAATTAAATGAAATCAACATTTGAAACTTCCCTCCTGTAAGTAATGAACAAAACAACAATTAGAATAATTGGGCAAATACAGGAAGGGTGTGTGAATTTTACCGTTATTATTCGATAGGTATTAAAAAAAATAAGTAAGTTTAGATCTTAAGGATACTTCATTTAAAAAAAAAAAGTTGTTACTAGGTTCAGAGCCTCTATTCTACTCGATAAACTATATTGCTTTTGACATATTGTTATCGTATAGACAACGTTACGGTAGCTCTTATTTACTTCCACAGTAATCAAATGGCAATATGGTTTTCCCCGTAGAGTAGAGGTTCATTATATGTATGACAAATATTGGTTCCAACTTTAACCCGGCAATAAGTTCACACACTTTGTTAATGCGGATGATGAAAGCGTTTCTTTACCTTTGATATCGTAATCGTAAGTGGATAGTTTATCATGTCACTTTCCCTCGGCTTATGAATGAGCGAGGCAAAAAACAGAAACAGGTACCAACTTTAATGCAACGCCTGTATGTCAAGGCGATTTATTGCCTAATGTTTGTGCATGAGAAGCCTTTTGTTGCGGATTAATTAAATTCAATATCTATGTAAATAACGTGTTTTACAAGCTCTTAGATTGCTTCACTTCTTAGTTACTTTGTTTGTGTTAATTAGTCGCATCAAATTTCTAATTAAAGTAAATAAAATATTTAAAAATGGCTTCAATAAAAACCATTAATACGTTATAATGACAAGTCTCCTTGGAATGATACCGGTTTTGTATCTGGATGAAATAATTCATGAAATGAATTTCTTACTAGTATTTATCTATACATGCTAGAGTATAATTATAAATGGTAAACTTCTTATGTTTCTTTGTTAGCTTCCCACAACAAAATGGAAATTCGGCAAGGAGGTTGATTGTATCCTGGAAAAGGATAAAGGGCATTTTTCATCCCGTAAAATTGGTCAGTTTTAGAGCGAGTATTATTTTTTTGCCACCAGCTTGGATATACCTAAATACTTCATTCAAATAATATTTAGTCTAAACAATAATTACTGCAAAGTGTAAAGTTACATTGCGTTCTGCAGCTGCATTCAATTTTGCATTTAGCTTCCATGGCGGTGTTATTTTAGTACGTCATAAGGCATAACCTAAAATTAAACTAGACGTTCGCCGTCATACATTGTTCTGTTGCTTGGTGTTATTATTTATTAATAGCGGTAGAATGCTGGTTCGATAGCTCAGCAGCAGTTTCCAATCAGAGGCTCGCCCCTCTCAGAATCTCGATTCTGGGCAGTAAAACCCATATTGTCTTTGACCTATTATCGTATTATCAACGTTTTGATAGCTCTTATTTACTTGACAGTAATGGCGGTCGCGGTCGAGTTAAAAAAAATACCGTAACAAGTCAAAGACGATATGGTTTTTACCACCTAAAATAGAGGACCAGTAGGCCTAGTATGAAAATCCTGCTAACGTTTCGGTTGTCCATCGACTCGAAATGTATGGAGTCGATGCGATGGATATCGATTTTCGAAAATCGCTAACTTAGCGTTATGCATCTTAAATAGGCCCCAGAACCTGCGCACAAAGCTAGGACCTAGAGTCGGGTTTGAAAAGGGGAAGGGCAAACATTTGTGTGATGAGTGCGAATATTTGTTCCTAAGACTTAGATTATTTATATAAGTATATTTATCATTGTCCAATATTTATAGTGCGACCCTAAAGCTTACTTTGGGAGTTGCTGTTGGACTTTATTTAAGTGGCGGGATGCGTTATCATGGATCAAAAACTGTAAAAAAATGGCAGTTTCTATTGTTATCTATTTATTCATACTTACTTTAAGTGATTTAGATATACGGTAGCTTGGTAGAGTCGACGTGGAAGCAACGGTACTGAATACCAACACAACTAAAATTATACGGAAACGTAACTCGAACTTAGAAATATGTCATGCAAAGTGAGTCCTTATTCATGAAGTCTGGCATTCTACAAAGTTTTGACGTTTAGATGTTCTCTTGGAATTTATGCATCTCTCTTCAATGACAAACATACCGGAGAACTCGCTCATTCGTAGGTAATTATTAGATGGCTCTCGTGGTTTTATCATTTTATGCAATGCAATTCAGATATTTTCTTATACTTGTAGTAAAAGGCGGTATTACTTGCCAAATTTCATAGTTCTAGGTCAATGGGAAATACCCTATACATTTTGATTCCCTCGAGAGTGTCGAAATACACGTTTTTTGCCACATAAACGGCCGTATCTTTTTTTACGTAAATGTAGATGTTTGATTTTTTCACATCTTCAAGGGACTGTAGATTTGAGTAGGTATATGGTTTAGATTTCAACTCGATACCTCCACGCGTTCCCGATATAAAGGGTCTTGACACACAGACAGACGGACAGACGGACAACAAAGTGATCCTATAAGGGTTCCGTTTTTTTCCTTTTGAGGTACCTACGGAACCCTAAAAAGTAATTTTAACTAATGATTAACTCTGCGTTATTACTCCTTGCTCGTTAATAAACGTTAAAGTAAACTTATAGAGTATTATACAGTCTGTGATCAATTATAAGGTGCTTCGGGTTTGTACTTCTCTCTCACTCGCTCTTAACAAGAACGTATGAGAGCGAGTCAGAGACAAGTATACTTCGTTCACTGCAACCCTATGAACTCACGGACACCGCTTTGCGCCGCAATTGTAACGGCACATCAAAGCGTGCAAACTATTTGAACGAACGAACTATACAAATCCGAAGCACTGTACTTTATAAGTAGTTTAATGGTATAAATTACCTCAATATAAAGAGCCACATTAGCCAAAACGTTTCAACAGATGCTAAACACGCTTATTGCCAAACGGATGCGCGCGCGCATAAGTCACGGTTCACACGAGCGGATATTGCTGAATCGGCCATTGTTCTCGATCGCTATTAATCAAAGAAAATGTCTCTGCCCTGTTTGCGCTCCCGAAAACTCGGTCACGCACTCTGCCCGTGCGCAACTTGGCAGTAACGAGTAGTATAATATTGGGCATTCTGGCCCACCTCGTTCGATCGGGCGAAAATTTCGCCCTCCTCACTCGTGTGATCCAAATGCCCAATATTATTTTGTGGATTTCAAAATTTGGGTTTGCGCAAAATGAAACAATCGCGCTAACGTGCGCGTTTCGCAACATGTAACGGAAATTGGGTTTGTGCTTAAAATAAAACGATTATCTCTCGCGTTAACATACGTATTTAACAAATAACACGTCGTAACGGAAATTGGGTTTGCCCAAAATGAAATGATCGCGTTAACGTGCACGTTTGCAACGGGAATTATTAGCTAAAAACAATCGCATCAAAATTGTTATATATATGTGAAAACGTAGTCGTGATTTCCCTTAATTGGAATAAGTCTTTCATGCAAGTAAAACGTACCTATGCATCGCTTGAGAAATTTTGAAGAAATATGAAGTTTGTAAAACAAAATCAGAGCTTGCAGTTGGATCTTGTTTTTTCAGCTCGCAATAAGCCTTGTGTACGTCATGGTGAACTTTTACCTTACAATATTCGCAGTATAATTTGCGGTCCTTCTAATTGCGGGAAAACTAATTTAATGGTTGGTCTTTTACTTCATGAACAAGGGTTACGGTACCAAAATGTTTATGTTTACTCAAAAACCCTTTTCCAACCTATGTATCGATTTTTAGAAGAAGTATTAGCGTTAGTTCCAACGGTTACATTTCAAAAATATTGTGAAAATGAAGAAATACTTAGCCCAAACGAAGCTAACTATAACTCAATCATGATATTTGATGATGTGGCTTGTGAAAACCAAAACAACATAAGGGATTACTTTGCAATGGGAAGACATAAAAATATTGATAGCTTTTATTTAAATCAAACGTACAGTAAAGTACCAAAACAATTAATAAGGGATAATGCTAATTTAATAATTCTTTTTAAGCAAGATGATGTTAATTTACGTCATGTTTATGATGAGCACGTTGGAACCGATATGTCATGGTCGCAGTTTCGTGAAATTTGCGCTAAAGTATGGAACGCACCTTTCAGCTACTTGGTTATAAACAAGGATTGTAACAAAAATTCTGGATGTTATAGAATGGGGTTTGATACATTCATTACTGTAGATTAATATACTTAAGTACATACTTATTGAATAGTATTCGAATAATCGTTTATTATATTAAATGAATCCAAAGAGAACGGACATGAGCTCGAAAGTCGAGAAAGTTAATGAAGATAAAGTGCTAAAGGAAAAGATACTCCGGTCAGCCGAAGCAGTTAAAAAGAAGGTTAAACTTATTCGCGATGTAAAAACAAACAATGATATGATTCTGGAATCTGTTTTAAAACCAATTACAGAACCGCTTAATGAAATAGTTAAAGTTAAAAATGAGAATAATTACTTCAATACTAATGATGATGATTTTGATGACGGATTGCAATGGGGAAAGTTAGTAAAAAGAATTAAATATAGCCCAAGTGAAGAAAAGAAGGAATCTATAACTGATCAAACGGTTGTGAGGAATTTTTCTCAATCTAGCCTTGTTAATAAAAATGATGAGGATGAGACATCAAAAGATAATGAAAGTGATGTAAGCGATGAAGTGGAAAGTGAACATTTTAATGATCAGGATTCTTCAAATAATATTTCATTTAAGACGACTGATTCTTACGCTTCTCCTCGTGACGATCCTAAATTTCAAAAGCAATATATTACCAACTTAAATATACCTTTTGGTATTCGAACGGAACGGGACAAGCTAATGTTGGGAACCTGTCCGGTATACACTACAAATGACAAAAAACTGAAAGTAAATGGTCATACTTACTATTTAACGCCAGGTTTATTCGAACTGCTATATAAGAAAGTACCGGATTTAGATATTGTAACTGAGGATGACAGATGTAATTATAAAACCTTATTATTAGAAACTAATGCACATAGAAGAGAGTTTAATCCTAATAAACCAATAAAAAGCAACAAAGGCATGAAATATTTATATGTAATAAGACCTCTTTTTAAATTAGCTAAAGAACGTTCAGTAAGTGGTGAAGGACTACCGACGATGAAAAATGTTAAAAACGATGTGTCATATGTATATTGGGATAACCCAAACGAATTAGTAGAAAGGTTAAAATTACTTATAGCTTCTCGTGATGCTGGTAATACAGGATTGGATAATGAAATCATATCTATTATTGAAGAACTACAAGAAGCGGGATTAGTGAACAATGTTAATATATAAAGCAGTTACTTTACTATTATCGTTAGTCGAAGCAGAACTTTTGGCGTAAAAATATATCATAAAATGAACATAGATAAATTTGGTCACCATGTTCATAAACGTTTACGTGTAGCAGGTGTATCTGAAGTCAACGAACTTAAAAGTCAGGCTTTGCTTCGTTCAGAAGACGGAGATTTTGATTTACAATCACTGAGATTAAAAGGCGTTGCTCATCCTTTGTCGGCTGATGATGCAGTAAATAAGGAGTACGTCGATCAGCTCGTTCAGAACATTTATGACAAGAAGTATCTAGATTCTTTAATCAAAGTTATAAATTCTCAAATTCATCAGCTCGCAACTCAGTTGAAATTGAACTTTTATACAAAAAACGAGGTAGATAACATTGTAAAACAATTAAGCAATGGCAAAAGAACAAGTAGTGAACGAGATCCACAGATCAGCTCGTAAAAACTTTAAGCGACGAGCAGTTGTTTTAAAAGGCATTCACGATTTGTGGCAAGCAGATTTGATTGACTTACAAAAATTCCATAAAATAAATAAAGGAAATAAATATATTTTAGTTGTCATTGATGCATTTTCAAAGTACGCGTGGTGTATTCCGACAAAATCGAAAACTAGACAAGAAGTTAAAAATGCATTTCAACAAATTATAAAGTCAGCAATCCAAATTCCTAGAAACTTGCAGACAGACTTTGGAAAAGAATTTTACAATAGTGAATTTGATTGTTATTTAAAATCTTTAGGAATAAATCATTATTCAACTTATTCAATTAAAAAGGCATCAATTGTTGAAAGGTTAATAAAGACGCTTAAAAACAAACTGTACAAATATTTTAGTTTAATTGGAAATTATAAATGGGTTGGAAAACCTTTAGATGATATAGTCAAATCTTATAATGAAACTTTTCATAGTACAACAAAATTTAGACCAAATGATGTTAATTTTGAGAATGAATCGGAAGTAAAGAACAATATTAAGAAACGTCAACAAAATCTATATCATAAATTAAATAAATTCAATGTGGGAGATCGTGTACGTATAAGCAAGTATAAAAGCGCTTTCCATAAAAGTTATACGCCTAATTGGTCAACAGAGCTATTTACTATTAAACAAGTCAGTAACACTCAACCGTTTACGTACCATATAGAAGATCAGCGAGGAAACACTATTCTGGGCACATTTTACGAACAAGAACTTCAAAAAACTAAGTACCCGGACGTTTATCTCATTGAAAAGGTGGTCAAAAAAAAAGGGAATAAATTATACGTTAAGTGGTTAGGACTTAATGATAGTGAGAACAGCTGGATTAATAGAAGTGCCATTGTATGAATATATTTATATAGTTACTCGCACAAAAAATGTCATTAACATATAGGATATGAAAGGAAGAGGACTTTTAAACAGTGTAATTAATCACTTGCCTTTTGAATTACACTTACCTGGTTACAATTATTGCGGACCAGGCACTAAATTGCATAAACGGTTATTAAGAGGTGATAAAGGAGTTAATGAATTGGATGACGCGTGCATGAAACACGATATAGCTTATGATAAACATTCTAACCTAACAGATCGACACCGCGCAGATTTAGAACTTTATAAAATGGCTAAACAGAGGTTGAAGTCGAAAAGTGCTGGAAAAGGAGAAAAACTTGCTTCATGGTTAGTTAGCAAAGTGATGAAATCTAAAATGAAAGCTGGTGCAGGCATAAAATCATTTAAAGGTTTGGTTACAAAGATGCGGAAGGAACTGAAAAGAAACAAATCAAAAGATAAAGGCACTACAATCACCCGAGCTCTTGCGCTCGCAAAGAAAGTATTTACTAGAAACAGTAAAATTCATATTCCGCGTTTAATACCGATTCCGAAAACTGGCGGTATATTACCACTGATACCTATTTTTGCGGGACTTTCTGCGTTGGGATCATTGGCTGGAGGAGCTGCTGGGATAGCTAAAGCTGTTGGTGATTACAAAGCTGCAAAGAAAAACTTAACCGAATCACAACGTCACAACAAAATGATGGAATCTATTGCATTAGGTAAAGGATTGCACATTAAACCGTACAGAAATGGAAAGGGATTGTGTTTAGAATACTCAAAAAACTAGTCAACAGGCTTCCCAGACGTGCTCTCACTAATATAGATATTTTAAAACACTCTTCAGATATTCCTCATTTCCGTGGCGTTTATATGAGAGATAATTTGCCAAAGCGTTCGAATAGAGTAGAGTGCGCAATTATTAATTTAGATAGTTCTGAAAACCAAGGGACACACTGGGTAGCCTATGTCAAAGATAATAATTACTGTGAATATTTCGATAGTTACGGCGATCTTCAGCCTCCAATAGAATTAATAAAGTATTTAAAAAATAAAATTATTTCATACAACTATGTCACTTATCAAAAGTTTAATACTGTAAATTGCGGTCATTTATGTTTGAAATATTTAAAGCAATTTTGGAGTAACCGTTTAAATATCTCTGTTCAATAAAAACCATATCATTCACATGATGTCTTTCACTTTGTCCATAACTGGAACCTCTTCTACCCTGATCACAAATCATTCACCAGCTTTTCAACTAAATGGTGAATATGAATGCGGGTTACTATATTTTTCGACTTTTAACTCTATACCTAATATAGACTATAGAAATAATATGTTTTATTATGGCCAAAATGAAGTAGTTGAAATTCCTGAAGGGTCATACGAACTTCAAGACCTCGACGATTACCTGAAAAGACATCTGAAAGGATGTTCATTTTCACTGACATGTAATAATAATACGTTAAAGACGTCTATATTGTGTTCTAAAAATGTGTATTTTAATAAAGAAAATTCGATTGGTAACTTACTAGGTTTCGGTCAAGAAACTATTCAAGCTAATATATTAACAGAGTCTCCTTTTCCTGTGTCCATTCTCTCTACAACTATAGTGCGAGTTGAATGTGACATTGTGAGTGGTTCATTTATTAACGGAAAACCAAGTCATATTATTCACGAGTTTGTGCCTAATGTACCACCAGGCTATCGGATTATAGAAACACCTAAAAACGTTATTTATTTTCCTCTTAATCAAAACAGTTTAAGCTCTTTAAAGTTAAGAATATTGGATATAAACGATAACTTAATCAATTTACGCGGTGAAGAGATCCAGATATATTTGCATCTCAGGAAAAGATGATAGATTTCAATAAAAGATTAGTTTCGCGCAGTACAATTATTAGTACGCATTGTGCTGTCAAGAAAAGAACACCTAAAAATCAGCTTACGAGGCTTTCCAAGGAAAATAAAGAATTTCTTAAAACTATTGGTTTATTAAAATGAGTATTCTAAACTTAACAGAAACTTTCGGCTACGATAACACAATAGAAAGTTTTGAATTCCATTCCTACAAACCTTACGTAACAAGTTTCAATTTTAATGATGAAATCCGTATACCAATAAACCAACAAGATCTATACGTGTTACCTTCTGAGAGTGCCTTATACATAGAGGGAAACATGGTAGTAGTCAACAGAGAAACAAAACTACCGGTGGCCAGTGTTCAGTTTACTAATAACCCTATACTTCATTTGTTTCAAGATATTCGATATGAGCTTAATGGAATCGAAATAGACAAAATTAAAAATGCTGGAGTTACAACTACTATGAAATCTCTCTTATCTCTAAATGAACATGAATCGAGAATGTCAAAGTCATGGGGTTGGGATGTCAACGGTACAAAAGTTACGCATGGGTCGTTTTCTGTATGCATTCCTTTAAACAAGATTCTTGGTTTTGCAGAGGATTACAATAAAATAGTTATAAACTGTAAGCATGAACTTATTCTTTTGAGATCCAATACTAATTTAAATAGCGTTACATTAAATACAAATGAATATATAGATAACATTACGATATCTAAAATAGTATGGCGTATGCCACATATAAAAGTTTCTGATCGGGAAAGGTTAAATTTAATGAAGTGCTTGGAAAAAGATCGTGCTATTCAGATAGCATTTAGAAACTGGGATCTTTATGAGTATCCACTTTTACCGAAAACATCAAAACATTCCTGGGCAATCAAAACTTCATCTCAAATTGAAAAGCCACGATATGTTGTTATCGGATTAAAAACAGATAGAAAAAATATGACTAACAAAGATATGACACACTTTGATCATTGTCATTTAAGAGATGTAAAAGTTTTTTTAAATTCAACCTATTTTCCGTATGAAAGTTCTAATGTTAGTTTCGCAGCTGAAAAATTCGCTATATTATACGATCAGTATGCTAAATTCCAACAGTCGTATTATAACCGCAGTCAAGCGCCGTTGCTAAGTCCGCAAGAATTTAAGGATAAAGCACCTCTGTTTGTTATCGACTGCTCTCGGCAAAACGAAACCTTAAAAACGGGTTCAATAGATGTGAGAGTTGAATTAGAGTGTGAACAGGACATACCCGGTAATACTGCGGCTTACTGTCTTATTTTGAATGATAGCATTGTAGAATACAAACCGTTGACCAATATTACCCGAAGGATATCATGAGCTCAGACTGCTTGTTTGTAGATCTCCAGGGGTTTAAATCATCTACAAATGAATTTATTCTTAAAGAATTTGCGTATAGTACAAATGAATACACGCAAGTATTTTTAATAAAACCTCCGTATGCATTTTTTACTTTATCGGAAAAAGAAAAAAGTAATGTTATATGGATAGAGAAAAACCTCGGTATCTTATGGCGTGAAGGATTCATTGATTATAGAGAGTTTAAAAGAATGATTTATGTTCACTTAGAAAATAAGAAAATATTTGTAAAAGGGTTAGAAAAAATTAAATGGGTTAAAGATTTGTGTGATAATTGTACTGTAATAGACTTGGGTGAAAAAGGTCTTCCTAATTTTCAATCAATGCATCAAAAATATTGTAAAAACAGCGGCACATATAATTGTTTAATTCATAAAAAAACTTGTGCGTTAAAAAATGTATTATGCATTAAAAAATGGTACTTTGAAAATAATTTAGAACTGTATTCTCATATCTGATTTCAAAATAAATGATATTATTGACAAACATATTTTTTATTTCACCTATTCAAAGAGAATTATCAATTACCGAAAAGTTTTTCCACTAAATTGAATTAATATCGCTGTCAGTCGAGATGAAGAAAAACGTGTCGGTAAAAAAAAAACTCTTAAGGTCACTTGCAGCTTTTTCTTAGTCCAGTAATGTTAAAATATATGATAGGTACTATTACTGTTAAATCTAGTTTAAAAGTTATATCGAAATTTAAAAAAGCTGCAAGGGGCCATTAATAACTGCAAAATGAAACAACAAGTTATTTTCATTATATTTATTTACTTACTATGTTAATTACAACAAAATTAAACTAAAACTACAAACTAGCACTGTATCCACTCAGTTTTTTTGAAATCTTATGTATCACACTTTCGGCATGATCTATAACTTCATCGTAATTATCGTCCGCCAAATATTGAGCACTCAACATCACTTTGTCTTCATCATCACTGTCTTTGTTCAGGTCAATTATCTGTATTTTTAGTAGTCTCGTACCTTTCCCTGCTTTATTATTTATTATAAATGATGGCAGACGGTCGTGACCACTTCTTTTAAAAACTTTATTGGAAAAGTTTCGTTTTGATCTTTTTTCTTTATTTTTTTTCTGGATTCCGCTTTTAAGTTTCTTCACCAGCTCGCTGTCTTCTTCTTCTTCCACTAGGAATTCCTCCAATGGATCCTGAGCATATTGCGAAAATAGGAAAGTGTCTTGTGTTCCTTCCATATTCTGAAACAAGATAAATCAAAATAAATATTTTAATATTTTGCTTGCTATTTGTAGACAAAAAAAATAAAAATAAAAATGCAAGACGATAACATTTACATAAATAGATCGAGTCTAACTTGAATAAATTGTTAATATATAAATATATCAAATGTTTGCTTACCACACCGGGGCTGAGGATATGAAGCTCGTAACAACTTGTAAAAACTTGTAACTTCGTTCTGAAGATAGACTGATGTTTGGCTGAGTATTATATGAGCCTTTATTTATAACGATTAGAATTCATGAATCGACAAAATTACACCACAATTGACGAACAATTTCAGTCAGTATCGTATAACGCGGTCATAGCTGACTCGACAAGGCGTCAGCAGCTAACCTGCTGATTGAGAAACATGCTAATTTTAATATTTCATTTTAAGTAAGTATTTTTATCGGCTAATTAGAAAGACAATAAATTTTAGAATACCGGTGTTTTTAATTTTCACGCAAACTTTGATTATCATTGAAGAAAATCTATTTTTAACATTTAACTGTCTTTCTTTCTTTAGCTAATAAATTCACTTAATTAAAAAAAGAAATATAAATCATTTTAATGAATAGGTTTGTATTTTACTCATATAAATTAAAGTTCATTCATTTCACAAATAGCTCACTAATTAGTTTGGAGTTAAATAAAAAAATAAAAATAAACATACACCTCTTGTGAAATGGAGAACCAATTATTTATGAGTAATTAGGTAATTAAAAATCCAAACACAAATTGCACTAGGCATATGTACGTTTATTCAAATAGCAGTACTAATAGGTATTTACATAACATATAATCATAAATTGTTTCTTAATACTAACATATTACTTATTTTAACGGTATACATTTCTGGTAAAGTTGTAGATTTACAATTCAATTTATTTAACGAGATTTGAATACATTCGCTTATAATTTATAAAAACTACAATATCGATCTATGACCCCATGCTTTAGTTGAAATTTTGTCTTTTAATGTAAGTCGCTTATCGTCTTTACTGGATAACGCAATTTTGTTAACAGTTTGCGTAAAGATTTCATGTTTAATAGATTTAAATAATATATTTTTTTTCCTAATAACCGTATTCTTGAACAGAACATCCTTATAGTCATCTAATGTTAATTCTCGGACACCAGGCTTTTTTACTCCTTTTGCTTTTTTGAGTAATGAATTTTCGCTTTTGATACAATACAACTTGGAACGTAGCCCTACAAACTCAGTGATAAGCTCGCCCCCTAACTCGTCTTTAAATAATCCCGGAACCTTTTTATTTATCAAGGGTATCTGAAACTCATTTGATTTGTTATAATTACTTGTATCAAAATAATGTATAAACTTATTTTTCAAATCGTCGTAAAAGTCAGTGGTTTTAATATTATAAATGAAACTGTCAGTATCTGTATAACAGAGAGAAACACTTTCATTATAATAAGGTTTTATTACAGAGTAGTGGAATTGATACATGTGACTCTTAGAAAGCTCGAGTATCGCGAATCCTATGTATATCGGTTTATCTAAGACAACTCTCTCCGGTTTCATTTGAACAGCGACTAAATTATCCGAAAATGTCGTGGCGCTGTGAAAATTTGGTCGTGCTATTAATTTACTTGCTGTTACAAACTTCTTTGTAGAGTTTCTCTCATCACTCCACTGATTTACTAACTTAACATCTACACGTCGTTCACTATCCTCGAGAGTCTTGCCAAAAACAGCGTTATTTTTTAATTTAAAAAGATTCTGTTGAAATGGAGTTTTTGCATTTTTTCTTAGTTCTGTATTTAAATCTATATATTTTTTCAAAAAGGGGCTTTGTCGGAAGGTGATTACCCGGTGAATTTTATTAAGAGTCAAACCATTACGCAAGCACGTTTTTAAATGTACATAATGAATGACGTACTCATATTTATCATACAAATTTGGGATTAATTTCGAATTTTTCCCTCCTGGAGGTACAAATTTTTGTGCACAGAAGGGATAATCGTTATGCAAATGATGTAACTCTTTAGGGTAAACTAAGTCGACCTCAAGAATAAATCCAAATTCTGCATCGTCTGAAATTGACATAAAGTCTAATTGCTCTATTTCCTCAGAATCTAGAAAGCGAAAATCAGATATGGGTAATGAATGACTCATACTATATCCGTATAAGTTGTTACAATCAATGTATACAAGAAACGAGTCGGGTTTACTGTCATCATAAGTTTTCATATATTTATTATTAGCAAGAGCATGTCTGGTAGAGCACATGCAAATTCCGCCTCGAATGCCTTTTTGAATAAGACGAATGATTTCTAAATCAGATATCAACTCTAATTTTACGCCAGTTTTCAATAACATCGCGTCAAATGACAAACTCGGCACGGTTAAATAGAATGCAGGATCTAATTCATAATGAATCTTACAAATTTTTCGAAAATTTTCAAATATGTCTGACAAAAGCAAAACGTCAGTTTTAATATAGAGATCTGTATATTCACCCATGTTTCTTATTTGAAATGTCTCCCATACACGTTGAGCGTGCTCATAGTCAGAGTCTGTAATTTGTTCCGCAGAAAGCGAGTTATAAAACGAACTCTTTTCAGGTAGCTCAATTTCTGTAAATTTATCCCAGCCGGTCATATAATCGTAAGGATATACTCCTTTGCGTAGTAATAAATTAAACTCTTCTAATCGAGGATAAAAGTTACTTAAGTGGAAAAACTCTGATCTACATAAACCCTTAGCTAACTCTTCTAAACTAGCACCTAGAAATTTAAATGAATCTACAAACCGTATTTGCACATACTGATCATTAGATAACCTTAAAAATTTTGTAAATGAAATATAGTTTTCTTTATTTTTAGGTATTACTTTTATAGGTCCAGAACATTTACCCAGTTCTTTGATAAATAAATGACAGTCGTATCCAGACAAATTGTGGAAAAATATAGGAATAAGTTTAGGCACTCGAAAACGTAAGTTACAGTATTGATGGGCCGCTCCGCGATAAAACCCTGTTAAATGACAGTGATCTCTAACTTTATCACCAAACAAAGGGGTTTTGCAAATGTGACAATTTTTTGCATTTTTGTACGCTAAAGCATCTTCATCGTCGAAAATCATAGGAACCTCTTTATTTAAGATCTCATGTATTTCATTTACATGTCTGTACAAGTACTCTAAAAACTTGGATACGCAATCGGGTCCGCGATACTGAATAAAACGATTCAGACTTCCGTCATAAGAACAAACTATGTAATACGCAAAAGCTGCAGGCTTATGAATTTGTTTATTTGAGGTGAAGCTAATCGATGGTGCTTGCTCGCAACCCTGGTAAGGTTCAAGAATAGTTTCAAAGTCAGCGTACACTACAAATGGTACGTCTTGTTTACGATCGAAATTTTTAAATTGCAGATATGTACCTTTATCTGGAAGTACAGTAGCAATTCCACTACAAACATGCATATCATATTTGTATTCTGATACAAAAAATATGAGACAGTCTTCGCAAAAATAAAGTTTACCATGATGCTTAGTAATTTGAGAACGTACAAGACGCGACAAGTCACGAATCAAAACATAATGCGAGTTATTACCGCGCTCGATTAAAAGTAAATTGATCCTATGTTTCCTTTTGTACTCGGACCTGTAAAGAGGTCCTACAACAGTTCGATTGTTTTTTAAAGAATACACATTAATACTGATATCAGTATTATCGGATTCAAATGTCTTAATATCAGCAAAGGTGACAGGGAAACTCATATTATCAGTTTTTAAAACAGTCTTAAAATAGGGATACGACGATGTACGCTCACTATGATGTGAGGACGGGTAAATGGCGGCAACAATGCACCAGAGAAAACAATAGTCATCGTTATTGCGAATATTTATGCAAGCCTTTTTATTTTTTATTAATTTAGGCAAATCCACGTAAGATGACGCTTTTAATGGATCAAATTTATTGACATTTATTTCTAAATACAAATTTGATAAAAATGTCCAACCAGAATCGCGGTCTTCAAATTCCTCTACCTTTTTTCTTATAGTTATAAAGAATTTTTGAAAAAGCTTCTCCAAATCATAATTTTGATGCACAGAAAAATTTTTTGTTGCGAAAGACTTAATTTCTTGCCTGTCATCTTTGAATAAAAGAAAATTGCAAAAGTATTCGAAATTAACTTTAAGGCTCACTTGTTTTTGAAGCGCATTTTGTAAAATTCTTAAAAATTTGCATTTCAAAGAGTTCAAAAATACGTCAGGTAAACAAGTTTTAAAATCATCAGTAGCAATTATCCTATATGACGATATGCGACCTTTAAAAGCTGAGGAAATTTGATAAACCTCATCGTTTAGTTCTACAACGGAATTATTTTTATGTTTATTACTTTTTAAGTGACCCACCCACTGTTTTCTTTCTACTCTGATGGAGCACTCTGAGCAAAAAGGCATATTTATGTAAGTTTATTCAGATTACAACACAATAAAAAATAATAAGAGCAAACAGACATTTTACGCAAACGTTAAAATAATACTGAATTACTTGTTGTTAGAGTAAAATTTAACGTCAGCCTCTACAAAAAGTTCTTGAAGTCGTTGAACAAATTTTTGCAACGAGTTCCACTGTGGTGTTTCACTGTTGATTTGAGCCTTAACTGCAAGAAGGGCTTTCTTCCAACGCTGATCGGGCAACTCACCGCGAATGTCTTCGGTGTGAGAGACCTTCAGCTCCACGAAGAAGTCTCCCTTCAGAACGCATGCTCGTTTCGTTGCTCCTGTCGGCAGTCGGTTGATTATAGACGAGTCGAGCGCATTTGAAGAAACAGAGGGTTTCGGCGTAATATTAAAATCTTCCGGGAATATACCAAACAAATCATGAGGGTTTTGGTTTCCTTTTATCTTCGATGCGGCAGAACTGTAAAAAACAATTAAATCAGTACAACCACCTTGATGTTAGAAGGTTTACTAGAATTACCTTTTAAAAAGATAATGAATAAGATAGTAAAAACAAATACCTGGTTGATGATGATTTTCGTTTCTTAATGGTTTTTTTCGATTTGAGATTATCTTGGCTTACGCTGTCCTCTGAATCAGATCTAAAACAGGATATATGGATAATTATTAATCGTTTTTGTTTAAAAACATACATTAACAGTGAAAACAAGTCAACGGGAAATATACCTATTTGCTGCACTTCTTTTTTGTTTTCCAAATTTTGAGGTGACGGGGGTCACGTTAGCAGCAACGATGCTTTCAAATTCGGTATCAGACCTATAAATAATAAATAATTGATATAATTAAATCACTGAAACATTTTAAAGTTATTTGGGAAAAAAGTGTACTTACTCACATTTTAACAGTAGCGAGATGAAACAGCAGGAGGTGGTAATGCACTGGGCGGTAAGCTGGCGGACGAGGTGTAGGGCAGCGGTGGCGGTAGCTGGAAGTCTCGGAGCACAAAAAGAACGCAGTTGTGGAAGTTGACAAATAAATAGCGAATTCTTGATGACTTTGTTACATGCGCCAGGGGTGTTACTTGAGTAATTTTGCATAAAGCAGTTAATATCGCTATTATTAATTTAATATTATTGCTATTTCTATTGCACTGGAAGAACCAGTGAGAGAAGATTCCATCTTCACATCCATATTGTGGTAATTAACATTATTTTTATTATAAGTAGTGTAAATTGGTTTTTTTCTTTAAGCTTACATGTTGTGATAGTTTGAATGTTTATTCCAGTAACTGTTAACATTTAACTAGGGTTTCTCACTGGTAAAATAATTATATCAAGTTTAATGAACGAAATGTATTCAAAATGTTCGACACAATTAAAAGTATTGTTACCAATTATAACATTATTTGATACATTTACGATAGTGCCAGCCCTCAAAATGTATATTCTTGCATATTTTTAATGGGGCCACCGGCGTTGTGCAATTTCCTTCACATCGATTGAAAAAAACATGTTGCGTAATTGACCAATGCCTAATTAATAAAATGCAGGAATATTTGTTAAATCAACAAATGAAAAAAAATATATATATTAATTTAAATTATTTACGCAAATGTACTGGAAACAGAAAAAGTATTTTCCCGAACAAGCGAACTTGACAAATCGATTTCTTAATCCAGAAAACACCTGTAATTGTAAATTTATTGTAATTCCAACATTGAATACAAAAATTAAATATTACCAATATAAAGAATTTAACAATGGTTTCATCATAAGCGCCCTCTATAGGCTAAGTACTGAACTAATATAATAGCTTAATGAATGCATTACACTTTCATATAAGTTGCAAATGGTTTCGATTAATTCCGATAGATTAAGCAAAATATTCGTTATTCTACGCCACCTATGTTCATTTGCGTGAAATCATCACAATAATAGCGAGCGTCCATGGTTGAAATGTGATCGCGGATCTCATACCGCCCGGTCTTCGAGTTCTAATTACAATTACGCAAAACATTGTATGTCGCATGCGATTATATTTTTAGCTAAGCTTAATTTTGCACACAATAAAACTGATTTTACATCAATATGTTAAAGTGAGATATGTTTTTTTAGAAATGTATTAATATATAACGTTCCTATAGATGGCATTACAATAGCATTAAAATTAACTGGAGCACATTTATGCGTTGTTTTCTTGCGTTTTGGTTTTACAAACCAAAAATCAGTTGAACTAACGAATTGTTTATAAAACATCTTATAGTTTCGTAATTTAAATGATGATAAGACTGGTTTTATACAACCGAAAACCAGTTAAAACCTACATCACGCTATTGAAGTTTTTATACTCAGGTTGATATATATAGTAAGAACTTTACCAAATGCATAAGTGTCTTAGTACTCCTTGTGACCTACCGGCTTGGTTGTGCTAAGTCCCAGCTTGTCAATCTCGATGCTCGATTTGATCACCCTTGCACTGAGTATTGCTGAACTATCTCGAATATTTGGGAGGGATTCTGTTACTATGCGGTGGTAGATAACGGATGAACTCGTCCCTGGTGAAGGATGCAAACTCACTATGTACACAAAAGCGGTCATACGACCACCGGGAACTAAGCGTCCTGGGTGACCCGATCTTGTCTGTGGAGCCTGATCACCTTCACGACAAGTTGTACAAACGCGTCTGCGCTCCGGCCAAGTGCGAGGTGTTTAAGCTTTTGCATTTTACGAAATCAACTAATATTCTTAGTTTAACTTGGACTTTAAGAATGTATAAAATCTATACCTCCATTTTACGCAAACCCAATTTTGAAATCCACAAATAATGTCACGCATTTGGATCATACGAGTGGGGAGGACGAATTCGCTCGATATCGAAAAAGGTGGGACAGAATGCATGCATGAATTTCATTTTGCGCAAACCCAATTTACGTTACGACTTGTTATTTGTTCAATACGCATGCGAGAGATAATCTTTTTATTTTAAGCACAAACCCAATTTCCGTTACATGTCGCGAAACGCGCACGTTAGCGCGATTATTTAATTTTGCGCAAACCCAAATTTTGAAATCCACAAATATCGCTCGATATCGAAAAAGGTGGGACAGAATGCATGCATGAATTTCATTCTGCGCAAACCCAAATTTTGAAATCCACAAAATAATATTGGGCATTTGGATCACACGAGTGAGGAGGGCGAAATTTTCGCCCGATCGAACGAGGTGGGCCAGAATGCCCAATATTATACTACTGTAACGCACTGGAGATCGCGTTAACGACTTAAATATTAAAAAATATATTGTGTGATGAGCGCGAGTATTGTTCCTAAGTCTTGTATGTTTTATATGTATTTATTTAAGAATATATTTCTCTATACAAGTACGAGTATGTTTATAGTTCTCTAGTAATTATAGTACAAGCTTAAAACTTAATTTGGGACGGGGTTATTATCCAAAATGTTCTAATATTTTTTTATTAAATAATATTAACTAGATTTAACATTATCCAATTCAAAACATGGTCACTACCACGTGATAATTGGCTTCATTTTAAATTGGGTTGATATTTTTTTCTCGCATTTGATTATGGTTAAGCATGTATTTATTGTTTCGCTTTGTTGCTTAGGGCGTTTCCTTCATTGCGGAATAGCTAGAGAAAGTGATAGGTACCTTCCTTTGTTCTTTCTTCCCGAGAAACAATTCGTTAAAATGAGCCATTATTTTCTTCTGATTAAACATCTAGTTATAATAAGAGATCAATGGTAACCCGCCTTAGATCGTAACCCAAATCCGATGGTTTCAGACCGTCCGGTTACAAAGGCCGATCCGCCGCTCCATTGAAGTCCCTTGATGTGTATTTAATGCGCGGATCTGGCATGGAAAACTGGCCATAACTATCGGAATTCGGAACGGAGTTCAACGGATGTGTGAACTGAACGTGAAACAAGCGGAAATTAACCGTTGCCTTTTGTTCCGATGTCATTTCATCGAGTATTGATTGTCAATTGTTTACAATATTTGTTGACCACGATCGGTAGCTGAAACATGTGCATAGAAATCGCCTCCTTCATCGTAAAGAGTCGCGGCCAAGCCGTTAGGTTCGTCGGGTATTCAAGCGACGTCAAATTAATAATATACCTCTAGAATCTGAGAAGCATTTGGATTACGTCAATCCTAGACAAACTGTTCCACCTAATTCTAATACACCACACATTTACCTACATTGTACACTTTTGTGAGACCCTGGGGCCTTTTTATCAAACACTTGTAACTTGTATTACAAGCGGAAATCTCTTACCAAAAATATGTAGGTATTAAAAAGAGACTTTCTTTTGTATTACAAGTTATTATGAACTACAATTTTGAAAGTAAGTAAAACAGCAGAACTGTCTATCTAATAACTAATATCGCTTTCTCCGTCTGAACGAAAATATACGAGTTTCGTTTTTCCATGGAACTTTGTTACTTTTACAGCATAGATCTTGGATCGTTCTTGAAACCAGTCTCAGCTTACGGTAAGAATACAGTAGTGAAACTTAAGAGTAGGTTTACCTCATGTGCTCGGTCACACCCGCGGGTTTCTCTCCGTTCTGCACATTGATCTTGGGGAGTGTAATTACGTGAATGGCTGGCTTGCACCGACGAACCGTGAATGTCTGGCTCTAGAAAATATGCACACTTTCGAAGTAGGTCGGGGCATATTTAAAACACTTTCAACTTGATATGCTTTGATACGCTTTTTTGGCTTGAATAGAGCTGTAGAGAAAGCCGGAGTTTTTAGTTTGTTAATACTCATTTTGGATTTTACGATAAAGAGTGTGCTCAAAATTACAATTACAGATCACTAGGATTGAGTGTGCTCAAAATTAATTGTTATATCTCAAGTTAACAAGTCAGTAGTAGTCAGTCAGTAGATCCCTGATAGCATCATTACATAAGATAGATCACATATAGATGGTGTGGTGATAAGTATAATGATGTCATTCCACACTAATTTTGCAATATAGTGTATCAGTGTCAATCACTGTGGGTTGACATTAATCGAATAAACAATAAAATTATTGATTGACTAACAGATCAATAAAATGTAGATTCTTCAATTTTTAAGGCATGTCATTTTTTTCTTTCCAGCCAGTAGGCATCTACCGCGGCAAATACGAGTGGGCGAACGAGCACAGCCCAGTTGGCGGCGACTGCTCGCTCTGGGTGCGGGCTGCTACCCTGCAACTGGATGATGGACAGTGGCAGTGCCAAGTTACTGCCAGCAACTATGATGTTCAGGTATAGTTCTTACGTGCAGTGTAGATCATTATATCCATGCTGATTTCTTGCTACTTGACGTTGATAACGGAAAAAGTTAAGTGCAGGTAACCGTTAAAGGTCTTTGTGATAGATGTCATTTGCGCATCGTCAATGAGGTAACGAATAATAGAACTATGTCCATGTCTAATTAAATTAAATGCAATTAACTTGAAAATATATCTATGGTGAAGGCACCAATGATGGACACTTTTAGTAAAACAAATGAATAACCCTTATTTTTTGTAAAATTAGAATCAAGTGTCCATCATTGGTCCTTGTGCATACTGGTTCCGTCACCTACTATCTACTAAGAAATTTTGTATGTTTACACCTTTTCAATCTTGACTACACAACTTTACAAATATACCCCATCTGTTTTCCAGGATGCCCTATCCAGCCCCCCTGCGGCCCTAGCAGTGCGTGTTCCCCCCCAGTCTCCCAGGATCCTCTTCAACGGCTCCCACATCCTGCCAGGGCAGAATATTACGGTGCCAGCTGGCTCGCGAGCCACGGTCGTCTGCGAGGCGCGATATGGCAACCCGCCTGCTTACATCGAGTGGTATTTAGGTATGTATTTGAATTGTGAGCTGACCATGTTGATGCTTGTGCATATTTATTATTTACGTAGGAAAGTTTATAAAGACATTGAACCTTATACGTAGTTACGTTGTAAATAAGAGCGTCGATGGCCTAGTAGTCGTGATCACAAGGTACCGAGATCGGCCATCAGTGGTAACCGTGTACCTATCTATAAGGGTTTTGCAGTTACGAGTTACTACCTAATACTTTTACGGTGAAGGAGAAGTGTCATGAGAAAACCTGCATGTTCCAGTATTCCTCTAAGGAACTGAATGTCTCAGATGACCATGGTCATTATAATTCATCCCAGTTACCCAAAATAATGGCACCAGTTATGGACAAGGACCAATGTTAGACTCTTGGTTCTTATTTTAAAGGATACGAATAGAAGGATTATTCATTTGTTTTGCAAAAAATCAATTTATAATCATATAATCTTTGAATTAAGGATTCTAGTTCTAGTATCCATATTGGTGCCGGTCAGGTAAATGTCAACACTGGTCCTATTAAGTAACTGATCATCATCATGATATCAGTCAAAAGTACTTGAATCTGTAAGAATCCACTTTTGGATGAGTCCGGCCCGAGAGCTCCCCTAAAAATCACCACTATGCCATCAACCAATGGACGTCTAAAGAATCCTACTTACAGTGGCTTTGACTCTTCCAGAGAAGGAACGGCTAACTGCGTGGAGTCAGACCAATGCTTCAGAAGTGGAGAGGCCCAGGGTGTGGGCGGCGCGGTCGGTGCTGGAGCTGGGCGCCACCCGCTCGGCGCACGGCCGCCAGCTGGCCTGCCGCGCGCACCATCCGTCCTACCCCTCGCCGTACTACCGGGACTCGTATACCATGCTCGATGTTACATGTAAGTTATCTTTACAAGCTAGAAGCTGCAGCGTGTTAATTACACCTTTCATGTGTTTGGTTTATGGATCAAAGATACATGGGATTTTCGCTGCAGATGATTGTGGGTACTGGAATTGTAAAACATCAAATATTTGATAATAATCCATTGTTCCGTCAGCTCTACACAACAGTATATAGATTTGTATAGTTCCATGTTTTGGAATTTAGTCTTTCAAAGTTAGATACGAAGCTCATCTAGATATACCTACGGGAGCTATTTTGATTTGATAGTATTCGAATTGTGTATAGCTGGGTTGAAATTATACTAGCAGTCCAGAAATGTATCATCAATTTTAAAGATTAAAACTATTAAAATGAATGTGAGAGACAGTTTTAGAATCCGATAGCCAGCCTTCACCAGTTGGAGAGTTATTTAATTGTGACGTATCAGACACTACAGCAGAAGTTTATTCAAACTCCTTTCTGCCTCAGTCGTCCCCGTGGTGTCCATCAACGGCGCAGACCCCAGCGCGCTGGCCAGCCTGGAGGAGGGCAGCAGCGCGCTGAGCCTGGAGTGCCGCGCCGACGGGAACCCCGCCCCGTACGTGTGGTGGACGCGCAACGGCCAGGTCTTCGCCACCCACGGAGCCAAGCTCATTCTGGCGCCGGTCATGAGGAACCATTCAGGTAGGTGGAATGGAGAGAACATTGTATCTTAACGTTTCGAATGCCACAACGGCTACAGCCGTCCCCAGTTCAAGATGAAAAGAGACTTTGTTTCGTATCAATAAGTTGTAATTTACCTTTTAGTTAATGATAATGCTGATATACAGGGTGTTTTTTTGGTCGACAACTTCCAATACAGGAGAGATAGTTTAGTTAATGCTGAATCCGAATTTCACATTAAAAAATTAAAAAGCCTTCGAAGGTCAGAGAAATAGCATTTAAAAAAAATCCCATTATTTCACTTAATTGTGGTTACCATGCGCCACGTTTACCGAAGACGTAATGACGTAGTAATCACCGTGCACAATGTTATGATTCATCTTTCCCTTCATACTTGAGTATAGTAACCCCTATCGTGGAAGTTGCTGACCAAAAAAACACCCTGTATTGATAATAACACCGTTTTGATTTTTAGGTATCTACGGCTGCCAAGCAAGAAACTCAGTGGGTACTTCAGATTCAGTCAAGATTGAAATTGACGTCAAATGTAAGTACGATAATAACAATTTAAAGCGCCATGCAAAACATATTAAATTTTAATTTAATATTTATAACGAAAATTGATACTAGAGAGATGTTAATAACAAATTAAGAATGGCTCATGATCCTAATAAAATGTACATTTTTCAGATCCTCCCAAAGTGACGTGGGTGGGTCCCGACACGGTCGTGGAAGCCAACTTGTTCTCTCAGGTCACTCTGGAGTGCAAGGCTGAGGGCAACCCGCCTCCTTCTTACCAGTGGTACCACAAGTAAGTTTAGTATACCGAAATTAATTATAGTTATGCGATATTATTAAGTGTTATCTTAAAAATCGAGTTTTATAAGCAAACTAGAAAAAAAAAATTGCATAATGCCAACCACCAACCAAATATTCCTTTTTTGAATACAAGCGCCATCTATCGGCGGTTGTGCTTAACACATTGAAAAAGCATTCGTGTAGCTGATATAACTGATGTGTGACGTTTGTCACAGATGGCGCTAGTGCTTCTGTCTTGAAAGTCTTACCGCTACGAATAATGCAATGAGAAATTCAACGTCCGTGCGATGTTTTTAGCATTGTTTAATTTCGTGATTGATTAAAGAGAATCTTGTTGAAGTCTTCCTAAGTCGGCCTAAGTTTTTATTTTGTCTATCATGGAATATTTTTTCCAGCCCCAATTCAGCGCACATCAACGCGATGCCCGAGGACGGGTACCCGATATCTTCGACGCCGCAGCTTCAGCTACAGAACGTGTCGTACAGCCAACACGGACGGTACATTTGTGTGGCCATCAACCAAATAGGACTGGAAGATAGGTGAGCAAAGGACCTAAGTTCATAGTGTTGATTGGTGTTGGTACCGAGAAGTTCAGATACTTTTCCTACTAGACGCCAGATGTCGTTAGTATTTTGTTACTAGTGTTACTACTCACAATTTCTTTGTCGAATGGTAGTCAAATTACTCTGGGTCCGTCTGGGGATTAGACATGGATCTACAGTTCCAGGGTTCCTTACCCGAAGGGTAGCCCAACGGGACCCTATAAATATACTTGCGCTGTCTATCCGTCCGATCTAACCTTAAACAGCTGTATCTTTTGAACCGTAATACGGTGTACTGAAAAAAAAAGTACAATTTACGAAGTTGCTTTAAAGGGTGGTGCATTTAATGTGGATCCCAAAATGCTATGGCACTTGCTAGATTATCTAATGATTGACAAAAAATTGCTTGCACAGTACGAGTGTTCCTCGATCGAGAATACCCCGACAGGTGGGTAGGGCGGGCTGGCACTATTCATGGCCAGCCCGTTCACCCGACTTAAATACCCTCGTTTTATTTTTACTGGAGAGCGCTAGAAGAAAAAGTGTTCTTCAAACTTATAGAAAATTTAGCTCCGACAATAAATATTTAATATTTATGTAATATAAAATTGAGATAGTTATGGTTTTATTTTCAACTGTAATTTACAAAAGAGTTATTCATGGTTACACCAACAAAAAAAAACCTTATTACTGTCACCGCTTGCTGGGAGACCCCTTTCGGCTTGACGTTGGCTTTTGTTGATTTTTGGGTTTATATCACATTACTACATACACATAATATACTAGCAATTGACCTCAATGTAACCTGATGGTAAGTGATATAAGGTCCGAACCTCTCATTATGAAAGAACTGCGTTGAGACGTTGTATCACTGTTAGTTACATTAGTATTTTCCCCCCAGAACGCACCAATCGGAAGCCATAACCCTGAACGTGCTGGGCCCACCGGTGGGCGCGGAGACGCTGGGCGCGCAGGCGTGGAGCGGCGGCGAGGCGCGCGCGCACGCCACCGTGTGCGCCGACCCGCCGCCGCGCCGCGCCGCCTGGCTCTGGGGCAGTCTGCGGCTCGACGTGCCCTCCACCATAGGTACGACACAGCACCACTAGGTACACTAGCCAAATGGATTCCTAGGACACTATTTCACAATGACAAAGTGACGCAATAATTCAAATCGCAAAAATTATCTTAGAGTCAAATAATCATTTTAGCTTTGGATTACATTATTTTCCAAATATATTTATTTATTTGACTGTACTTGGAGCCCCGCAATGCGGAGTTCCTTTTTAATACACAATTAGTTAGGCCGTTTTACGGCAAGAGCATCATCCTTGTTTTATACGCACTTAAACAGCTCTGTGACGAGTTAATCAAATACGTTGTTGATAGGATCGCGTTGACACCAAACGTATTGGCAGCCACCAACTTACGCAGATCCATATAAATTTAACTTTTCATTTACACCGAACCAATATTACGCTGCTCACTGCTGCTACATAGCTAAACTGCGTACCTCACAGTCGGCAATCGACAGTAGTTTCATATGAACGAGGCCTAGTCCGTCTTTATTGGCTTCATTCTTAAGCAGCAAAGGGCTTTCAAAGCTACAATACAGACCAAATCCTAATATCATATTGGTTGTGCGTCAAGCGATCAAATACTTCGACCACCACCAATTTCAACAACGTCTATTTTAAGAAATAAAATTACTTAACGTTCCTCGCAGGTCGCTACCGCGCTCTAGAGCCAACAGGCGTGTCCGGCTGCTACCGCTACACGCTCCTGATCTCCAGCACGACCACCACGGACGCGCGCGTATACGTGCTGCACGTCGAGAACGAGAGAGGCTTCTCCTCGCACGCCGTCTCGCTCACCGTGCATGGTACGTACCACATGTTTTACCTTAGCTTCTTCAACTTGCTTTCCTTTATGCTATAATCTGAAGCCGTATTATGAAAACCAAGTACCATCTTAGTGAACGGGATAGTGACGGGATGTATCTGCTATAGCATTGCCTTTTTACTTCCTGCAACTTGGTTTTGAAATTTCATAATACGGCTCCAGTAGGTATGTACCTACTATAAAAAAAAACTGGTCGCTCAAACAGGCTGTGATATCTCATCTATCTTGATTGCGACTAAAAGCTGTGGTAGCTATTAGGTTTGTAACGCTATCACTATTGTCAATCTAGTTTATGCGCGATTACAAGTACGTGTCGCCTCCCTTTTAGCTGCCGCGTTTTATTTAAGACCCCATTTTTGAGCATCTTTCAATTTTCCCTATTTTGGGTTACCCTGTCTCACAATCACTAGCTTTCTCTTTAATATCGTTAGACAATCAGGCTAGTGGTCAGCCAACACTTCTCTTCCTTTCTCAAGGCCATCAGAAAGTTAGAAACACCTTACCGTTATGTTTTTAAAACACACTTCCGTAAATCCATGCCAATACCCGTGTAATACTCGTATAAAGGTCACAGTGAACATCTCATGGTTACAGATAGTTTTCTAACAGAGACCGCCCACGTGGCGCCGCTGATCGCGGCGGCGCTCGTGATCGCCGCGCTGCTGATGGTGCTGCTGTGCCTCATCATCCGCTGCCGGCGCCGGAGAGGTGAGCACTTCATACTGATCATGCAGGCCTGGAAAACTTGCCAAGACGCATTACGCTAACTAGCGTTTCTTTTCGTTTCGTTTTTAAACCAATCGCGTCACTGGTAGATGACGTGATACGAAAAGTCACGGTTGGTTCAAAACCGAAACTTATAGAAACGCTAGTTAGCGTAATGCATCTTGGCTAAAGCCTCTGCAAACACTGCTAACGTTTCTGTTTTCTACCGACACGATACGCGATCTGTCATTAACTTACGTCAATCCTATGTATTTGTCTATTGTCGAAAATAGCTAACTTAGCCTTAGGCATCCTGATTAAGCCCACCTGATCATTTATCGTATAAGTCAAATGACGCCTAATGTTGAACATTGAACATGGGATATAGGGATGGTGCAAGGATGCAGCATCAATCGGTCCCAAATTGGTCATACAGCGAATTTGTTGCACATTTTGCTTGGATTTATCTAAAGAAAATGTTGAGCACTTTTTTACTTTGTTTTTTTTTTATTGTAAATTTCAACCTGAATAAAGAATGTAATTCACGATTATTCCAAAGACATTCAATTTTTTTTTTTAAATCTTGCTAAGTATTTAAATCAGCTGACTAGCGCGACTAGGCATCCTAGGGAAGGAAATAGAAAAAGATGACTCAAATTAATGTTGATCGTTTTTTTTCTTTGCAGAGAGTGTTGAATACAAGACTGATGATTTAGATAGGTAAGTCTGGTTTCATTATTTTGTAACTTACCTAATCAATAAGTTTGTTTTTACATTTTATTTCCTCATTTTACATTTTGTTACTTTGTTAACTTAATATTCCTAGCAATAGTCTAGTTATTATACAACCTGTATTAGCACTATGATTACTTCTTACCACATTTTTTCAGTCAGTTCAGTCAGTTCAGTCAACAACTTTAACTGTTGAGCCACTGTAGAACTCTATCTTAGAAAACCAATGAATAGGTACTTAGCTTTAAAGTAATCTCTCATGACTTTTCGCAGTTATTATGACAGGGTTATTAAAGATGAATACCTTGATGATGATATATATACATTATATACCTTACTCTAGCTTCCAATATGAAGCTCAAATTGCAATACTCAGGGACAAATTAGAGACAAAGAAAAATAGAGAGAAATTATAGAAGAAAAACTTAAATAAATTATCTCTTGCATGTACTCGTAGTTGTGTACAAAACTATACTTACCGTCGAACGGTCTATACCGGTATTACAACTAAGTACATGCATGAGGTCTTTTACTTAAGTTTTTTACCTATAACTAGTTCTTTTTTCAAAGTTGTGTTCAAAAAATCGTCACTAATGAACGACAATCGTCATTAACTGGCTCCGAGTGTGGTCGTGAAACTCCTTTCGCTAAGCTAGTAACTACTCTCCCAACAGTGAGAAGACGGTGCTGCCGGCGGACGCCGTGTACGCGGGCGCGGCGGCGAGCGCGCGCGCGGCGCCGCGCTACTCGCCGGGCGCGCTGCAGGTGCGGCGCGCCGCCGTGGTGCTGCAGCCGCCCACCACCGTGTGACGCACAGGTGTGACGCGTGACGCACCGCTAACCGGGGCTCGAGCCGTTCTTCTTTTATACCGACCGTGACTAAAACAACATCTCTACATATAACGTGTTCATTCCTACTTGTATAATAGAGTAACAACTTCCGTGCGGTTGCCGGGTTAGAATAGTGCCACTCCATGTCTTCCTGTGGATGTCATAAGAGACGACTAAAGGAATATAGGCTTGTAGTACTGTTGGGCGATGGGCTTGCAACCTGTCCTTAATACGCTGGTAAACATCTTAACCTATTTGTGCAAAATGTGGTTGCAGTATTATCAAAAACTTTTTAAAGTTGTAGATAATTCTGTAACTCTGCGTACCACACTCTGGGATTACAGACGTGAAGGTATGTATGTATGTATAGTAATTTTCTAAACTCAAAATAAACCTTTTTGAAACAGCTCCTTTATGGTAAATAAAGTAAACTGAGTAAACATTTTGGACATCACTTGGTCGATATTATTGTCTGTGATTGCTTTAGTTGTAGCCAAAAAAGTACATATTTGCGTTAAGTAGTTGTTTATTATATTATTAGACAAGTCGGAATGAACACGGTATAAGTACATTTAGCTCTTCCATAACTGACAAACAACAAACACCTACATGAACTTTAGTAATAATTAAAGGGTAAAAATCTATTTTTAAAATGGGTTTCTTTGTAGAAGAACCCACATAATTGTCGGTAAAAAAGAATAACGACCCTAATACTTTGCAGCAACGTCTTTCTTAGCTTAGTTAAATCGTGTAAACAATGTGCATAAAAAAATATTAATTTAAAATTCTAAAATATTTTCTTGAAAGACTTTTCACTCTCATTAGTCTCATTACTATATGATTTCAAATTTTACGCATACCTAAGTAAAGGAAAAATACAATACTTAAAATATGCTAAAATTAAAGACTACTAGGTATTACTATTACTATTATATCTTTACTTTAATCTTATTATGTATTACTATTTAAATGATAATGCCCCCTCATATTTTAATGGTGATCTTTACTATCAGAACTGATACCTCTCGATCCGATCGATTTTTGTAAAACCTATCTAAGAAACATCCCAATCAAACTCGCACTCTTTAAAAAAAACCGAGTTCAAATCGGTCCATTCATTTGAGAGCTAGGATGCTACAGACAGACACACACAATGACATACACACGTCAAACTTATGACATCCCTCTTTTTTGTAGGGAATTAAAAATAAAATTGCACTTTACAAATGAACAACTTCATTTGAAGACGTTGCTTCGGCGTATACAGATCGATATGGTTATGGATTTGGTTATGGAAATATTCTCTAAAAATACTGAAAATAGCTATTAATATAGGGTGTAAAAAAAATAGGAAAGTCCATTAGCACATTCTTCGCTAAGATCGCTGATTTTCTTGTGAGCTTGATATCAACTTGTATGCAACAACTGATATCATGTCCTCGGACAGTCATTTTGCTTGCATTGTTCCCAAGCGGTATCAGTTGCTCAATCATATTTTTTGAGTGCTAGTTTTGTTGAAGCAGTATTTAAGTGACGGTTTCACAGTCTTCTTCTTCTCAGCATATACTCGTCCACTGCTGAACATATGCCTCTTCCATGGATTTCAATTTATTTATTTATGATTTATTGGAGATCCAACAACTAAGATAACATGATAAAAGTAGATTAGACAAAACCATTTAAATGCTCTTACATATAAAAAAATCGATGTTTGAACGCGATTACAAGCAGATTAATAAACAAATGTTGCTTATTTATTAGTGTTGGATAGCCATAAATTAATAATATTAATATCACCAAAGGTGTAGACAAGTGTGGTGACATGACGAGTGGGCGGACACTTTACACCGTGTTGAGTGATATATAAGCACTTTAACTGCACTTTTTCAATGACTTTATGATCTATTTGTCAGCTCACAATTCTGAGTAGCCACTATAAAAGCTCGACCTTCGTAAAGTCTGGATGTTTTTCTTCTTAGATGAAAGATGTCGTATTTCTTTCACTTTATAACTGTGTTAAGAAAGAAATAAATGATTGGAAATAAGCAAAAATAATGATATGAAGCAAACATATTTATGTTTTTCTTTGTGTCTCTTCTCAGAGTTTTCTAACACACGAAATTTGTTATTTTCCAATGTCCGATTCATTTCGTAGCAGCCATAAAACAACCCATTAATATATTGGGTTAATAACACAGAATGAGACTAGCCATTTATCTTCACTTAACACAGTTAGCAAAGTCACTAATGTTCGTATAGAAAACTCATTTTCATTTCAGTAATTTATCAGCATGACTATAACGGTGTTAAATTAACTAAAGTAGATAAAACTTAAACGTTTTTCTATTAACATTATTTGACTGTCTTTAGAATCAAACGGCAATCATGTTTTAGTCAAAAACTATAGTTTCTGCCATGTTTTCAAGTTATTCTACTCTTAGCAAAAATGCCTTTTGAGATTAAAGATATTTAACAGTGTGAGCACTACACAAATACACTTGAACAAAATACAACAGTAAAAATTCAGCGACTAATTTTCCTTTTGGTTTTGTTGTAGGCAGCGTTATCTTCGCTGGAGAGAGAAGCCAAAGAAAATGTGTATGCGGTATTAGACCCGCATATACAATACGAGATAACAATTAATAAGCACGGAGAGCCGCCAAAGCATTTGTCGCTATCTAAGCCCCTCACGTACCAAAGCGCACACGCGTTCGACTCACAAGACATCAGCGAAATTAACAATAACGAGCCAGAAAACAGATTCTCCACTTTCAAATCAGGACCAACGAAACTAAGAAGATCTAACAGAAGCGAACAAAACACTAACGATCGGAATTACATTTGCAAAACGAATAATGATATTGAATACTCCAAAGATCCTTATTTTGGTATTCCAAGGGAGAAAGAAAGAAACCAGAAAGCAACGACATATTCTCGTATGTATGAAAGAAATAACTCTGGTAAAAAGGATAACAGGAAAGTTCAAATAGATACTGATAAAGATGTAAGAAGAATGTCGAACCGCAGTTGGAATAATAAAGGAGATACCAAACATTTTGCTAAGGAACAAGAAAGAGAACGATCGTTTGAAGAATTAAAGGAAGATAATGATGTAAAGCATAATGCTGATGTGATTGAAGATTTTAAGCCTCGCCCCGGTAAAGTTAGAGAGATTGCTTCGAGATTCAATAGGAATAGCGCAAGTGTTGGTCAGTCTGTAAATAGTTCTAAAGGTAGACCGAAACCGCTGCAAAGTTACGGTCACCAGGCTTATTTAGACCATGTGTTCCCTGATGCTGTAGAAATTTAAATTATATGTGACACCACATAGATCTCTATACTAGTATTAAAATTACTTATAGTGTAGCGATTACCTGATACTTTAGATTTTAAATGTATGTATTCGTCTGCTTTTATTTATTACATTTACTAGTTCAGATATGTCATAGTCATAACACTGCCTAATGGTTGTAACTTTTGAAATCACATTTATACCATAGACTAAGATTTTCCTACTCTTTACTCTTACCATTTTAACGGATTCAAAATTAAAATCAAATTTGCTCAGATTTATATGTCTATCTTACTAGTGTTCGATAATGCTTAATCAGGTATTGTAGAATATGCATTAGAATAGAAAGCAATTAGCTTGTAGCACCAAAACGGGCCATACTATTATAAATTATTTCTTTCCTACTATAAGTACAATGGGCATTTTATCAATGATTGTGTACTTAATGTAATGATTTACTCATGATAGACTCTGTTATTACAAATATTTTATTCTTATTTAGGAACAAGTATTTTGTTAATGTTTACCTCTTTATGTGTATAGTTTCTATTTCTTGTGTTTTGTATTGTTGAATTTTAACAACATTAAAATAAATTGTAATTTATAAATGCCATTTTCTTTTCGAACCCATTCTTTGTGATTGTGACCCATTCTAGGTAACACATTATTGTTATATTCTTTAAATAAACATGACACTGTAGCAAATGTAAATGTCTAAAATAAGGTCGTGTGGGTATTTTCAGAAACCTTGTTGATTGATGGTTCATAAAAAGGTACACCTACATCAAAATTTCAGCCTAATCACGCCCACAGCTGGACATGGGCCTTCCCCAACCCACGGTCGTAATACCTACCAAAGAAGGATGCCAACTGCGATGTAGTAGTCGAAGCATTTTATAATCTACCTATCTATATTAGTAACCACATTTAAAATGATTATGCTATTGCTATTAGTTAGCCGCCTTCTTTCTTTGGTATGACGACATGACGATCGGTTTTGTACCTACTACGTCATAACCTTTTATTATACATGACCGTACCGAAACTACCGATCACAACTTGTGAGGAAAATGCACTTTAGGTAACTGGAAGTGTACGCACGCAGTACGCAAAACTCCAGCTCCGTTGTGATAAAAGGTCACCACAGACTGTTTGACGTCCGATATTATCATGTGGGTTCATCGTGTTACAACACCGAATCAGTTTCTGTGAAGGTTATATACATTTCTTTACAGATTTTGGACTATCGGCGTGAAAGACATGAGACTCAGGTAAGTTGTTAATCTGTGGTGCCCTTAGTGATCTGTAGTGTACCTAGCTAAACTGTACTGAGTGGTGGCAAAATCTCTGTTAGGAACAGAGTTAATAAATTGTGCCTACTGCTGTTTTTTAGGATTCTGTGGAAAAAGGAGCCAAACGGGACCCTATTGCTAATCCTACGCTGTCCGTGCATCAGTCTACCCTATCTTTAAATCCCTGTACCTATCTTTTGAACAGAAAATATAGCAGTTTTTTTTTTGGCAATTTGGTTAAATGTAGAAGTTATAAAGCAGTGCAATAAGTAATTTTTCAAAAATTGGCAATTATTATTCGTTTACGAGAAAACTACTAGTTTGATTAAAATTGTGACAAGCTTTATTAATTCCTAAATAGATTGATTTAAATCTATAAGTTATGAAATAACCTATACAAGTTGCGAAAACACGAACTTTCAATGAGATTTCTCAATGTTTTATCTTGAAAATAGTACTGCTGTAGACCCGTTAATAAGCTCTTTGGATTGACCAAAGGCTGCAGGTTGATTATGGACCTCTAACAATGGCCACTGTATACATATATTATACTAGCGACTCGCCCTCGCTTTGCTTCAATTTTTGGGCCTTTTCTGTAACACCCATACATAAACTAGAATTTAATATACATAAAAACCTTTCATGAAAATTTATCTAACTGATGGTGGTAACTGCATCAAAACCCGACGCGTGGTTTAGGAGTGAGCTGATATACAGACAGACAGCAGACAGACGCGGAAAACGACTTTGTTTTATACTATGTAGAAATTAATCAGAATTGGGATTGTTCATATTTTTACAATTACTCTAATTAGAAAACCATTTCGAGGAATAGGGTTTTCAAGCCGTTCTGCATTATTAAGTTTTTGTAATATTTATCTGTTTCGGATATTTCGACAAAAGTATATTTAACCTTTGTTTGACTTTCGTTTTCGGCTTAAAGCCCTCCTATGTGTATTTTACGGGTTAGGCGAAAACCGCTTGAAATAGCGTGTTTTAAAACACTATTACAATCACTTTTTATCATTAGGTATCATTTCATTGATGTAATTTATTAGAAAATGCCAACCCAAATTTAAAATAATTATGTCATCCATAAAATGTCTACTTAATAAATAAAGATATTAAAACAAAACTATTGGGTCAAATACAAAATGAATGAAATTGGTCTCTTAAAATTACCTATTGTTTTGAATTAGAATGTAAAAACCGTGAGTTATTTTTTTTGGTCTATCCCAATTGTGGAATCAGATAATCAGTGAGTGAGGTTAGACTGCTTAACTCTAACGTAAACCATTTTCGAAAACTGATACCTAATATGCATTCTGCGTTCGTTATCTTTATAATATCCTAAAGGTACAGGATTGACGTAAGGTGTCAGACGGTCGCGTCGAGCGCCTACGTCAATTCCATATATTTTTACAGATTTCGAAAATCGTTTATGTTTGCGTTAAGCAACTTGTCTAGCCTCACAGTTCTTATTTTCCATGGGGTATCGACCCGTGACATCACGTCGTCTATATAAAAAATAGAACCCCCTACTCACCCCACGTAATTTGAGACAAATGTGTGGGAGCAAGGTCAAGCGGTGAGGCTGTGACTCCCTAGTTATGCTGCCAAATACTAAGAGAATACGTGGTAGAAGGGACAGATAGGCATTAAAGAACTTACTTACAAGACAAGATCAATCGACAAGATGCATAACGTTAAAGTGAATAACTTTTTAAAACTAACAAAATGTATAAGATAGACGTAAACTACATTCCATACGTTTTGTGAGTTGTCGAAAATCGCTAATGTTAGGGATATGCAGCTTGTCTATGCCCCCTAGATAGCATAGGAATATGCCAGAAAATTTCAGTTCCGCAATCGCCGTTTCTGTGGCAACCCTGGATCCGTATCAGATAAAATATCGACCCATTTTAGAAGTGCCTCTGTATGAGCGGGAGGAGGGACGGGAAGTAGCAGAGAGAAAACGGCCGTGCTCATTAGATGCATTTAATCTAGTCACTCATACGGCTCACTCCATCGTGCGTGAATACGCACGGCGCACCTGTAAATAAAAAAAACGGTTAATTGCAAAAGTTTAAAGTTAGGATGAAGAGAAGAACAACAGACAGACCCACAACGAAAGCTTAGTAATGGGTCCCGTTCGGCATCCTTTGAGTACAGAAAGCTTCCAAATGGTGTTAAAGAAGTGTTGAATCTATTTGTAATATTCTTACATCTGACGTTACGTCAGGGGGGTAGGTATGTATATTGTTGATAGTAGGGCTTCGTAAACAAGTAACTACGATCGATCATTTCAAGTCAAACGGTGGCAGGACCTGCAACCGATAACAGTTCAAAATGCTACCGATAACTACAGCGTTATTGTTATTCTGCGTTTGTCAAGTTTACTCTGAAGAAGTAGAAGCCAGAAAAGAAAGCAAGTGTGTTACTAAGTGTGTGTCAAAGTGCTGTCGTGTTGGGTTTCATTATGAAACAATCAGTAACAAGTGCAAGCCAGCCAGTGTGGACACAGACTTATTCGCGGTGAAACAAACTGTGTATGACGTTAACACCCCTGTGGGCAAGGTGTTTTTGGCACAAAACTTTACACCGCTGTACGGAATTATGTGTGATTACAAATATTACTACAAGTTGAATAATCAGTTCTACTTGCAATCGGTAAGTTATGAAATTTCATAATCGAATTCCCAATCTTACTTAGCCCCATGCCAATTTAAAGTAGTGAAGGCGCAGAGCACTAATCTAACTAGTCCTCATCAAAAACAAAAAAAACGGCGGCACATAGACCTCCCCCTTGATTGCCACAATGACCTGTCCCATGATGATCATCCAGCAGATTCCTGTGACCTTTCACCAGCTTGAGTCCAGTCCAGTGTCCACCTTGCGGGAGGCCTATTCCCTCTGCGTCTTCTGCAACGCGATCACTATCTGAGTACTCTTTGACCCCACCGGCTATACAGCTTACACATTGAGCCATTGACACTTATGTTTATAAATTCTTACAGTTCTTACGCTTTGTATTGAGTTACATATTTAAGTGAAAATTTTACAAATTTTTATTTGGCCAGCTATTCATCACAGGTGACTAGACTAGAGTTCGCAAGAAGAAAGATTAACGTCGAGGATTAACGTAAACTGGTGCATGGGCGTAGCGAGGTACGGGCAGGGCGGCAAAATAATACTATGCAGGTAACCTAGGTATTCTTGGTTTGTGTAGGCCTCTCCCTCCCCCTTAACAGAATTCTAGCTACGACCTTGAACTGGTGAATCTGAGATGGGGTCTTCAGGCATTGCGGAAAAGCCACGCATCTTATCGAGTAAACGTCAATTCCGTTCTTTGCTATTCACTGATGGACTAAGAGCTGACCATGCTATCATCATCATGTCATCCGGAACTCTACTGCTAGACCTTGCCCAAAGCTCATTATCGATCCTGTGCTGCTCGCGTCCAGCTGGTTGCCACGGATGAGTTCGCCTTTGTAAATGTTCATACATCGTCTTTTCTTTATACAGATAAGTGCATATAAAATGTCAATGTAATATTTTTTTACTTACTGTACAAGGCTTACCTTTATCAGATACCCTTATGCGCATTTGTGTACATGGTCCAAATATTCCACCCTAACGGTCCTCGATTCTGTTCCACGAGCAATATGTCAAGCCACGCATGCCTACTACGAGTAGCCTATACTACTACAATTTCAATAAGCAGAGTTACTTCAGTAACTATTTAATTTTATAAATAGCGAATAATATCCCATAGATGAACTTTAAGTATAAACTTTCCATTATCTATTTAAAAAAATAATGCCCATGTCCGTTGATAAGTGATAATGTTTGACCGTGATGTCCACTTATAATTAATTTTATAATATCAGCACTATCACGTACAAAACAATGACACTAATTTTACTTCCGCCTGACGAGTTATTTTTGTAAACGGTTGCAATACTCGGCTCATTCCGTTTATACGAGTAGGTACATCAAGGTTAAATTGTCAAAGTTAGCGAGACTAAAAGTAAAAGCACCTTATATTGGTCATGTTATAATTTTGGTTTCCTGTTTGCATCAGTAATTATCGTAACATCATAAAATTGTAACTCAGTGGGTCTAGCAAGTCGTATTTTCCAAGCTTAACGGCCGCTGAAATCGAAGAATTTTCTATACAAAATTCTAAGACTGAAGCAAGCTGTCATGCGTTTGGTTATGTCTATTCTATTTTACATTTTGACAGATTCCTAAAGCCGAACTTTTGTAGTCTTATTTACCGTTTACTCTAAAAACGCAAATCTAAGGGCCTGTTGTTTGATCAGTAGTTAACTCAACTAACTGTTAAAATTCGAAAAAGGAATCGAAAATTTGACACGTTTCCTTGAGATTTAACCATTAGTTACGGTTTTTAACGATTAGTTAACTACTGATCAAACAACAGGCCCTAAACGACGACTAAGTGCCGATTCGACCAAACTGGAATAAGACTTACTCCGAGATTAGTCCATATAAATTCGGTGTTTAATCTAGGTATAAGACCTTATTCCAGTTTGGTCGATTCATCCGCCCTAAGTGCTAGGTATTATCGTTTTCTTCTTTCGTTTCATGAACATGTTTTTTTCTCTCTTCATTCAGTTCGAGTTTGGATCTGAAATAACTCGTATAAATAATGTTTCTTACTTCATTAAGTAGGTAAATCATGAAATCTAGGTAGTGGTTAATCCATTTCATCTACTTATTTTTAGTTTAGCTATAAATCCAATCATTCAAAATTTAAAGTCAAAATTTAACGTTTGGTATTTAGATGATGGGAGTTTAGGAGCTAGAAACTTTAAGTATTTTGTAAGAACAAAGAAACTTATACAGTTCGAAATGTTTTTGTAAATCTAAAAGTAGATAACGTTAAAAATGACGTGTGTTTTGTGTAGGTGCCTTGTAGTTTTTATAAAGGATATATAAAAAAGTGGTGGGTAAGTACTTTTGTATACGTCAAGAAGGAAGGAAAGAAAATCATTTATTCGTGACATAGATAAGAACAGATTAAAACGTACAAGAAGAAATTAGCCACGATAGAATAGTAATAATATGTTATTGTCATTAATAAGATTAGGACATGACTTTTAATCGTCTATTTTTACTAGAGTTACCTACCGTATATATTTGTTTAATTTTAATTTACTTTAAAGTAAACCCAGTTTTGGATTAAAATTTTGAAGCTCTTCGCCGAATTTAGGTATTATGCAGACAATTTGATCGTTTGTTTACTGATTTTTATATTGATGACAGCGATGTCGCCATTATTATATTGTAATAGCGACACGTTTTATGTCTTTTTTTTATGGCTTTATGGGATTCAACAAACCCGGGCCTGATGTAAAATGATCGTTGCGATCCATGAACACCTGCAACACTAGAAGAGGAATCGCAGATACGTTGCCGGCTTTTCAGAAAAGAGTATGCTATACATATACCTAAATACCTTCGAGTATGGTTTTAGCAATCCAGACCGACCTTTCACGAGGTTATAACCCTTAACGAATTGCGTGAAAATAATTTAGAATTCTATCGCGTTTATAAATTAGGCTATTTCTCATGGGCATCACGGGTGGCATGTTATTTTTTGGATACACGAACGTTTAGGTGTTTTTTTTATTGCCCAATTAATTAAGTGGCCCAGCCCTTAAACCCAAGTGTCGTTAGGGTAATCCTTCACTTGACGCCCCGAGGAGCAATAACGGTGACACTTTTATGGGCGCGTTAGGACTACTCTAATTGCTCCTGGTTAAAATATTTGGGAGTTACAAAAATATCGTTAATTTGGCGGTATTTAACTCGTTTTATAATTTATAGAGCTCTAGTCCACTAGAACAAGTTAGTAAGAAGCCAAGTTAGATGACGATGAGAGTTCATTACCAACTTCCTCTTTTTTGACTAGGATGTGTTTATCTTATATTTGTCATTTTATTACTAGCGATGATTACTTTCTAGTGTGATATTCATTTACTTGTAAGAACTAATTACATAAAAAACCATTTTAATCAAGAGCATTTTTGAAAAAGATCTATTTAATTTAAGCTTAGTTTAACAATTTTTTTCCCGATTTAAGAAAGTAAACAGTTAGCGTGCATTAAACTTACAAAATCAATCAATGGATCTCAAATATTTTTTACCAAAAACCTTCCAAAAATGTATGAAATGGGACTTTTAAAGCTATATGGTCAAGCAAAGAAAAAGTAATTAAGTCAAAGTGGAAAAAGTTAAAAGAGTATTCTATTAATAGTTAATTAAAGTGGTCGACTAAACGCCGTTAACCACGAGAACTATAAATTGCATCAAAAACACTTCTGATTTTTCTGCAACATGGTTGTATAGTTGCACAGAAATTAAAGTGACACATACAAAATACCTTACACGAAACAAATACCACCTCAGGCGTGTGTGAAGAAGTAACCACCTACTTCAAAGGTCCGTCGAAAAAAACTAGTACCTACAGTCAGAAGAAAAAGAAGGTGGAAGTCAAAGAGTTCACTATCTATACGCGATTCTATTTTCAAGAGAATAAGAGCGTGTGTAGATAATTTTGAGTTCTTCGATTGTCCACCTATTTCTACTGCTGACTGTACCACTAACTAATTACAAGTCCTAATATTACCATAATTAGTGTCAGCTAGCGCCTTGTTACTTAGCTCTTTCGTGAATACTAATTTAATTAAAGCAAGTCTTTATTTATTTGGAGCACAAACGTGTACCAACAGACTAGGTACGTTTTCATTTGTGGAGTGCATGCACATATATTGCAAAGAAACTTTTATTTAGGTAAAGGTGCTTGCTTGCGTAGTTGCATTAATTGTACTTATTCAAAATGTTTACCGATGGCGTCGCATTGAACTTGAAGTTATATTAAAATGCGAATAATAATATGTCTACTGGGTAGTAAAAATAAGCCAAAAGCCAAAGTAACTAAAACAATGAATAAACAAAGTACTTAATGAAATTTTGAATTATAATGTAAACCGATAGAAACAACAAAACCCAAACCAATTTCCATGAGTTTTTCCCTACTAAATCAACCAGTTTTTTTACGATACGATTTAAATATAAATTACCTATTGTAATTTACCCACTCGTTTTTCCAATGAAACCATGTCTCCCGTTCGGAAAGAAATTTCCATATCTCATTAGCGGGCTGAAAATGGAATTTCCATCCCTAGGACGGAAAGTGATTTTGAAAAAACATTAGGGCAAACACTAAGCCATTTTTGACTCTTTTCTAGACCATGAAAGAATCTTTATACAGTCATTACAAAATTAGGAACTCGGACTTTTCCTTTAACTCGTTTTAAATTTGTGTCAATTTAATACGCTCATAATTTTTATATGATGATATCTAAAGACAAAGTTTGCGACAGTAAAATTTTTTTTTACTTTCCTCTCAGTCAAAATGAAAAGTAGAGTGTTTAATTTAATTCAAGTTAAAATATCAATCGCATCCTTGAACTATAGGCGCATTCGCTGGCGCTCGTGCGTCCTAAATATCTCGGGTGCAATTGATCACTTTCATCCCTTGGTTAACAATGTACTACAATCATTATATGACTAATGAATGGTAACCCATCATTTTATCTAATTTCACTTCATCGATTGTATCATTTCATCGAATTTTATTTCATCAAGTATCGCTAATGAATATGTCCCCTTCCCTAACCTCTACGGAAAAACAAACATACCTAAATATATTTGTTGTAGTGAAACAGTTTTGTCCACTTCTTCTAAATTCAATTTCTACGTGCAAGACACGAACACAGCGCGTTTTGACAGCATTTTACGATTATAATTAAAACGATAAAATCTCAATAAAAACAAGCGTGTTACTCCCACATACATCCTAACATAATATCCCGTTTGTAATTGATATCGCGTCAAGGTTAGATATCTGCTCGTTTGGCATTGAAAATAAATAACAGAGGGCCCTTTCCCAAACTGAACCGGTTTCATGAGGTTGCAGAGGGTTTTTTCTCTTTAAAACAGAATTTAAGGGCACCCTAAACTGACAGAACTGCAGTCCCAAGTCTGTCAGTCAGCCTCGCATTCCAAAATCAATACATCGCACGTATTAAACGACTTAAGTCTGCCGATGATTCTCGTAAACAACTCTTTCTTGAACTCGACGCACGAAATATTAACCGGCGAGTTTAAAATCTTCAGATCAGGCAGGCGACGCTTAACGGCCGAACCCTATATTCAAACCGCGGACAGATAATGCTTACCTCGGGTTAAAATTTGACATTTGCCCATACAAAATGTGTCAAATTTTAATACGAAGTAAGCCTATCTATCCGCGGTTTGAATATAGGGTTTGGCCATAAATCGCGTAGCTGTCAAAAACTTTCCATACAAATTTAGCTACTGGCGATAACGTTTGTCACCCTTTAAACCAAGTCCGATTTCCACGATTTTTCGATATGTGTGTGTGTGAGTTGTTATGAAAATCTAAGTCTGTACGTTTCCGTTTTTAATTTTTTCATTCTTTCTTTCTAAGAAATATTTTCTTGGAAAGGAAATTTACGTTTTCCTTACCAAGAAAATATCTAGACCTAATTTTTCATAATTTCTTTATTTATTCGTATGGCACAAATGTAGAGACACAGGCAAATATATTCATAATATCTACAACATATTCAAAAATCGTAAAAATCTGACTATATTAAAGGGGAGAGAAACTTTATCGCATTGCGTATGAATTTTTTTACCCTTTTCAATCCTCTTAAGAGATCCTCTAATTTTTGAAGTGGGCTCAGTATGAGGTCCATTTCTCGGCATTTAATTGATTAATTATGTGAGTCTCCATTAGTGCGAACTTGTGTAAGCTCCGTATCAATAAAGCGTATGTTTTTATCGCTTGCATTTTATTGATTATTTTTATAGGCAAAGAAGTAGGTTGTAATGCGGTTTACATTATGTTTACACGTTGGGAAGCACATGCATTATCGGTTTCCGCGCTAGATTATTATTTCAATAAACATGCTATCCTTTAAATTAATCATTTTTCAACCTGATGTATCTATTATTAACCGGCAGTTTTTAGTTGTTCCGATAGAGCGTACAAAAAATATTTTCGCTTGTATTCTCAATTGGGTAGCTAGTTACGAAATAGAACTCATCTTATGGTAATCTAACCGAAATTCCAAAGCTGAAAGACTTTTTAGGAGGTACCTATTGCATTGTTATTTCATAGTTTGTAAAATTCCGTTTTTTTTTTCATGATCTATACATAAACACTAAATTGAAAAATTTAGCTTTTATATCTCCTTAAAAACGCACTTTTCTTTGTTTAGTCCCTAATTTAAAATCATAATCACATTCTCTAATAATTTAAAATACTATAATTATCTATACACTGAAATCTGGTATGATAATGCAGTTTTCATCTAATATTTTGAATCCAGTATGTTGAACCTGGTATAATGTACTTATAGAATAGGGTGTTATTTATTTATTTATTAATTAATATAATCTCCCAAAAAAAAATCGGGAATGGCCGAAATTAAAAACGTTGTGTAAAAAAGAAAAAAAAATCTGACCATTTTACATAGGCAATTAAATACCATCCACCATCCATGGTCGGCCGACCATAATTAAATATAAAGTAACGCATCAAGCAAGGTGCTCTGCTATCACCGCACCTTAGCTACCCTCGAGCAGCCATCGAGGTGTTTAAAAAAATAGCGATTAGATGGGATGGGAAGGGTATTGAACCTCGGCGAAAAGATGTTGAGAAACCTGCGTAATGGCCGACGACATCGTCTTATTCTCATCCTCTGCTACGGAGCTAAAATCGATGCTTCAAGATCTGAGCAGTAAACACGCGACACTAATGCGGATGTACTTGAAAGATCAGCTGGAAGGATCACCGAGGTACAAAAAAACTTGAGCCGTTGCGAATCCTACAGACATTATTTGATTTCCGGCAGTTACTGAAGGCTAAATACTTAAACATTTTTATATAATTAAAACTACTTCATAAGATGCGTAAAAAGCGCTCGCAGCTATTTAAGTGTTTTGTTTACTATCCAATTAACTCGTTTTATTTAGGCACGCTTCGTTACGCTGGAGAGAACCTCCTACAGAAATACACGCATTGGTCTCATCGCATAATCCTCATTTGTTTTTATAAATCGATTAAACCTTCTGTCTTCCACGCTGCATCCGACCTTGCATCTACCATTCATCGGTCTGTTCACTCGGTGGGCGGTCGCGTTATCGCTCAACACCAGTACCAGAATAAAATAATACCAGACGCCGGCCGGCTTTTGTTCTGCCAACGTCGGGCGAACCGGTAGCAAGCGACGCCATGTTTTTTTAAACTTTTTGCGCGCGAAATCAAAGAATTGACAAACATGATTGTGTTTTTATTGTTGTGTTTAACCGCGGTAATCGCTCAGAAGTGTTCCAACGAACATCGGTACGATTTAACTGAGAGTGTATTAATGGACGATAAATATTATTATGACGGTATTGAGTTTCCAAAACAGTTTGTGTTTGAGGAACAGGTGGATGGCGTTAACAAGACCTTTGGGTGTCAGTGTATGAACAAGGCTTGCTACACAAAGTGTTGTCCCCCGGGGTATGTGAGGGTGTTCCGAAACTGTGTGTTCATGCCGGAGGTGGACTCGATGCAGAATGAAGGTATCAGCCTGTATTTCATGAACAAATTTACAAAAATAGTGGATATTAAAGAAGCGAATATATTGTACGGGATTCGGTGCAGAACTTATTTGGAAAGAATGACATGGTATCTGCAAGAGGTAAGTAATTTTTTTTTGTTGTAAATATCAGTTCGATAACTTTATAGAAATATAAAACATCTCCGATGAAGGAAGTTAGGAGATAGTAAAGTTACGTACAACCTTCCTTCTCGTTTCTTAATAAGTACTAAATCGGTACCAATTTCACTTTAAAGCATTTATTTATTTCTTTATTAAAAAACAGACAGGCACTATGAACCGGATAAACAGAATAAGACTTTAAATTAAATAAGTGTAACCTACCGGATATCCTGAAGCTATTCGCACCTAGACTTACACACATTTTAAGCTGTGAGAATTACTTTAAAATACAAAACACAGCAAACAATGTAAACACCTACTTCTTTGTTTGAAGATAGTTTAAAAATTGTGTTGGTATTGGCTATGGGTACCCTGTACCGCTCTTTAGGTAGTTACATCTACTCGTTCATCGATCAAATAAAACTCTGTAAACTTGCGAGTCTGTTGACTGAGTGACTGATTGACAGACAACGCACAGTCTAAACCGTTGAACCTATGGATGCTAGGAAATCGAAATTCGGACACACATGGTGCACGGGAAGAAATAGGGGGTGTAGCGGGAAAATTCTACGCGGTTAAACAGCGGGCTTTGTCTAGTAACTATAAACATAAACTCAGTCGGATAAAATATAACTGCTAGACTAAGGACCGGCAGACAAGAATGACATAATAGGTTGCATGTACCTATTTGTAAACAAAGAATGCAATGATCGTAATTAGGTACAAGACAAAGTACACGATAAAAAAAATGTTGTAGTCAGACATAATTGATTGACAGTATTTCCATTGATATAACCACACTTTTATTTCTTTGTAAAGTGAGAAAACCGTAGCTAAGTAAGTAACAGTAATAAAAAAGTATATTATTGGAAACATCAGAGCACCTCCACCATTTTAATTAACCTTGTTATAAATAAGAAACTTAAGTACATAAGGTTTGGTGGTGGTTCACAAAATACCTAACTGATAACTAACTATTAAATTGATTAAAAGTAGTTATTAGATAGATATTTTAATAAAACTGCGCATTAATACCGCATTATTCAGTAATAGAACACAAACGTCGTTAGATACCAGTAGAAAAAAAAATATTTCATTAACAAGCAGTTTTCACATGTAAAAATATATTATCAATTATCAATAGGTATTCTGAACAAAAGATAACTTGTCCGAACTTTCGAAATGATACAAAGGTTATAGGTAAGTAAATACTAAGGCCCGTATTAATAAACTGATCTCAACTCTAATACTCGTCTCGAGATGCGTCAAAAATGGCAACGTTCTATGGTTTGGCGTTTACTTTGACGTATCTTGTGACGGGCATCTCAGACGAGATGAGTTTATTGATACGGCCCTAAGAGTAGAAAAGCCAAAATGAAGATAAAGGGTAAAAAAATTAACGGTTCAATTAAAAAAATTAATTAACTATCAGACAACTAATTAGGCAAATAACTCGAAAAAAAAATTATCGCCACCCTTTTGTTGCCAACTAAAATACTTGTAAATATAGTTAAAAATTATACTTTTAGCATTATCTCTACCTCATTACATAATTTAGTTCAAAACAGGATAAATCGGTTTTCCGCAACGCTTAAATATTTGAGATATTATTTGACCTAATCGTGTATTTTTACCCACTGCCCAAGAAAGAGGGTAATGTTTTTGTGAGTAATGTGATAAATATATGTAGGTAAGTATCTATGTATTTTCGTATTCATGTTTCTTTGTAACACCCTGTAGGCTAACGGCTTGATAGATTTTAAGATATCGAGGTATTGTTGGATTGGTGTTTATCCAAGGAGTGTCTTAGGCTATTATTTTAACCTCCTCTTACCTACGATCCCTCTGGTATAGGGTGTTTAACATTACGAAGGGGATAATCTAGACATTTTTCTGCGAATTTTAACAAGATCATTGACAATTGGGAAAAACCTAATTGTATGCTTTGATAGTTTCTTTTTTTAAGAATTATGCGGATTATTATTAGGTTGGTTAGTAGGTAGCTTTGATTCTTCTTGTACGGATATAGAGCTATAAAAAGTCTTGAATAGTAGATATGTTTAGATTTAACCCAGATTCTACTTCCCAGAAGATTTTTTATACAGACCGTGACCTTCAACTCGAGTCGATTATTTACGTTGGTACTTTCAATAAGAAATTACTTTTATATCTGCTCGTCTCTCACTTTGAGGTTTAAGTAAGAGAGGATACACTTGGGCTTTATCTCGCTGTATCATCTTCTAAAGCTGTCATCACGGTTGTTTTTTTTCATTAAGTCGTTGGTTTTCAACCATTGTACCTACGTTATGAAGAAAACTCTGATAAGTTGTCTTAAGTGCATCGCACCTGAGATATTTAATTAAATATTTATACCTAGGCGTAATTTTAGCACAGAAAACCTAATTCTTAAATATTTTATACCTCAGCTCCGTATATATTTATTTAGAGGTCCTCTACACCATTATAAAAATCATCCGAGGCCGCTGCAAAAAATAATTGACAATAATGTTCATACAAACTTACCAACTACCCTTTAATATTATAGATACTACATTTCCTGTCTACATTGACAAGGCATTCGAAATCATTGTTCTTTTAATATAACCTAGTCAGTTGTATAAAATGAACTATCTCTGAGTAAACAATTTCCTGAAAGTACGTGGTAAGTATGTGGATAAGCGTGGATAAAACATCTGTCACTTTCTGACCAGTATGTACCGCGATAAAGGTGACCATAATACGAGCCCTGGGTGGGACCGGGTGGATGTTTTGTAGTGAAGAGCAGACAAATAAAGGTATTCTCTGATATCCCGGATTCGATTGGATAATTACTAGAATCACTCGTGTTTAAAGGAAAATTTATATAAAGTGACTCATCGCCATTGCATTAATGCAGTTATAATTAACCTGTTATGGTCGTTCGTGACTTAGTGTTGGAACTCTGGGAATCGGTCACATGGGGTCTAACGCAGTAATCCCAGTATGCTTGGCCTGCAAATATTCCGTATGTACCTATAGTATTACGCAGGTAAGAAGTTTCCTGACACATTGCACAAACATGAAGTTTCTGAATATTATTAGTTGATAGCTGTACAACAATGCTGTTATTTATTAAGTACTATTCCTTGACAAGCTACAAATGAGTTTAGCATTAAAGGCCTGCACACGTAAAGTTCGGACCGCGCCGTTCCAATCTTCGTTACGAACCGTACGTCGAAATGCAATTGTAATAGTAAAATAGTAAAAAAGTTACGGTTCGGAACGAAGATAATGAAAACCAGTCAAGTGTCTAAGAGCCCCACTCGCTTTTGACCGGTGCTTTTACTAGACGGCCAATTTTATACTTGTATATGTATATGTTGACGACCTTAATTATATTATGTACAAACATAAAATGTTTCCAGTTATTACTTGCTTCCGCCTAAACCATATTGGAGCCCAGATGTGTTTTTTACGAGGTTTTTATGACACTTCCCTTAACCCGCCATGTACAGTCCGCCAAATATTGTGGTCTGCCACCCAAACATTGAATTTCGATTGCACACCATTGAACAAGAAGGTACGAGTAGATAAGATGCGTCTCTTAGAGAAGTTGTGTCAAAATTGAAAGACTAGCACCCGTATTTATAGGCAAGAAAAGTAATTACTTACTTGAGTAAAAGTAATGACTTAAGTAACAATTTTTGTATGACTTTTGACATTACTTTTACTCAAGTAATTACTTTTCTTGACTATAAATACGGGTGTAAGTACAGTCAGGGGCATTCGCGCTCGTCCACTTAAGAAAAATTTGGCTTGTTCGTTGCAGCTAGCTAATCCTACAGCGTTCAGAAGGCTTATTGACTAACTCACTCGCAATCGCAACCAGCTTCAAAGTGGAGCAATTGTTTTCATTTTGTATGCACACAAGCCTTCGATTTTCAAAATGTAAACGATGCTGATTGCGAGTGCGTTAGACAATAAGCCCTCCGGTCGTTACGCGTCGAACGCGCACACGAATATCACCCTAGAGGTGGTCGACCGGGCATGCCCCTGACTGTACTTATTTGGCTGACTTTACAAAGGTAAATTGCAGTAAGTAGCTCTTTTAACGGCCTTCGAATTTGTAGGTACGGTCACAAACGTTTTAGGACCAATTTCAAAAAAAGTTTTGCCGTCAATGACATTAGGGATGCAAAGTTATTTGTTACTTAAATTAAACCTTATTGCTGTAGAATGTCAAATTGACTTTGGACCTGACGTGGGTCACAAATTTAAGTTTATGACTGTACATCTCTCTCACTTGCTCTCAAACCTCAAACCTAACAGACTATACCCACCCGAACCCAAAAGCTGTGCTAAAACCTGTAATACTTACTGTAAGTAATAATAAGAAAAAAATACCGTAGTAAAAACCTTTGAAACTTGTCAGTGTTTTCTTTCCAAACAAAATTTATTTATTTTGAAAAGGTTTATCGACTTTATCGTACATAAATTTACCACTTTTATGAATGGCCTCTCACCTTAAAAATGTATGACTTGTACAAATAATAACAGTATTACCCAAACCCTCAAGGGGTTTACAACTATTTGTACGTTGCTTGCCTTAAAAATACTAATGGCTAAAGAGCTTAAACGCCACATGGTCTTTTATACGTCACAGCTAGTGCTAGACTTAAAGATACAAAACGCGGTTAGGTACAAAGATAAATAATTCCGACTACCTAGTCCAAAACGGGTCGCAATTTGGTTAGGCCCGAAGTTTCTTTTGAAGAAATTGCAAAATACTAAAGGTGGCCTTTGCCATTCACGGCCTTAACCCTTAATAAGGCAGAGGCTCTATTTGACCACATTAAAATAAGTTGAAATTGAACTTTACTACCTACATTTTGTGATACTATTTTAATTGTTCCTCCTGAAATATAAATCATCTATAATTACTCTTTAGAGACTTGCGATTAGATGACTGTATTTCATTTTGGTCTAGTATTTTTACTTTAACGGGGCATTAATTAAGGGTAAAGTTTCATTTAGCTCCGCTCATTCAATAAATCTACAGTGATTAAAGTTTAAATAGGCGGTAAAGATAGAACACTAGTCTCTTATTTTCTCGTATTGTGTGAAAGAGATGTCCAGACCCAAATGATGTTAAGAGAAGCATCAATTCACGTGAGTATAGTTAAAGGTCATGGCCTGAATAAAAATACTTTGCAAAAATAGTAACTGGGTTAAATCTAAATATACTAGTAAAGCTGATTAGAACTTCGTGTCTCAACTCCGCATTATATTCCAAGTAATTTAAAACTTGTATCAGCAGTAAAATTTCTAACTATTTCTGTGAAAAACAGAACTATCAACCAAGACACCGCTGGGGTGACATTCGTCGCCAAATGATCCTGTTTACATTCGAAAAAGATTTAGTGACTCATGTCATGATTCTAGATTATTGAGAAATCGTGGAGCTAAAGTATTTTTATACGTCAGTTTCGTGGAAATCAAAGAACTAGTTCCCCAGATCTAGGACGTTTAGGATTACTCAACTAATCTGCGATAAACCAAATTGCCACTACATTGTTTTTATACCTACTGCTTGATACTTTACAGACCCAGTACGGGAAGCACAAGTTGTATTTTCTCGCTTGTCGCTCATTGCCTCTCTATCGTTATAGACTAGAAAGAAAGGGAGATCCGTACCCTTACCAGGAGTTACAATTACCGTACTCGCTAGCGAGTCAAATGCTCTGTCCCTCGCACTCTATAAGAACCCTGCGAGGTCTGCGAGGGACAGAACATTCGACTCACTAGCGAGTACGTTAATTGTAACTCATGGTAAGGGTACCGAGCGACCAACAAGTCGCGTACAACATGTGGTATCCGTCCAGATCATGTACAGTACAAGAGTGGGACAGGGAGAGCAGGGCCTTTTTCAGGAAAGCTTGTAACTTGTATTGTATGAACAAGCGGAAATTAAAAAGAGACGTCTACTTGTAATACAAGGCAAAGATTTCTTGAAACGGGGCCCAAGACGACAGTAACAGAGTAAGTACTAATTGACCTTGGCTTCATATTTCTCAGCTTTTGAGAATATAAGTAACTAGCGACTCGCCCTAACTTGTCTTCGGTTTATGTGAGTTTTCTGTAACATCCGTACATAAATCAGAATTTATTATTCATAAAAATCTTCCATGAAAGAATATCTAAATGATGGTGAAAACCGCATCTAAATCCGTTAGGTACCTACGTGGTTTAGGAGGAGTTAGCGGTTATACAGACGGACAGACAGACGTGAAAAGTGATGACTTAATTTTAAAGGTACCTACTATGTATAATAATAACAATGTATTACAGTTAAAAAAGAATATACTCCATCACCATTATCCGAAGAGTCTTGGTGTCCATAGCCCTTTCACTCAGAGCCGACTTAATAACCTAATCTTGGCTGAGATACCCTTCTCAAGATACGTCAGAAATGACAGTTTAGATCTTGCAGTTAACTTTGACGTATGTTGAGTTGAGACGGTCTCGGCCAAGGTCATTAATGAAGCCCTCACACTCTGATACGCCGCGACGATAACTTTTTCCTTTTATCAATAAGGACGTAATCACTAAAACACGTGTACCCTATTAAGGGCTAAAATTCTTAATAGAGTATGTGCGGAAAGAGAAGAGTCGTGGGATTGAGAGCGTGCCAGTGCTATTTTATGGTTTTTGCTATGCTGACTATGTTAGTTCCCGTTTCTGCCACGGCTCTTCTCTTTCCGCACCACAGAACAGAAAAAACAGTAGAAGTGTCAAGTGGGCGTGTAACGTGTGGCACGGTTATGCGGAGTTCCGCATAACCTACCATATTTTTGCCGCGATCGCTTATTTCGATATTTCACCATTTTGATATTTCTAAAATAAGAAATAAATCCAAAAGCATGCCTTATTGTGCTATTTTGGAATGTAAAAACGATAGCCGCACCAAAAATTTTCCATGGTGGCGTGTTGTTTTTATGATAGTTTGAGTATTGGCGACAACAAGTCTGATACTAAGCGAAGCTCATACCACCTCCATTGTTTTTTTCTATTCCGTGTTCCGCATAGACTCTCGAACTTTAACTTTGTCAGTTTAGTGACGAAAATTAGCCATCTACATTTACGGCCGCAATGTATGGCTAATTATCATCACAAAACTTTTAGTCCTTAATTGGGGTAGATACACGTTTTAGTACTCCTAGTGTGACCCAAATACTACAATTAATATCCATTACAATCTTGTTCCACAAACTTTCCTCGTCTAAGATTAATGTTCAACGTCTGTGTTCACTAAAAATAGACAGTTCGTAATATTCATTGTGAGTGAACTCTTTTAAATTGGGATTCGATAAGATTTCGTTGACTTAGTTTTATAGTTGGTTAAACTGGTTAAACAAAGATGAGCGTGTTTTTATCTATATAATAAAAATGAATCGCTAAATGTGTTGCTAAGCGCAAAACTCGAGAACGGCTGAACCGATTAGGCTGATTTTTGTTTTTTGTTGTGTTCGTCATTGTCAGGACAAGGCTTTTTTGAAAGAAAATAATTGAAAAATCCACCGGGGAAGTCAGAACTTTGCAGCGGGGCGAAGCCGCTGGCGGGCCGCTAGTAACCTATAAAAGTACTTAAGTATTTACTGAACAACGTCGGCAACTACTTATCTCGCGAGGAATTTGATAAACTTTCAATTTCACCGCACAATAAGTACAGTGGGTATGATGAATTATTGTTTATTTTTTAAGAAAGCACTTAATTAAGTCGATGTTAGAATTTATACTATTATTTTGACTTGTATATAACATTGCATGCAATCTTTCTTTATTGGCGTAAGATGTGTAATTAATCATGTATCAGTCAGTAGCGGAACAGATATACAACTTCCTTGTTTGAATGAAACTACGGTTTCCATCCTTTTATAAAGTGTTTTTTTATCTTTTAACTAGCGTAGCCAGCTTGAGCTTTTAAAAGTTCGACGAAGTAAGACATGAAAACTGCTTTCATAAACTGCGTCCACAATTCTAAGAATTGGACACTTATAGTCTGGCAACTCTTCCTTTCTTTGTAATAATGACCCTGGTGTCCTTCACCCAAATTCTGCGTGTCGTCTGCGCAGAACTCGGTTTTCCTTATAAATATGCTGTATCCTTAATTAGGTATAGATATAACGAGACTGCCTTGATTTTGTACGAGTCGAGTACCTAATTACGTGATCAATTTACTGTTGCCTGCAATGGTCATTAATGTTATTATAAAGAGATATTTTTTCCTTATGTTTTTCGCCCCACCATTCAAATTGATATTGCACGGTTGCCTCGGTGTACTTAGGTACCTACGTGCACTTGTAGTGGGGCGGCCACAGTAAAAAATATTGATTATTTTTGGGGTGATTATGTGAGCGTTTCAACCGGCTCATTTACGTAGACATATTTTTAAAGAATTGGGCGTATATTTTGATGCCGTTTTCGGATATTTGTTAGATGTCCGGTAAACTTAGATACCTAACCAGAAACGAAATCGGAATCTGCAGCCACTTCTACAAAAATGTGTCCCGAAAAATGAGGCGGTTGATGCGCTCGAAGAATCACCCTTTGGACCATTTTAGTAGGTAACTTAAGTCTAGTTATATATTAAGCAATTACGTTGAAGGCATTGTGTTGCGATATTCTAAATACAACTGCAAGACGAATACCTATTTTAAAATATAAAGATAAAAATAACTACTTACCTACCTGAATAAATATCCTTACCCGTTAACCTGTACCAAGCAGCAGTGTTCGCACTGTAGTGTTTCAGTGTAGGGGAAAGATAACCGGAGAAGTTTCTAGCATATGAGACATTCCATCCAATCTTCCATTCCATTCCAATCTTCCATTCCATTCCAATAATATCAAGGTTGGCAACGGATTTGCTACCTTGGGATTGGAAATGCCCATGACCTTTCATCGTGGCACTTCACTTTTAAATATTTGTTAAATATTGCTTAACATCTCTCATATATGAAAAACCGAATGAAAGAGATGAAAAGAAAATGTTTGACAAATACCAACCAAGTGAAGAGCCGCAAGAACCAATGCTTGTCCCATCAGCCCTCTATTTCACAAAAATTACAATACCATACAATACTAAGTGACAGTTCGGTATACATTGAAACATTAACAAGTTCCTACATCAATGGAATTCATATTAACTGCGCCATGTAAGTACCTTCTCTACATAAGTATGTTTATCGTTGCCTATGTATGTTGTTGTTTATATACCTATAGTACAAGCTTAGAGCTTAGTTTGGGCTTAAGTCAATTTTTGTGAGATTGTCCCCGATATTTTATTTTAATGTACGGTCTGCCAAGAAAGTGGTCTACCAATTTTAACAAAAGTTTCTGTGATATCTAATTATCGCTAAGGTTGACACATGTCACTGTCATAATATTATTGCAAGGGAAAATCGAACTTCTTGTATCATGACGTGCAAATGAACTTCAACTGTAAGAGCATATTTTTGGCCGACTTACGATAATATTCACTGTCATCTATCATCGTTTGATGGCCTTCGTTGTGCCCATGTTGTGTCACTAAATATAAACTGTAACATGACGTGACGAGTAACTGCCAATTCCTGCTAAAGTGTAGTTTTATTGTAAAACAGTGTTACGAGTCAACTTGGGACTAGTAATTCCCCAAGATTTTCCCCCCTGCCAACCATAGGTCAAGGTAGAGTACGGCGAGGGCATTTACCTCTATTTTATTAGTATTGCAGCTGTCTGTCTGCCTGTCTGACTGTCACCAGGGGTGTGATTCTCTCAACCACGATGAACGGACGGACGAACGAGTGAATGTCCAAGCGGCGAGTTTTAAGTAGTCCCGTCAGATCGAGCAAAACGTTCTAAGCGCTCACAGACTACGATTATCAGGGGATCTAACACAAATTGACCCAGTCCGAAACTAACCTCAAGGCTTGTAGTACGTAGTACAGGTAACAACGATAAATATACATGTTTAGAGAAGTAAGTACATACCTACTCGAAAACATAGAAAATATCCAAGACTCCTCAAGAACAACTGAACAAATACTTGCGCTCATCACAGAAATATTTGCCCATACTGGGAATCGAACCCGGCTCTGCTAGCTTCGTAGGCAAGGTCACTACACTACCAACTAGGCTAACCGTGTCTTCAAATAACTGTCGCGTCGCGTGAATTCCTTATAATGCATACTTAAGTAGGTATATCGCTAAGAATGAATAAGAAGACAATGTTGATTTTAATACAGTTTCCCCCTTATCCAGAATTGTGTCCTAACAACAGATTAGCGGCCTGCTATTTTACTATTACAGTTGCATTTACACGTACGGTTCAGAACGAAGATTGGAACGGCGCGTTGCGTTTCCCGCGGTCCGAACTTTACGTGTAAAGGCCGCTATTGCTGTAGAATTTCAGAATTGACTTTGGACCTAAGGTCAGTCACAAATTTAAGTTTATGACTGTACATCTCTCTCACTTGCTCTCAAACCTAACCTAACCTAACCGACTATACCTTACCTAACCGACTATACCTCCGAACCCAAAACGTGTTCCGTGTGTTAAGTGTATTTAAAGGCTGCTATTACCCTAACCCACTACCTCTTTTACTCACATTTCGATCTCGTCATACTGACCTAATTATTTGTATTACTCAGCTTGTATAATGTAACGTATGAATCTATTTATTGGAATAGTAAGAATAATGTTGTATATAAAAATGAATGGCCAATCTCGATCGACGCTAAATTTACGATCATATTTAGTGCGCGTACGATGGAAATATTAAGTGTTTGAAAGCTTTGACCCGTGATAGGAGCTACCATGATAAATAACTAAGCAATTCAGTTTAGTATGAGTGTAAGGGACAAAACTATAGCAGATTCACGGCTCTGTCTCGTTCTCTCACCGTAAACTGAAATGCAACCACGTAATGGTAACCCGCCCAGTGATAAATGATAATGACTTAGTTCCGTGTTAGTGTAGTACGAAATAATAAACCGCTGGACCGAGCGACTTGATATTTGCAGGGAATATTGGATATCCTAGGGGTGCTGCAGAGCTAGGAAATTATTTTTGGAAATTCATCCTATAAGGGGTTAAAATAAGAGGAGTAACAGGAAACTAATTCTTCACTCATGAAGTCGCGGGCGTCCTCTAGTTGTAGTATAAAAATAGGTTGATAATGTTTGTAATGTATGATAGGTATGTTTCAGCGGGACGGTGCATTCTGGCTAGCTAGTCAGGTGCGCCGGCCCTCGGCGAGGGGTCGTGACACTCGTGACGTCATCGTGACACCCTCTCGTTGTTTAAGGTGTCAACACATACATACATACATTCAGAAGTATTAGCGGCACTAAAATATCGTTTAGGTGTTAGCATATTTCCTATGAAATTAGGTGCTATGATAATCATAAGTGTTTAGACATCCAAGTGATGGAATCAAAAACCGTCTTTTGTACCAGTTCGTGTAATTCATGACACACATGAAGACATGGTTATAATAGGCACTTAAAATGAACTGCAAGAAAGTAAAAAAAGAAGCGCCTGCGAGATATCGCATGGCAATAGTGCAATTACCCCTGTTAAGGCAGGAGTTAGCACTAAGAAATAGATTTTAAATAGGAATTAGAAACAATAAGTTTTAATAATAATAATATTATTGATAATACACACCCCCCAAAGCTGCCACTGCTCGGAAACAATTATCGAAAACAGGATTTTATTTTGTTACTGAGCCTAATAAAATTAAACTCTTCATTCACTGCTGCAACTCTGGCTGCTATAATTTTCTGGCAGGCGTTTCAGTTGTGCATAAATGCGTGTAAGGCTATATTTACTCGACGACGCGTTATCCTAGTTGGCAGTGACCTTGCCTACTATGCTAGCGATCCCAGGTTCGAATCCCAGTATGGGCAAATATTTGTGTGACGAGCGCAAGCATTTGTTCTGAGTCTTGGACATTTTCTACGTTTTTGAGTATGTATTTCTCAAATAATTTATTCATTTGTTTAACATAGGTTACATAGATTGTTACAATTTTAAAAAAGATCACTATGTTGTACCATTAGGCATACAAATGAGTGTAGTAGGTTTAAATAAATCAAAAAATAATGAAAATACGTCAATAGAATTAAAAATAAATTTTGAAAACAATCTTAAAAGGCATTAATATTCCAGTTATAAGTTATAATTGTATTTAGTTTTGCATTACTTTGGAATTAAACTTGCAAACTATTATCGTGTGATATATCAAATGGGAGGGCTTATTGTGACTATTGTGAGAATCTCAAATGTATTTTAAATTTTAAAATTAATATTTTAAGATACATAGTTTGGTATTTATTTAAGAAAATAGGCGAAAATTGACCATTCCCCTCTGCTCCCAAATTTTGCGCCTAAAATTTTGAAAAAAAATGCATGTTTAAAAAAACAACAACAGCGGAGATCGAGCTTCTTCTCTTTGATTCACTTGGCGTTTTTCCATTTTCTACAAAACACGAGTGATAAATAATACCTACTGCCAGAACGCTTAAAAATAATCTATATTCTACTGGGTAAAACCATATTGCCTTTGACATGTTATCGTATCGTCAACGTTACGATAGCCCTTACTTATACTTGACAGTAATGGCAGCCGAGTTAAAAACAATACGATAAAATGTCAAAGGCCGAGTAAAGAACTATATTTACTTACAATAATTATAATAATAATGATTAATGGACTTTATTTCTTTTAGTCACTTTAGTCACCCGTAAATTTTCTCTGTCCATTTTACCGCCATCTTGAAGTCATTTATCGAATATAATAATAAACAAGTGCAGGCACTTGAAATTTTAATTAGTTAAGCAACTTTTAAGGAAAAGCCAAAACAAACACTATTATTTACCTTTATCTTACCTTTATATTCAGGGAAATAACCGAACTTAAAATATCTCCGCCTTCGTTTTTCCCCAAGCAAGATAGGTATTGGGTTTTTCAAATTGGGTAACTCCTATAAAAGGATGGATATCGTAACGAACGATTTTCTACCAAATAGGGACCTAAAATACCTACTGAAACTGTTTCCTTAGTTTAGGTTGTTTTTATTTACTTACTAATATAGTGTCCTGAGGGCCCTGCCAAGATGCACTACGCTAACTAGCGTTTCTATTCGTTTCTGTTTTAACCAATCGCGTCACTGGTAGATCACGTGACTTTTCGTATCACGTCATCTACTGCGATTGGTTTAACCCTTAAATGCATGATGATGTATATTTACATCATATATTTTAAAGTTCAATTTCAAACATACATTTTAAGTAAATTTCAAACTTAGAATTTATGCAGTAAGGTTTGTAGTTTTATCAAATTCAAATTTGGAAATGGACTATAAAGACGCGTTTCACTTTTGACATGCTATGCATTTAATTTTAAGGGTTAAACACGAAACGAATAGAAACGCTAGCTAGCGTAGTGCATCTTGCCGAGGGACCTCTGTATGGTCCTGTGGACGTCTTTTCTGTGGTTTTTGTCGTAGAAAAATTCTATTAGGCCACCTAAAGTTAAGTGGAATCAGTAACATTTAGATTCTCATGACTACACAATGTCAAGACTTCAAATGCGTCATCATCCCAGAGGGCTAAGATGGAATACCTCTATGCAAGTTATTTCACCGGTTGTCTTATCCCCACACTGGAACACGATAATGCGAACACTGCTGCTGCTGCTGCTGGTTGAGGAAACAGTAAAATTTGAAAACTGCTATTGAATACAACACCTTCAAGTTGTTTGTTGGTTTGTTTGTGGTTCAGTTGGCAGAGTGGGGCCTAAACAAATGCATTATAAATTATAGCTTATAACTCTCACGGTAGCGATTTTTGTAAACTAAAAATGTTAATTTAATGAAACCAAAAGACCGAGTTTTGTTTTATTTTTAAAAGAACACTAGTATAACTTTAAAGATAGAGTTTTATGTGACCATTTAATCGTTTACCTACACAGAGGTAGGTAGGGGGGGTAGGGGGGTAGTTTATCAAAATTAAATAACGATATGAACAATTTGGTATTTAATGAATTTTGCTATAGATTAGGATTATTAGATTCTCTTTTTAAATTCTTAATTTGCATGCTGTCACGGTCTCTTTTTTGACAACACCACTATTATTAATCTCTTCTCGGCATCGAAGTGTTGTAGAATTAAAATAATTGGTGACTCACAGTCTCAGCTGCCGTAACAGGTACAGTCACGAAATTTAACTTGGTACCCACCTTAGGTCCAAAGTCAATCTGACATTCTACAACAATAAGGTTGAATTTCCTAAAAGTTAAAAATGATTTAACAGCTCTAATGACATTGACGACTTCAAGCATAATTATTTTTCTTGAAATGGTTCCCAAATTAACGCTCGTGACCGTACCAAAGAAGGTGGCTAACTGCATAGTAACAGTATAAGCATTTTAAAGTTAGTACGGCTACAAATAGAGTATAGAATGCTTTGACTTCTACTTTGTACTTAGCCGCCTTCTTTGGCATTAAGGTAGACAGACAAGCACACACACTGAACCGATGTGATGTTGACATTCAACTCGCGCACAAAATAATATCCCTTGCAATACATGATCCTTATTCGTGTTATTTAAAAAAAATACTGGTTACCACGAACCCTTTCGCCTGTTTTTGATGGCGAACATTAACGAAATTGGACGTTAAAATATTCCACTTGCTACGCTTTAATACAATTGCAAGGGTACGAACTCTAATGGAGTGGCAGTCACGGTGTTCGGTGACATCATTTCTTAATACGTTTCATTTCGGTACCATTCCAATCAGTTGATAACAGGAATTCTTTAACCATGATTACTTATGCTTGTCATATTTAGGTTCTTCTCAATTTATTTTTTATTTTTTATTATTATTATTTACCGAGTTTTTTTTAATATTGCCACTATTGCCAGTGTTTAGCTGTGACGTAGAAAAAGACCACGTGGCGTTTCAGCTCTTTAGCCATGACCAGAAATTAGTTTAAATTAATTAGTATGCTTTTGATGCAAATCTCTATAAGCATGATTTTATTCAGAACTCCTTTTAAAAAACTTCCTTTTGTTAACTGTAATTACAACGTTCCTGCGCTTTATTCCCGACGGTAAAAACGATAATATCGTAGTTTAACTGTTATGTTATTGTTATGACGTCAGACGCTATTAAATACTGTCAAGTAAATAAGAGCTATCAAAACGGTGACAATACAATAACAGATCATAAACGATATTGTTTTTACCGTGTTGAATAGAGGCCCTGGACAAGATTCGAGATGCATAAGTTTGTTTAGTAAATCCCGTCTTCCACTAGATGTAACACATCTGCATCTACGTATAGACCTTTCGAGATTCTATATTTGAAATTGGACGTAAATTCCATATTGTTATTGTAAACAATTACATGCAATAAGGCTTTACTTGGGGTTTTTTACCTATAACGCTTACATTGACGAAAGTATTGACATAAGTCAAGTGGCACATATAGTATGACTTTTGTACTAGATGTAACTAACATTAACCGGCGAGTTTAAGTAGTACCATCAGAGCGTACAAAACACATTATAGCGCGTGCATTCTAAATTAGGCAGCTTTTTACTTTACGACATACCTACACCTCGAATTAGTTCTCACCTCACGTTTTTTTTTTTGTTGTAAATATGTAGTTTGTCAATTAACACTTCTTTCTGATTCGAGGATGGGTTGTTATACTCATTGCATTAGCCAGCGATCACAACGGTCGTTGTTAGCCTAAAACTCACTCCGTTCTCCTAAGTAACACGCCTATCGGCGATGTTATTTGCTTGCACAATAAAGGTAAGTTCGCTAAAGAGTTCTACAATCACACAGGTCTAATAAAAAGTAAGGTTTCATAACCCGCAGGCCTGTATTTTGATATTTTTGTGTTACGAATATTTACCAAAAACAAACACAGTCCTGATTGATGATTCTCTGAGGATTGATTGATTGATTTCTGAAGCCAAAAAATATTCATGCAAAACGCGACAGTGTTTTTCTTCTTAAATTTAGTCCGATTTTTACTGTTTTTTAATGTGTTGTAGATTTAATTTAGACGTTTTCCTTTCCTAGAACATATTTCTTGGAAAATTAAAATAATAAAAAATGGAAACGTCCGAACCTAGATTTTCATAACAACTACCTACAACGTATTTAAAAATTGTGGACATATACAATTACAACGTAGGTACCTATTCAATTACGTTATCGCCCGGAGCTAAATTTGTATGGATTTTTTTTGACAGCTACGTGATTCACACACAATCCTCTTTTAGATGAATAAAGAATTTGAATTTGATTTTCGTTCTTCAATTCGACGGACTAACCATCGAGTTGGAGTGGTCCAGTCACGCGTAAAAACAACATTAAGGGCCGATTCGACTAAACTAGAATAAGGTCTTATACCTAGATTAAACGCCGAATTTGTATGGACTAATCTCGGATTAAGTCTTATTCCAGTTTGGTCGAATCGTCCCTTAAAGGGCGTGTTCATTTCCCGCTTTACTCGTCTAGTGAGTGCGGTCGTATGACATCGCTAGTCGCTACTCGATCGAGAGTTCGACGGCCATTATTAAAGAATAACACTTTCAAGGCTATCAAGCAATGACTTTATTACTTACTAATTTTCAAGTAGTCTCCTCAACCCTAATGCTGCCAGAGGGCTTATTGTCTAACGCACTCGTAATCACGATCGTTTTCATTTTGAAAATCGAAGGCTTGTCTGCATACAAAATGAAAACAATTGCTCCACTTTGAAGCCAGTTGCGATTACGAGTGCGTTAGACCATAAGCCCTCAGGTTTACATAAATACGTCCGTTTACGTCAACAAAGTAGGGTACTTTAGTAACTCTTGGTAAATATTTTATTCTCAAATATTGTTATAAAAAACTTGTTTACAAACAAGAACACGACGTGTCAAAGGACCCAAGTGGCAGCTTTTAAACCAGTTTCGCTGAGAGTTTCGCCGGGTTGGAATGGAAAAGTTTATTCGCAGTTATGTTTAATTATCTACGCTACAGATGTAATTTGCATATCGTAGCTAATTACCTAAGTTGTATTAATATATTTAGTGGATCAAAGCACTTCTAAGCTTTTTTTAACTTAGGTACCTACTTAGGGTTTTGTTGTACACGCAAAATTCAGAAATTTAAAAACTTTGTTTTTCATTTCGTTTATTTTTAAATTAATCATTTTCCTAGAAAATATTTCGCAAGGTAACGCGTTGATGTCTTTTGTTTGAAAAATGTAAACATGTAGAAATGTAATATTGTGTATCAAGATCGAAAATGTAAACGACTTGTTAAAAATGTATTTACACATTCTGACAAGGAATAAAATAGCCTAGTATTTCATTAAGCTCGATAAGCAACCTTGTTTTACAAACAAGGTATAACAAAGGGCTATCGAAGGACCTACATCCGACATAGTAAAACCGATACCGCTTATGTACAGGGTTTCATAATATTTTCTTTGATTCCTTTGTTTTCAATCTTGGCAAAGATTACAACAGATAAAGATTTAGACGTTAAACAAATAATATGAAGGTTGCAAACCCACTCAGACAACGTCGGATATAATGTTATTTATTGAGTAGCAAGCATTAGCAATAAATATATAAAAAGAAATACCATAGCGCTGACTTACTGTGCCCTATTTCTGCTATGGAACGATCCCCGCTACCGTTGTTTGTAGTTGAACCACGTTTTTGTAACAGGCTAACAGGTTTCAGTCTGATTAAAGATCTCGTGAGATGCGGACGTTTTAACTGCTGCCCTAGTCTTTTGTATAAACGTGATAAGTGTCCGTTAGTGAATCAAACAAAAAAATACAATTTTATTAAATGCCGAAAAAATTAGAAACAAAACACTGGGTAGAACAGATTCGAACACAACGTTCTTTGATTTTAGATTCAGTGTTTACAACGCTCTTTTGTTTTGGAACAATTCGCTTCCTAATTTGAAAACCCGGTCTTAAAACAAGTGACTATCATCGCCATTACAAAATTATTACCTAGTTAAATGATGTTATAAATAAAGGTTTATAGAGTAATGTTTATACGTGCTGTGTTCGTTGTGGGACGAATTATAATGAAGGATGCCTGGAACCTGACATCATTGTATCAATGAACGTTCTTCCTGTGTATAAGAGCTTATTTTTAAATCATCTGTGAAATTATCACATAAACAACAACATAATTGTCACACTTCCGTTTTTTTCTACGTCTTGCATTCAGACTCTAATAAAAACACAATATTTATGTTCCTTTTTACGATCACACCATCAAATAGTTGTTCACGCGTTGAGCAATCAAACGGTCTTCGCGTCTAAAAAAAACACGTTGAGTGTGAAAACTCTTTGTTTAAAAATAGTCTAATATCAGCGGTGAATTTTAGGTTAATCTATACGCGTTCATTTATAAACTCAATAAAACACCGCGGAATTCCCTGGTTGAGTAACCGCAGCAGCCTCTCAATTCATTGCGTAGCCGGCGGTCCACCTGTGCGTGCGTATGTCTGTCGCGCGCTCATTAAAAAAACATTACGGTTGTGATAACTTTAACTTGCACATTAGTAAATGGATTACACCGAAAAACATATGACAGTCGCGTGGTAACAGTGCCAGAGTGAACATGTTCAAGTTGTTGTTGTTGCTAGTGGCCGGGGCCCTCTGCGAACCGATCCAGGATTGTGATTTTAATAGCAGCGTGGACATAACAAAAGGAACTCACTTGTCTAATGGACATATAAACTACCACGGAGACACGTATAGGCCAAACGAGTATTATTATGACAACCAGACGAAACGGGAAAGAGGATGTATTTGTTACCAGAAAACCTGCATCAGAAAGTGCTGCCCGCTTGGACAAGGGTATTCGGATAAGAAGACTTGCGTTCCTGTTGGAACTGCTTTCGACCCTCCGATATGGGATGACTATAGACAACGGAGAGATTTTGACATATCCAAGTTCCACATGGTGTTCGGGAAAGTGGAGTGTAAAGCACCGGCTCTCAGAGTGAAGTTGTCGTTGATGACGAAGAAGTATCACATGTTAGTGGTAAGAACTGAGATATTTTGAGACTAGTTTAATTAATGCTGAACAAGGCAAACAGAATGGGTTTCTTGGGTTGAAGCTTTCTAGACAAGTAAATTCTAACTATTGAAATCCTTACTATTACTAAATATTACTTTGTTGGTTCCGTCTTTGCGCCTTCACAGATCGATTTTAAATTTAAGACAGAGGTACTTTATAGCGCAAATACGGATGTAGGGTAAAAGTCAAGCAGGTCCCGAGGGAATAGCGATAGACAACATTGAATTACGCGGACGGGGTCGTGGTTTAAAGTTAGTATTTATACATATAGTACACACTAGTAAACACTAGTACTAGTACTAAATACACTTAGGTATTATCGGTAACCGGTTACAGCTAAGGAATGCTTATAAATTTTACGTAAGAGACTCGTAATCTTTGAATTTCAAGTTAAACCTAATAACCTTTTAACTCGTAGGTAAATTGTTTTAACTAAAATCAACAGTTATTCGCTGATATTACCTAGGTACTTACCTGCTTACATAATATCCATTCAATTAGTTTTTTCATTCTATTTGTCATTAACCAACTCACTAGACTATTTCGTGCACCGGCTAACGTTGGCTAATTAATGTGAAAGTTAAATGAGTTTAGAAAAAACGGTCATTGCAGTACATAATTATCATTATCTCAAATTATTTCCTGATTGAGGAAAAAAACCGACAGTTCATTTTCCTTTTGCTTCACCATCGATATATCTTTCATAATCATTATAAAAGTGTGGAAATAAACGTATCCAGGGAATTAACGTTATAAATAACAGTAGACTGTCAGATGGTAAGCGGTGAGCAAACACGCGATAAAAAACAAGCGACCAGCGAGCATGATGGTCACGGCCACTGTAGAATTGCTTTATTAAGGTTACATTGTTTTTGAAGATGTTCATTATTGAGCACCTTTGAATGAATTTACGTGATATATTTATAAACAGTAATTAAAAAAACCCGCTACAAATTGAGAACCTCCTTCATTTTAGGGTTTCGTACCCAAAGTGTGATAACTGCACCTCATTATTACTAAGCCTCTGCTATCGGTCTGTCCGTCAGCGGTTTGTAACTCATGATCATGAAACGTACCTAATACGTAGACAGTTTTCACCGCTATAACAATAAATCATAAAAAACAACTAAAGGGGGCCCCCATACGAGAATGGTACGGAACCCATCGAGTGCATGTCCGACTCTCATTTGACCGGTTCTTTTTTGTTTAGTATCCGTTAACAAAGACTTCGCGTTTGTCTGTTTGACCGCTTACTTTTTCTTAACTACGAAAAAAAATTGATGAGATTTTTACTATCATCAAGAGATTTTATGATTCATGTAAGTCTGTCACATAAAACTCAAATAAACTGATGTGAAGCGAGAGCGAGTCGCTAAGTTTGTTTATAATAAAAAGCGGTGCAACCTACGAGAGTATTCTAGCTTTGAACGCTAAAGACAGAACGGAATATCCATGCGACTACTGTTTTTTTAAATATCATACAAATGAGCTAGTTCCAAACTAAGCTTTAGATTACTCTTATATCGTATATGTAGCTACCATATAGGTAGCTACCAAGTTACCAACGAGACTACATTAACATAATTAGGTAGAGAAATATGTACAAATTTAAATACATGGACAACATCCAAGACTTAGCAACAATAGTCACGATCATTACACAAATTATATACTTAGATACCTAAAATAAAATAAATAAATAAAAGCAACGACACTTAATCTTAAGCGTAATACCTATACAGATGTTGATATTAGTTAGTTATACTTATAGAGATACAGGCCGAATACATGTGATTTACCTGAATCCATACTAATATTAGAAATGCGAAAGTGTGTCTCTCTGTCTGAAATGGTGTCACACACGCGCAGATAAACCGGTTAACTCATTATTATAACTAAATTACGTGTGGAGATAACTTAAACGAAAGTACTCTAATTATTTTTATTTGAAATAAAAGAGAATTAAATACGCTAGGTAAACTCAACGTAACTATTTTCCAGTTGCTACCGTAATAATACTAATAAATAATACATACCATTATTTAACATAAAATACATATTTTCCGCTATTTAAAGGTAAACCACAAACCGTTCACCTGTAATACTTTTTTTAAACCCACTCCTCAGTACCATGAATTCAGCCGGAAAACGTTCATTGCTGGACATAGGCCACCCAAAGTTTGCCACAAGAACCGGTCCTGCGCCACTTGCATCCATCGGCTTCTAGCAACATTTATTTTCTCCTCTGAGGAAATCCATTATTGATACCAATCGACCAGGGGAGACCGAGTGGTTATGTCGGACTCTCACCGACTAAAACCCCTGAGGTGTCCCTTCTCCCACGATGGACGAGGTCGCGGTAGTGATATTCCACCCGCTAACTCGTCTATCAGCGTTTGCCCTTATGGGCTCGTCTTCAACAGGGTTTTTTTTTACTCCTCCGTTAAACGCGCTCCGGAACACTCGGAGGCCTTCCAGCTCGGGATACTTAAGTGCAAGCAATGGGTCCCCTGGCCCATCGACCAAGGGTCCCTATTACCGCGGCCATGTCGTCGGTCCACCTTGTTGGAGGTGTTCCCACGCTGCGTCTTCTGGTACCCAGACACCAGACACCTTCGATTCCATAGCCCGTCTGTTTGATGAGATGTGCAAGCCCTGCCCTCTGGCAATAAAATCTGACCTCCTTATTCATATACCTAAACCTAGTGTAGTTAAAGTTTGCGTTGTCAATGGAAATGTCACAAATTCACAATAAGGACAAAGCATACTCGTATTTCAAGCACACTTTAGCTATATTTTGCGTTTATGAATAAGAAGGTAAGAATTGTTAGCATGTCTAACTGTCGTTACTTAATTGTTTGTGATACTTATTACGATAGAGTTTTAACCAAGTTTAACCAGTACTTCTTTATCATTATTTACAATAAAACAGACTTCTCTGTAATAGCAATTAGGAGCTAAGCGTAAATTATACGAACGAAGATGAGATGCTGGGATTGCCCGATCATTAGCACAATAGAGGAGTATTTCCAAGTGGCTATGGGGCAATGAGATGCGTATCATAGTTAACACTGGCAATTATTTGTAATGCCACAGTATGGGACCTTCGTGGACAGAAACGGCATAAACAGATGTAAAAAAGAGCGTGGGACCAAAGAATGGATATAAAAACACATGTTTGTTTGATGATGTGTTTTAGGTTCCATTTTTTTGACGAAGTAGTTCAAATTCAAAATATTTTATTGTAGTGATACGGTTCAAACGACAAATATTCTTGTATCATGTATTTTTGCTAACGTTTTTGTGTTTGCAAATAAATATGTTATAAATATTGATGCGAAATATTTGCATTTTTTGTCATTGTAAATAAAACTAATGAATATGCTAATACTGCTGCTGTCCACCTTGATAAATCGAATGGCCGCGGAAACAACCCACATACAAAGACTAAATTTTATGTATGTGCTTAAAAGGTTTTACAATACATTAAAAGAGACGTGTATTATCAGAAGGTTTTGAAGCACTTTAATATTGAAGGTTGATTGTTAAACTTTTATTTTAAGCACACGAAGCAAAGCATGGCTGGGGTCCTAATGAAAAAGACGTCTCCTAGTGCTCTATTCTAGTAGGCGGTAAAAACCATAATCGTCTTTGACCTGTTATGGTATTGTTTTTATTTCGGCTGCCATTACTGTCAAGTAAATAAGAGCTATCAAAACGTTGACAGTACGATAACAGGTCAAAGACCGCCTAGAATCTCGGCCCTGAAGATCAACTGAAAAACCGGTTTAAGTCTACCTATACTCCGTTTATGCGTATATCCTTTTTTATAACGAGTTGATTCGAATTACACCCCTTTTCATGAGGTCCCCAGAGTTTTAGTCAGAAAACGCTGATTTCAAGAGAACCGATAAAAGATATTGACACACTCAAATTAAAGTGTACCATCCAAAATTATCTTGCTAATGGCTGATGTCTGTAATTGTTCCGTTGTGTTTACATTTTACAATTTACGAAATGTTCAATCGGAATTAGAATACATTACCTATAGTACGAATAGCAGTGTGCAAGTTGCTGAACTTTACCGCCAGTTAGGAAATCTTCTCGAGAAATTACTTAAACATTTGATGATTAGAAGATACCGATAATTATTTGTAGGAAAATTTCACAATCTAAGAAGTTTCTTGTTAGTACCAATGTTAGCATTGTACAGACAAACGCAGCTATTGTACTTTTTTGTTATCATTGTAACGCAAATGCAAGAAAATTTATTTTACTGGCAAAAAACATGCGATGTTTGCCATTGAAGTCTTATTACCTACTTGGACCTGGGGGGTGACCAGAGGGCTTATTGTCTAAAGGCCTCGCAATCGCAACTGGCTTCAAAGTGGAGCAATTGTTTTCATTTTGTATGCAGACAAGCCTTCGATTTTCAAAATGAAAACGATCGTGATTGCGAGTGCGTTAGACAATAAGCCCTCTGGACATACTAAAGCAGTTCACTTTAGTTTAGCCCATCTTTTTTTGATATCGTAATCACATTATTGACGTTACGACAGCCCGTATTGAATTGAATTGAATTGAATTGAATTGTACTGTAAATCTAATGGGAGCAGCCATAATCTTAACAATATGATCACGTTATCAAAACAAAATGGGCTAATACAATATTGAAAAAAGCTCTTTTTTATTTAAATGATTAGCTTAAAGGTGCTACTCGTAGGTTGTAAGGCGAAAACATCAAAGGGGTTGAGAACACTCGTCAAACTGTCAATCAATTCAAACATTCTTACAGTTAGCTTGAACTCTAGATCTCATAGTCGCTCTCTTGATTTGGCTTCCAAGTCTGAGTCTCCAGTTTTCTTTAGTTGCTATATAGTTAATTTCATACGGACCTTCTTCTTTGTTTAACCTTGATCATATCTTTAATGTACTAAAATATAATCTCCAAAATTACAATGGTTATTTATTTTGTCAGGATGGCAAACTGTACATCGACCTGCCGTCCAAGGTGCCGCCGTGGATGAAGCATGACCCCGACCGCTACTGCATCGACACCTTCGTGTGGCAAGACTCGGTGACTGGGAAGAACACCACGACCTTGGACGCGCTGGTCTGCTTCCTGGCTGACGAAGAATATGAGCATAACTACACCAGTAGCTTCATCTGTAAGTTTGAATTATGATGCTGCTGTTTCCTTTTTACTTCTCACGCAGCTCTCGAACACTATTTTTAAAATTAAAGTTTTAATTAAGGGTCCCTTCGGCTTACACTTTGCTTGCCGATTTTGGCGTGTCACCTTCATCGACTAAAATGTCATATATTTATAGATTTTGGACGGACAGACACAGACAGACAGACTTAAGACTGTAGGCACTATCAGTTGAGATTTGAGAAAAGAAAGTACCTTGCATTTTAATTGAGGGCAATAACAGTAATTGTGGCCGAATTTGATCGAAAACCCTCGAGCTGTCCTTACAAGATGTTGCCACTAACATTTTAATCTTAATTTCTTATATCATCAGTAGGATGACGAATCCCTAACACTGCATACAAATTCGTTTGCTCAAAGTAAAGTCCAAAACGAAGTTTGTTGTTAATTTCCTATTGAGTCACAAAACTTTATTATTGTTAATTGTAGTTACTTATTAATAGGTAGACATTATGATTGATCTAAATGGTAGCCCTCCTAGAGCTTGTACAACCTTTATTATTTTGAATCGCATAATGGGTAATAAAATAAGTAATAACAAACGTGTACTTACTATTTACTTCCATATTCTTACCATTGGCCGTTGTAAGTAGCCTCACTAAACTTGTCATTCATTAGAATTACTTAGCCACTAGGTTTTTTGCGGTGTTTTTTTTCTCGGTACACAGATTCTCCGAAGCGCCGCATGGCCTACATGCGGAATTAGTTTTTTAAAACGTCTTCAATGTGTTTCGAATAGGTAATTGTTTTTTTTTTGGTATTTAAAGACAAATGAGGTCACAGGCCTCCTGATGGTTGGTTAGCTCTGAAAGTCATAAGCCATCAGGCAACCGACATCATTTGCCTCCCTCTTACATGAACAAGTTAAAAGGTAAAGACGGTGCAAAGTAGACGGGAGTCCAGTACGACTGTGCTAAGTGATCACGGCTTTCCTCTAAGCTATCAGTCAGCTAACTTCACACCGGTCAGTCAGTCAACCAATTTGTTTTCTAGGCCACTTTGGACTATGTTAAAGTGACGTTGACAACCAAACGTTACAGACTTCTTATGATTTGGTTTACAACGTCACATTGACAAAGTCCATAGTGGCCTAGGAATCAAATTGGTTGACTGTACATTTATAGGATTCACACCCTGAGAACCTAATTATTTAAAAGTTAGCGTTTTGGTTTACAATTGTTGTATTGTATAAATAGTTTTCTCTTATCTATCCTTCTAAAAAGCCAAGCGTTACAATGGCGGCCTATTTTCTATGTATTGAAGTATATTTATATGTATGTTTAACGTTATCTATTAGGTACACATAGTACAAGCCTAGTGCTTAGTTTGGGACCAGGGCCTCTATTCCCGGCGGTAAAAACCATATCGTCTTAGACCTGTTATGGTATTGTTTTGACGTAAGCCGCCATTACTGTCAAGTAAATAAGAGCTATCAAAACGTTGACAATACGTTAACAGATCAAAGACGATATGCTTTTTACCGCCTAGAATACCGGGCCAGAGGCCTTATTGTCTAACGCAATCACGATCGTTTTCATTTTAAAAATCGAAGGCTTGTCTGCATAAAAAAATAAAATTATTGCTCCACTTTGAAGCCGGTTGCGATTGCGAGTGCGTTAGACAATAAGTCCTCAGGTCAATTTGTGTAAAATGTTGTCCTCAGTTTTCATTTTACTTTCATTTATTTATTCCTTGTTGCAGGCATGCTGATCTCCTGTGTGTTCTTCATAGTCACGATAGCGGTGTACGCGTGGCTGCCAGAACTGCACAACTTGCACGGCCGGGTGCTCATGGTGTACCTCGCGTGCATGTGCGTGGGGTTCGTCTTCCTCTCCACCATGCAGATCATGCTCACCATCGACAACATCACCGTTGGTGTTTGTGTTGCACTCAGTAAGTACCTATTTAAGTTGCATTCTTTCAAACACCAAAATGTGTGTACCTATCTGTATACCCTGCTCTCCTACCCTAAGACAAATGGCGCTATCTCTGACAAAACTCCTGTAGCAAGTGCAACCTTATTAGTAACGGGAGAGGGTTGTACTCGTATCTGTTTTGGCTATTAAGTTTGAGACATAGCCTTTTGGCTTATGTAGTGCCCAAACGGAGAACGATTCGGACGCGTTTTTTAATACAAAGCTAGCTGGGTCCTAGTGAAAAAGGGCACTTAGTCGACTTAACTCTTACTAAATAAGGGTATATACATAAATGGATTATACTAGAGTTAAACCCTTTTTCACTTGATCTTCAGGAGAGTTATACCCTTTTTAACTAGGACCCCAGTTTATTCGGGGTGGTTCTTGCTAGGTTTGATGAAAATCAGTTAGGCCTTATGAAAGTTATCAGCTTTGAAAGAAGGGGTTCGCCAATATATCCTATTTTCTGATATACATACTGATTTCGGTTAGTTTTGTTTTTAGTTTTCGTAAATGTAATTATGTGTAAGTAATTTGTTTTTAATTAATACCCGCGAATAAGTTATTCTATTCTGTTCTATTCTATTCTATATATCAGAGGTTTTTTATTTATTTATAGTTGTTGTATTTTATGGGTTCCTGTTTATTTAGAGTCATCAACGATTTCCGATTACTTGTCGACATTGTCTATATTGTGTATATTAGCTTTATTACTGTCAAGAATTATTGGAAAATTATTATTAAAAGGAAAAACTTAAATTGATGTAACGTTTATAGTTAGGTATTGATAAATCATTTGTGTGACTTCTAAAAGGTTTATCACAAATTACTCATCTTAATGTCATTAGATGGTGATTAGTAGGTACGCGTTCAGGGCTGAGGAGGATGTGTCATATACTTATACAAATAGGTTATTTTCCAGCATTTGGTTTTCTTTAAGAAAGGTTAATTACCAATACCTTCGAAAACTGGTGACTAATAAACTATTACTGAAGCGGTACCACCATAACAATTATCCAGAAAACAATTACTCACACATGTCATGTTTCGATACTTGCATAAGAAGGTCAATTCTTATTATTATCTATTCGTATTTTGTACATTATAATTATCAGACTGGTATATTAATGTTCCTACATACATATCTATTAATACTTTGCTTCCGCTCCCGCCGTAGCTTTGACGGTATTTCAAAATTCTCTGGTACTCAATCGCGACAGCAAACTTTCCTAAATACCATTCATATTTATTTTATTGCATACATGGTATGTACAGTGATCTTACAAAGTAATTACCTAGGTAGTAGGCAGGTAGGCATTTATATAATATAGAAAATTTACATTATTCTAATCACCCAATCATATATGAACTGACCATAAGATCGTCAATATAAATAAAATGATACAGAATAGAAAAATTGGTAGTGGCAATACATACATGGACCCCATGAAAGGTATAGAACTAATTTATAATTATGTATGAGACAGGATGCCTAAACTACATGTAATGATCCGCGTAACAATGATAATGAATTCAAAATAATATTTAAAAATTATGTTACCTACAGAATAAAACAATGGCAGTGGCAGTACTGAAGTTTAGTGGTGGTAGGAACTGGCGTAGGGTCCGTTTGGATAGCTACCACCATATTTTTCTTTAATTTACTGCCAAGAAACAGTGTCAACTCGCATGTTTGTGTTCCAATGTGGGGATGAAGACAACCGCTGCCTTTACTAGCATAGAGGCATTCCATCTTCGTTCTCAGGGGTTGGCAACGCATTGGCAGTCTTAGGATTGCAGTCTTGAGAATAATGCAAATGTCTATGGGTCTCAGATACCATGAGGTGACCTAAAAAGATACACAATGAACCCTATTAGAGTAGGGTTATTAAGTGTGAAACAATTCATATTGACACCCAACCTTCCATTATAATTGTATAAATATAGGGTGACGCAACCAGTAATGGACAAGGCACCAGTAACGGACACTTGATTCTTATATTTCATTAGTTTCGCAACAATCAATTTAGGACCGTATGAAATTTGAATTAAGTGAAGTGTCCATTACTGGTGCCTATCAGCTAAAAGTGTCCATCACTGGTGCCGTCACCATACTTACTACTATTTACGTACTGTGTTTTTTAAATTTGCAGAAAAACTTTCAAATGTTATTATCACTTTAATTTAGTTAAAAGTCCGAACGAGGTGTGTTAAGTTATCAGCAACTTTGGTGGAAAAAATCAGCTGTCATCGCGTTCCTTGGGGGCGAACGTACTCGTAAATGTAGGAAATTGTTGGGTTAATTTAGCTTAATTGCCTTAAGTGTTAAATTAAATGCAAAGCACTCTAGCAGTAATTAAAACGATCAATTGATTTGATTACTTTTCCTAAATTAAAGTTTATTTTCATTGGACACTAGGGGGACATAAAACTATATAAACTAGAAGAAGTTTGTGCACAAAATTGGTGGTGTTACATTTTGTCATGGTTTTTTTATGTTATTACTTAAAGGGTTTTTTTTTTAATTGCTTAGGGACGGCAAACTACCACACAGGTCCCTAATGGTAAATAAGTGGGATCTGAGACCAATAGACATCTTCATTCGTGAAACTACACTCTGAAGACTTAATCCCAAGATTTCAAATGCTTTGCCAACCCTGAGGAGTAAGATGGAATACCTCTATGCTAGTAATTGTCTTATCTTCACACCGGAACGCAACAACACCACACCACTGCTTGGCCTACGTTATATAACATGGATCAATTTGTTTAGATATAACAAAGATAAACTGAGGGCAAGGAACGGCCAATGAACTTTAAATGAGCGGGATATTTGAAATGAAATTGCAGAAACTACGGCCCGCATGATGCAAAATAGTGCAACAATGGAGTTGAATACCAGCATAATTTGTCTTAGATAGTAGTGGTAAAATATAGCCAGTGAAATATCCCAGAAAATACCAGGAACCTACAAGCCCTAGTGGTAAAGCTAAAAGAAAAATGATTACGAACAAAACGTCTATATAGAGGAAAAACTCACTAACGGCCGAACCCTTTATTCAAACCGCGGATAGATGAGACTTACTTCGGGTTAAAATTTGACATTTGCCCATACAAAATGTGTCAAATTTTAATAAGAAGTAAGCCTTCCGCGGTTTGAATATAGGGTTTGGCCATAAGTTATTAGTGAGTTAACAGGGGCCCTAATATGGCTGCGTTTCATGCATTTTTCCTGTCCCGTAATTTTTCGAAACCAGACCAACTCGGGACAGTATACCTAACAATATACCTACCAGTAAAATATTCAGTATTTTTTTAAGGTATTTCATCAAGAAGATTAGCAGTTGAATAGATTATTTGATTGATTTTTCCAAATAAAACTAACAAAAAAAAATTCAGTGCAGTTGCCCCGTAAACCAGAAATTAAATCTGGTCAACATTCTAAAACTATTGCTTTCTTTCTAATTTTGTTGTATGATAATGATTATATGACAGGCAATTAATAATAAAAAAATAGGAATATGAAATAGGAAGTGGATGCAGGAAAAAGCTGGTTTTACCGTATTTACCCGTATTTCTGTCATTAATATTGGGTACTGAATGAACGCATCATGATGACGGCACTCAGACTAGGTTTCATATTGCTGCATGCGGGCTTGGGGTGGTCCTTGGGAGATGCCTGTAACAAAATCCCAATAGGTACGATTGTTAAACAGAAAAGACTTTATTACTGAATTACTGAATGTGCTGTTTTCTGCCATAATCTTCCTGGGCACAATGATACTTATGTCCTCTTTTAAAAGAGCGAAATAACTATAATAAAAACAATAAGAAATTTTATTTCGGGCAACGAGGCCTATAATTCCAAATATCTTATAGACTAACATACATAACAATACAAAACTTAAAACTAACACCGAGGTGACAAAACAGTGTGGTCCCGTGTTGCCAAAATTGGCGTCTTGGTCGCTGCCGGTAGGTTGCCCCGAAACCGCCGGACCACAACCCCTTTCGTCCAGAAGTCAGGACACTCGACGGGCCCCAGCATAAACCGCGGCACGCGCACTACAAACGAACTGAAGTACACGTGGCGAAGCGACCGTAGCTGGAACACCGTCATACTGCATCCAACCTTCGAACGTACTCCACCACGTCATCTACCGCATACTTCGTAACTATGGGGCAACGACTTGGCTGTGCGCCTGGTATAGCTGACATGTATGTTCGACGTTGACCTCTTACCATCAGCGGGCTTAGCACGCGAGGTGAGGATTATACGTCAAAATTCGTTAAACGAGATTTAGTGTCAAATATGTCTATTCCATATTCTAACGTAAGAGTAAACGTTTAAGGTTTTAAATAAAAGTGTAATTTGTGTGACTTGAGTCCTTTTATTACTAAGCATCTTGAAGTGGGATTTAATGTCATGATTATATGTCATTTTCGGTATTGCTAATTGACACTAATTCATGGATAACGTCAAATCTGACAGTAAATCTCGCCTTGCGTGCTAAGCCCGCAGGTGGCCTATCCTATTCATTGCTTTAAAAAAAATGCCATTTACGACTCTCGACCAAGTTAACATGTTCATACCCAGCCGGATTACTATTTCAGTAGCGGAGTTCCTACGGCTCTATCATCAGAACAGCTCATCGAGCAAGGCAACCACTTAAGGGGATTGTAAGGAGACGCATAAACCGCGTAGCTGCCAAAAAAAATTTTGCTCCTGGCTATAACGTTTATCAGTTATCACTAAAGATCGGAAAAACGCCCGTCATTTTGAAAACATAACCCTGTTCCGTACAGCAGACTTCTTTATGATTAAAAATATTATTAGGTATTTTACATTTATTATACCTACCATAATTTATATATATTCAACGACAATATTATTAATGAATAACACCGTAATGGTTAACGGGGAAAAAAAACTTTCGACAATCAAAAAGAATGTCTTTTTTTTTAAACATCTGTTATTCCATAACGACGTGAATTTAGCACCTATTTATGAGTCGAAAAAGTTCGTTGACAGTCTACGGACGTCATTGGGGCATATTTAATCGTTGACATTGGTTTACTGTTTGTGTGTATGTTTGTGTTTTCCCATTACCATTCCGGTGTCATTCATTAATAAAATTGTCGCTGAATACATTTAAATTATTGTATAATAACTGTATAAAATACCTAATAATATTTTTAATTAACATCATTAACTCTGCTGTACGGAACAGGGTTGTTTTCAGAATGACGGTTGTTTTTCGATCCTTGGTTATCACCACCTAAATCAAGTCCGATTTCTACGATTTTTTAATAATTTGTAGTTGTTATAAAAATGTAGGTCTAAACGTTTTCGTTTTTTATTTTTTTATTTGTTTCCTGGAAAGGAAAATCCACACCCTAGACCTAGTCTTTCATAATATCTAAAAGTTTAAAAAAAAAATTGGATTAGATTTAAGTGAAGAGAAATTTAATGTTATCGCATTTTGTATGAACATTTTTAACTTCACAATCCTCTTAAATAAGTTATTAAGCTCAGGTAAAAACCAAATTTATTCAAAAGACACAAACAATAAACAGAAAAATAATAAAACATACCTAACTAAAACTAAATACTAACATAAATTAACTTATTCTAAATAACTATAATATAGTACAAATGTCCCCTAGGCCACTGCCACTGGGAATGGTGCCCATAATGCTGGCTGCATTTCCTCGTTGGATAGCTATTGCTAGCCGTTGGCCGAGGAAAGAGCCAGCCCTATGGTCACCTGAGGCATAGTATCAAATTTGAAAGACTTAAAAAAATAATGTCACTATACACGATCGTAACCTAGTGTTTTCAAAATGAGCCCTTTTTATTCCTGTAAAAGTTTTTAGGCCGGAGTAGGCATAAAATAAATCATAATTATTGTAGTTTTCTAAATGTTTTTATCAGTAAAGTTAATCTATCAAACTCAGACCAGTATACGCATCTTCCAAATTCTTTGAAGATAAAAATGAATGCAGTCACAATATGTCTTTTAATCTTTTTCAATATAAATACAGACAAACAACAACTGTGTATTTGGCGTCGATGCCAAATGTTAAGAAATAAACGATAACAAAATCAAAAGTATTTTGATACTTTGATTCGGAAACTTGTTTGATATAATTATAGAGTTCACCCACACTACACAGTCATAATAAAAACGTCACGCTCTGACGCTAACGTAGGTTTGTAATAAAAATAAACTTAAAATATTTGTTTTCCAAACTATGATCCGAATCTTTAACATTTTACGTGACGGTAAAATATTCAATGGCAAGGCTAATGCTATTACATAAAAAGCCCCGATATGATGGTGAATTGGCGACCCCTTCTTTCAAATCTATTATTTTTTAAGCGACAAATGATTTTAATTAAACCGAGCTAAGACTGGGAATCGCCCCGATCAAAATAGCTCGCATTTAAAAAAACCCGCGCTGAATTAGTCAATTGGGCTGGGAGCTGCGATGCTGGATACACAGACACACAGATAAAAACGTTGTACTTACTTATAACGTTATAACACTCTTATTTTTGTGTCGGAGGTTAAATACCCATGCCCAATGCCGTGACATACCCAATACAAGTATAACGTCACGCTTCGAAAGAAACGAAGTAAATCATGTGATTCACGTGCCCCGACGACGTACGCGTGGTTTTTTTTCTCGTCGTCTAGTCTAAAATAATACGTTAATTTGAGAGATTCTGTTATATTTGAGCGTGGCGTATTCACATAGGCCTTTATTCAGACCAATATAGTAAACAAGTCTAGACACTTGCCCTCGCTCCACTTCAGTTAAACCAGGCGGGTGACACTCGCGCTTATTGCCTACAAAATTTTCGGCCGCCTCGAAGATGCTAATCAGTTGAGTGTCATGCGCGCGCTCGTCTTGACGCGCGCCGCCGTACGCTGCCAAAGCTCCTAATTCCGGTTTTTGTAGAATATGGCTACCTACTCGAAAAGCCAAACGATACTGCGCAGCATACGGGTGCTTGAATAGTGATAGGAACGTCGACCTGTCATTTTTTACACTGCCGAAGGATATCGAAAGTTAAGATTATTATTAATATTATTTATAACTTCGATCTAGGTAGGTAATTACGAGTAACTGTACTTAATTACTGACCCAATCATTACAGTTTTGAATCCTCGACGCAAAAAGAGAGATATAATTATTATTTATTTTGTTAACGACCCGTCCGTAGTTTCGCAGCTTTCAATAACCTACCTACCTTAAAGAGCGTTCAGTGTAAGTAGATCTCCCAGTAATAGTTGCTGCCTACTAAAGCAAGGTCAGCATATACTTGTTTTTAGTTAAACACTTAAAAATATTAAAAATTGGCAGCATTTCTCTTTGCCTCTCGTTTATTAGGTACCTATTAATGTCGTCGCGTGTCGCATGTTTGTATTGTAAACGCCAAAAATGTTAAACGGAAAATACCTAGTAGATAAGTTAGCTAAGTTTCCAAGATGTTCAACATTTTTCTCGACTTTACATCTTGCAAAATGTTAATTATTACCTAAAATAGGTAGTTTATTATTTCAGTACGTCGGTCTTACGTACAGTCGAGTTCATAAATATGTGTAGGTACACTTTAGTACCTTGTCACTTTAATCGTTGTGACAATTTATATATGGCAGTTTAAACATGACATTAAACAGAGACAAGGTACTAAAGTGTATACATATTTATAAACTCGACACTCGGGATCAATAAAACTAAAAACTAGGCATTTATCACATTACAGAAAAATGACCAAGAAAATATAAAAATAGAATTAACAAACATTTTGAAGTTTAAAACAGCACAAAACTACGATAAAACTAGTCTACGTCTTATTACGTACCTAGATAGAAAGGGAGATCCGAGCAAACAACAAACAAGTCACGAACAACATTTGGGATGTACCTACTATTTTTTCTCGTCATTTAACTTAAGCGAACTACATAAGAAAACTACAATTAATAATAAATTCAATTTTTTTTCTTACAACTGCCACAGAACAAGTCATAATACAAGTAACTGCCAACCCTGCGAAGTGGGCGGAGTCAGTTAAGCTCATGACGGGCGAAATAATACAGATTCTCGCAGCGCAGATTTAAGGTGCATTTTGCCTCGTTATGAGCGCCCCCACTATCGATCGCAGAAATGTAACCAAGGTCACTTCGTGCCGTGCACTTATATTATTATCGTTAACGCGTTCTGAGTAGGTTTAAATTAGCATGTTTGCTGTCACAGAGAGTCGCTTCTGTACTTGTACTATTACTTATTCTGTGGTTAAACGGAATAAAATGTAACCTATATTTAAGAAGAAAGAAGGGAGGGAGGCCTTTGTCCAGCAGTGGGACAAAATAGGCTCTTAGATAGATAGATATTTAATGTAGCTTCCTATAAGAGAAAGAATTTTTCAAAGACGCACAGACGAACAAATACAATTTTATCTAGATAATATAGAAGTATAGATATAGATTCTTCCGAAAAGACAACGTGACCGGAGAATCATCTTGACATCTAGTCAAAAATATCAACGTATCAGATTTTTTATTTTTTTCTGGTTTTACCTGACTTCCCAAGACAGAGATAAGTAATTTTCCCGGAGCTGCCGGAACTAAATTCTTCACGGATTTTAAAATGCCAGGTTTTTATCAACTAAGTATAGGGGCTATTACATCAGTGGGGCAATTACGTCAAGTGGCTTTATCTTCCGTTTAAAAGTTCGTATCAAAAAGTTACATCTATTGACAAGTAGATATTTTTTTTCTCTACTTGACTCACTCACTTCACTCTTAGATATGAAAGAACGGGAGTTAAAGCCACTTGACGTAAATGCCCTACTGACATTATTTAAAGTTTTGGCTGCGGTCCTATTAGGCAGACAGTTTGTGGCATTCTGTTTGCCTTCCCTTATATTGTAGTTTGCCAAACAATATGGCAAGGCAGACAGGAAGCCGCAAACTGTGTGCAAAGTCTTGGATCCTCAAATGCCTGCAGGATAAGCACAGGGTACCTAAACCGCGGGGTTTTAGGATTTGTTAATTTTATATTCTGAAAAAGCAAAGACTAAGTTTAATAAGAATAAGCTGTAAGTACCAACTCCTCAGTTCTGATACTGCACAGCTTAACATCCGTGTAACTATGTAAAAAAACTTAAGTACTTACTAATAACATTCAAGAGTGGTAAAACGGGCCAATGAACTCGTAATATCTTCGACCATTTCCTCAGTTCAGTGAATATTGAACGGTAAATTACCTAGATGTTTTTCTTGTTCCAGCATTTGTCATTTACTTCTCTCTGCTCTCCGCGTTCTTCTGGCTCAACGTCATGTGCTTCGACATCTGGTGGACCTTCAGGTAAATACAACTGGGCCTTGAACGAACCCTGTTATGTTATGTAGGTACTTAAAATATTCGTTTTTTTTTCTTAATTAATGGCTTTCACTCCTTGTTTTAACAAGGTGTATTTCGCCAGTATCGAGTTGTAGACAATCGCCATGGACTTATTAGAGAAACAAGTCCATGGATATCACACGCGAGGACAATTGTTCGGTTAAAGAGATTTACTCTGGTGGACTAAAGAGAAGCACCACGCGCTTTTGTCAAGTCTCTTAGTATCATTATTATCGCGTCAAGCGCTTATGTCAATTTCATACATTTTGGCAGTTTTCGAAAATCGTCTACGATAGCGTGTTGCATTGCATCTTTTCTAGGACCTCGTGCCAAAAGTCAACAACAAAAACATGACATGATAATGTATAATTTATACAGTTGGTTCTTGAGTAAAAGCAGGCACGAACGCTGTGCACTTACCGCTGTACGTTGAGACTTTTTAGAGAAAAATCATAACCAAGGAACGACAATCACTAGCTTACTCGTGAGTGCGTCCGTTAATAACTTTGTTTATGGTTGCCAGATGCCATAAATTTTATTAACATTCTTCTCTTAACACATTTTTATTATTTCTGTGCCATCTAGGCGGTAGTACTTAACTCTTCTAGTGTATTATTATGATAATGACTTTCCATATTCAAAAAAAACACGACCGTGAAAAATATATTATATGTACTTATTTGATGATGATGAAATGATCTTCCCTAATCAGATCATTTCTTGTGTCATTTTGCATGTTGATGCTAACTAAGTAGGCATTGTTTGGAAATCTACATCATATCGTGAGAATTGCTCTAAACCATTTATCTAAACGAACAGATTTTCTACTATGGGTACATACCTATCAGCTGTTTCGTTAACTACACAGTTTTATTTTGCATGCATAGCAAGCATTATTTGGTTTACCGGTAAGCCATGTAACTAGTTGTCGTACCTGTCTATGCCTTCGTAGTAGGTATTTACTTCCTTCATATCAATATGTATGTTTCGTTACTGCTTCAACTGATACAGAAACTATGATGTAAATAGATATCTTCGAAAGGAAATTGTATTGAATAGATTCTTTAATGATTTTTCTAATAAACAAGATTGGCAGAAGAATGGTAACACATGTTTGACATGTGTTACCATTCTTCTGCCAAGCTTTTCTTTGAAGTGGGTGACTATTGGGATGCACCACGGTGGGAAGAGAAGGGACAGGATCCAAAGTGTGTGTTTGGGAAAACAGAGATATTTGGCGCGCATAGTAAATTAAACAAATTATTCTACATCTTATAGCGAGATATATTCAGCAAATGAATAGTTTCATAAGACTTTTACCAATAACATATACCACAAATAGTCAATCATCTAAGAACTGTTTTTACCCACTTATTTCTATTAAAGTATTTATTTTACCTGTCAAATAACTACTTATACTTATTCATAAAGATAAGTACATATCTTATACATAAACCCTCTTAAGTATTCATAACGCACAATAACTATATAAAGCTTAAAATACACTTCAGTAAATTTTTTCTTTGTCGAATTAAAATTTGACAAAGAAATGTTTGTAAAAAAATCGAGTAAAAAAATGCGGTAAGTAAACTAGATTTTTTTGTTTGTATAACAATTATGTACTTAAAAATAAAGGTCCTCCTGGAAAACGACAAAGGGGAGTAATGTTGATTACATTACTTAACGCTCAAGCTTGCGTGTAAAATGGCGATTGGTATATATTCGTTTAATGACGTTATGGCATTAACTTACCATCGCACTAGGTGTGTTCATTATAAGGAATGGAGGTAATGAAAATAAACCTGACTAGACATAGTACCTATATTATGGTTCTACTTTTAAAAAGTATTTAAAGCGAATAGGTACAAAGTTTTTTACACTATCGCGGGTATTAACCACGGCACAAGTACCAGCGGTTTGAGTCAATTTATGATTATTCTATTTTACCCGGTAAGAACTAAGAACCCGTTTCTTACTAGTAAATTCAGGTAAAGAGTTCTCTTAAATAATTTAGTTACATTTCCTTTTATTTATTTTTAAACTGTATTTGGCTTTCAATTAACGGGCTTCACACAATCAATAAATAAATAAATAAATAAATAAATAAATATCAGGGGACAATGTCACACCAATTGACCTAGTCCCAAACTAAGCTCAAGGCTTGTACTATGGGTACTAGACAACGATAAACATACTTATATAGATAAATATATACTTAAATACATAGAAAACATCCATGACTCAGAAACAAATTTTCGCGCTCATCACACAAATATCTGCCCTTACCGGGATTTGAACCCAGGACCGCTAGCTTCGTAGGCAGGGTCACTACCAACTAGGCCAGCGCGTCGTCAACATTTTTTGCTCGAGGAAAAACAAGACTTGATGATTTTTTCTTAGAAGCAAAACAATCTAATAAAAAGCCAGCCTTGAAAATATACTTAGGTTAGGTTAGGTTTTTTGTAAAGGCAATGGCTTTCCAACTGTATGGAGTTACAAATGTTGAAAGGTTACTAAATGGTAAACGCGGTCAATCCTGTTCAAAAACCGGTACAATAACAAATCTGTTCAAAGTCTTATTCACGAACCGAATCAGTTTTTTATTTCCATTTATTTAAGTTAAACATTTATTCTGGTTCAGATCACCAATTTCCTGTTTCCTCATTAAAAAAATGATTTGTCAATTGCATGTATAAAAATACCTACTGCCCTGTATTCTCTTACTGTTAGGACTGTATTCAATGCGACAGAAAACAACGGTGACGTAATAAGGATGGTCGCAGACTACTCATTGCACCATTCATCCGACAGACTAGCCGCAGGAAAACCGATGCTTAGAATTACGAAAATTCAATACGGACAAACCTAGACTAGCATTCAAGTTTAAACTAGTTTGAGATAAGTAAATTGTTTATGAAATACTTAGTTTCCACTTCACAGGCCCTATTACGCTATTGGTTTGGTACGGCGCAAGATAAGATCAAACGACGGCAAGATGGCCTATCCTTAATTGAAGGAACTATTACGATGATTTAATTTTTTAATTAGTACATTATCGTGTTCTAGAACTCTTTATCATCTATTTATAAATCAAACGCTATTCCAATTTTATAGTTACTGGGCAATCTGGGCATAATAATATAGCCTACTATGTTAAGTTTTTACCAAAACAGTTTTTTGCGATTTTGGGTTCTATAGAGTTCACGGATACAAAGATCATTAATCATATAGCACAGCATGCCAAAGTTCAATAGAAAAACCTACAGTACCGAAATCCCGTCAGCAAAATGTAGTGATTATCTATTCATATTTTTTTTTGAAGAGTTTACTTTAGCTATCAGCAAGTCAGAGGCATGTCAACAATAATTATACGTATTTCTTCACCAATCCCACTCATGATCTTTTTTTTTCACTAATCGAATGTACGAATTGACCAATGGTAGAGGTACAAGATACAACTTAAGGTCACAGCTCATTAGAACCACCCGGCACCCGACCCGCACAGCCTCGCCTCGCCTCGGTCATGCGCTCACTACTTCAACTACGTAGCGTCTCCGGATCGTCTCGCTCGCGAGGTGTCCACGCGCGGACGGCGAGTGGTCCCTTCTATGATAGCTCGTTGCTCGCATGCTTGCCTCACGTGAACCGCGCGATGACTGCGCGTGGTTTACGCTGGTAGACTGCTCGGAAATTCGTTGACCACGCGTGGTCCACTCGTTGACCACGCAAGGCCCAGTCGTTGACCACGCTAGGTTCACTGGTGACAATTAACACGGTGTCGACCGGAGGACCACCGGTCAACAACGAGTGGACGCCGAGCGATAAGGCGGTGCGGGTCGGGTGCCGGGTGGCTCTAATGAGCTGTGACCTTTAGGCTGGAGACTAGAATATCATACTGACAGTTACATTTGACCTCTCCCACTTAGAAGTTTAATAGTTTATAGACAAGATACCAAATACACCTGCTACAAAGATACGGGTCCTTTGATGCCCCTTCACGCTAATTTGTATCAAATAGCAAATTCGACAGGATATCTCGCTAAATATAAACTGAACCTTCGTCTCTTTCCCTCGACTTAGATTAGACTCTACTGCCAAATAAAAGAGGCATTGATAGTTCAAATTAGTATAGAAATGTCACAAATTATATTTGGTATCTAGAAATAATCGGTACCTATAAGATGCATGCGTTTCATAACATTATGGCAATAAATATAATGAGCACCAAAATTAGTAAACGATCACCAAATTAGGTTAGGCGTTATATTTTACTAAGTATTGTCTGGTGATCCGTTAAACATAAGTCTAACATTATTTCAACAGCGGCAAGCGCGGCCTGTCACTAGAGAAGCTCTCGATGCGCGCGCGTTTCGGCGCGTACGCAGCATATGCATTCGGGTTCCCCACCGCGCTGACAGCGCTGTTGGCGGGGCTGGAGTTCTCCGGCCTGCCCGCGCATCCCTTCTTGCCCCTCCTACGCCAGCAGGGCTGTTTCTTGTACGGTAAGTAGATAAAAAAACATTCAACCATCATCATCATTATCAGCCGAAGGACGGCCACTGGTTGGACATAGACCTTCCATAAGGATCCACAACGCGACAGTCGGTTCTGTCCAACCATCAAGTCAGCCAATTTGATATGGGTTTATTCGTATCAGTGTCAGTCAGTATATTCAGTGGGAATTTCAAGAAGATTATAATTGAAATTAACGTCTACTTAAATCTATATTTAGCTGTCATAGTTGCACCTTGCATTATTTAGCTCATAATTATCAATACCAGTATATCAGTCGAAGGACGTCCACTGTTGGTCAAAGGCCTTTCCGAAGGTTATTCACGACGGTTTTATTGTAAGCCCCATAGCTAGGCAATATTTAATGAGACTGGCGTTTACTAATGTTTACGATTTGTTTTACAGGCACGAGCAAGCTGATTTATCTGTACGGACCCATCATCATCCTGTGCTTCGCGAATATGGTTTTCTTCATCCTGACGGCCTGGAAGATCACCCAGATCAAGAAACAGACGAGGAAGACGCTCAAGTCTAAAGACAGCTGCAGCACCGATCAGCACAAGAGTGACAAACAACGGTAAGCTTCTTTGTATTTGCTGGTCAAATCAAGAATCAGTAGTCAAGTAAGAGAATTTCGAACGAAATTTCGAAATGGCCTTTTTATTTTGTACCTAGATTTAATAATGTAAAAAAAACCAAGCAAAATGTTTTTTTTCCAGACTGCTGTTGTATATGAAGCTTTTCACCATTATGGGCATCAACTGGATCCTGGAGGTTATCAGCGCGCTCTACCCTCAGGCCAACCATGTGTGGCGCTTCGTCGACGCGTACAACGTCATGATCGGTCTCTTCATCTTCATCATCTTCGTCTGCAAGAAGAAGATCTTCCGCCTCATGAAGAAAAGGTTTGTTTCAGTTTATCAATCCATTAATTATTTATTCACGTATATCATCATCATCACTATGATATAATATGAATCGATATTGATTTTGAATATATATTCTTATACTTCTCTTTATTTTTGATCTTGGACCTATTTTCAACTTGTATTTGTTTCTGAATTTTAATCAAAACACCTCTTTTATTTAATTAAGTTAGGTATGTCATAATCATTTTACTTTTCTTCTACCGTCTCATTCATAAATTCTCATTTTACCTCTAGGTTCAATGAATCTTTTCGTTTATCGAAGAGCGAAAGCGGAGACATGAGGCAAATAAGCCACAAGGACGTGAGGAACTGGAAAGAATACCAGCAGCAAAGAGGCAGTCTTGACACAGTACGGACATCCATTTGTTGCGATTCCGATAATAGTAAAACTAAAACTTCCAACATTTAGCCGTAGAGACAACAATCAGGCCATAAATGTAAAATCATACTTACCTCTAAATTTTCAAGACAGTGAAGATCAAGTACTTAATGACGAGACAAGCTAAAAAATCTGCATGGGCATGAGAATGAGAGGGCCGGTGTAAACTAGAACAGTATGGCTTGAAAACAAAAAAACAACAAAGTTATTTTTATATTTATCAAAGAGTATTTATATAAGATAAAGAAAAAGAGTCATTAGTTAAAAAAAATAAGGAAGCTATTAGTATTAGTGTTCCTCTGTGTCAAAAAAGACTGCTTGAACTGCCAGAAGGATAAAAAAAGGTTTTTACAGTTTTTATCGGTCATGATTTTGGTTGGAGTGTACCGAATTTGAAAGCTTTTTGTACGTAACTAACACCTAAAAGAGTGGCAAATACTAACAATGCTAAGCGTGCAAACACGAGCAGTAGACCACAAAGCTTCGATCTAGAAGAACGGTATATCTGAACCTGGATTTTTAGATATAGAAAAAATAGCACCGAATGGTATGCGGGCACTCGGGCAGAATATAAATCCGCTTTTGTAGTACAAACTAAGCAATTTAGCAGTTTATAAATTTTGCACGTATTTTTTTTGTATAAAAGATGCACTGGTTTCAAATTAACAAAGTGTACTGTTATATACTGCTAATAATCAATTGCACACTTACGTTTAGTGATTGCACTTTTACTTCAGATTTAATGATAATATTTATAGTTGCATCACTTGCATCTAATACTACTCGTACTTTAGGTACGAGTATGTCTAGTCTGTATTTAAGCGATACCAAAATGGTTTTAAAGTTCATTTTGTTGTGATATAATAAAAAAACTTTGACTCATATTTGACTTAGCTTTATCCAGGTTCAAAGTTGTATATAATATACGTATGCTTCTGGAAATAATGACAATTTGTGGTGGTGTAGTTACTAACACCCGTATTCACAAACGTCACTATGAGGTCTCACAGTGCTCACAAACGCACAGGGTGGTTCAAATCGTCTCATAAAAAAAAGGTCGGTCAAAAAGGACCAATCACAAAGCTGTATTAAACGCAATGCGTTTACTCAGTGAAGGATCCCTTAAGTATTGTTTGTGAATACGGGTGTTAGTTCTCAATAATTATTATGTATAATAGTCCTGTAGACATATAATTTTTTGAGTATGATGCTACGAAATTGCCATACTTGGCTTTTAATCTGTTATTTAACACAATTGAACGAGATTTTTAAGCTTTGTTACCTAACTCCATAATCGTATACAAATACAATGTGTGAATAAAATTATTTTTGTAATGTATCAGACAGAAGTGTAATCCTAAACTAGAATTAGCTTGAAGATACATATATGAAGGTGCCCGGGGCTATTGTAAAATTAGGTACTTATACTTATATCTTCTTTCTCATAGTTTTTAGGGTTCCGTACCAAAATGGTACAAAAGAAACCCTTATAGTGAGACTTCGTTGTCTGTCTGTCTGTTTGTATGTCACAGCAGGTTTTCTCAGCAACTACAAATGCTATCAACTTGAAATTTGGCATAGTTGTACAACTCGCTTGCCCGCATCTATTTGTAGTAAAAAAAAAGTTTTTTTTTTATTAATAATTGAAAAGGGGTCTAGAATGGGGGGTTCAAAAATGAAAGTGGTTCGATTATAGCAAATGGGGTGTCATATGAAAGGTCTTAATCTGCACATTTCAAAACTAATTTAAACTATTTTTTTGAAAGTTTTGTGTGATGTACTTTTTGATTTATAGCCAAAAATGTACAAAAATGACCGTTCCCCCCCCTTATCTCCGAAGTTTATTAATCAAAAATTCTGAAAAAAATCCTGACGTATAGATAATTACTTATATTTTCAGGGAAAAATAAAATAAAGTGTATATTATTCACAGTTTTTGAGAAATAACAAAAAAACTAAGAAAATCTGTATTAAAATTTAGGCTAGTCAAAATCGACCTTATTGCCTGGAAAATAAAGCTTATAACAAAATGAGTATTTTCTTTTGCGGTTACCAAGCATATTATCTTCAATACGGAACCCTCGGTGCGCGAGTCCGACTCGCACTTGACCGGTTTTTTTAAAGTAATCTCACGTAACATCAGGTAGCTTATCAGCCTGATACAATAGCCCCAAGTCACTTCAACGTTTTTCGCATTAAGATGCCATTGACGGCTTACAAGTGCATTAAACGTAATGGATACGCATGCCACCGTGAAAGCTCTTGTGGCTTAGCTGTCACAAGGTCCTACGGCGATAAGCGATTCCGTTTCCTTGGCTTTACAATTTCGTGTAACGTGTGTGTTTTGACCGATTGTTGTGCTGAACTTTCGGGTTCATATCCTCCAGGAGTGAACTTTTAGTTGACTTAATGATGATGATCTTGCGCAGGTACCACCAGATGCGCGGGCACCCGATGTCGCGCACGCAGACCACGTCGACGCGCACGCTGTCCACCAGCCGGGATGACCACCGAATGGACTCCATCAAGAACCAAAACCAGGTCTAAGGAACTGCCTCTAAAGATCCACAACCGGGTTTAAATAACCACCACGAAATGTAACGGTTGAATTAGAAATTAGATGCTCCCGCCATATTTGGGGCAATGAAGAAGATAGTGGCAGCCTAGTATAGTAGGGGTTTGAGTGTAATTTTGAGAACAATTCAATCAAACTTATAATACGTATAATGCAGCAAGAAACGCCAAAAATGCTGCGCACATTATCTCTGCGAGAGCGTGAAATGAACAATCCAGAGGGCCCTGCCAAGATGCACTACGCTAACTATCGTTTCTATTCGTTTCGTGTTTAAACCAATCGCGTCACTGGTAGATGACGTGATAAGAAAAGTCACGTGATCTACCAGTGACGCGATTGGTTTTTTTAAAACGAAACGAATAGAAACGCTAGTTAGCGTAGTGCATCTTGGCAGAGCCCTCTGACACAGAGGCGTATTTACCCTAGGGCCAAGGGGGCCATGGCCCGGGGCGGCAGCCTTCTCAGGGCGCCGGGGTCCATAGCCTGGGGCGGCAGGCTTCTTAGGCGCCGAACGCCGCCGCCATGATAGGTACCCGAGAATATTTTACTGTAAATACTTTTTCGTCACTTTATGGGGCGGCAAATCTAACTGGCCCGGGGCGCCAAATCTTTAAATACGCCTCTGCTCTGACACACAATAAAGTAGGTACCTATACAAGTGATGTATACTTGTCCGTTTTTGGACACATTTGACTTAATACTTACATAATGCTAAAACGTTTATCTCGTTTAATTGTAAAACTAGTATTTTATTGCGCTTATAATAATCGCAAAACCTAAAAACTGGTTTTAAATCGCACGTTTTGAGATTTTTTATCTAATAGTAGTCCCTTATCGATAGGCATTAGGAGTTAAGACCCATTCTTTGAAAATACTCAAAAAGAGTTTCCTGTAATATAGAATAAGGATACCTAGGTATAAGCTTCTTGCAAATATGAAAAAGGTATAAGTTTCTTGCAAATTTAAAAAAAAGTTACAACTAAAATACCAAAAAATAATACTTAGATAATCCATGTTTAGGTAACTCTTTAGATGATCTCAGTATTTAAGATTTAAGTATTTAATGTGTATTATTGTCAATTAAACTGGTGTATTATCTTAAAGATTTCAGTATGAGCTTATATTTATTGACATTTGAGGCCACAACGTTTATTTTAAATAAAAAATAAGGTTGTGGTACCTGGGACAAAGAAAGTCCCCTTTTATAGCTTTTTTTATAGAATTGAGACCCGTTAGATTAACCACATAAATAAATGGTAGACCGTTGTTTAACTGCGTAGGTCATTAATTAACTTAATATGTATAAACGAACAAAATCACGTGACTCATTGTGCTAGCTAATCAAAACAGAAAATATAGCTATGCAAAAGGTTTTCTTTATTTGTCCGGTCAATATATTTTGTATCTGTGGCCGGCCTTGGTTGGGTAACATACTCAGTCAGTCACGATATTTTAATTGTTTTCATTGGGATAATTACCTACGCAGAAGAAACTATAAAATTTGTAGTTAAGAACTACTATGGTTGGTGTATATTTAATATACCAACCTCGGTAGTTCTTTCAGCTAGATAACTATCGTATCCACAAGTTTTATCGATTATTTTGTTCTCCTTAATCAAAAAGTCGCAGCCGCAACATAGGTAGGTACTTAATAAGTATTTAAACTAGCGCAGCGGTCCCGTTTGGTACCGTATATGGCCTAGTTAGAATTGGTGCTTTATTGTTCTATACATGAAAATTCAAAATGAATTTTAAAGATCAAACAATTCAGCCTATAATGGGTAGGTAGTGATTGAACTCTCCACTTATATATTAAAATGTATGTATAAAATGCACATAGGTGGTTTAAATTAAAACATATTTGCTTCTGTTATTCATAGGATAGCAGTTTTTTTAAATCAATTATCTTACTGGAGTTAAATAAGTGTTAACCTTCAAATTGTAAGTATGTAGTCGACCAAGAAAATCCTTTACCACTTTTGGACCTTAACTTCATATGAATAGAGTCGAAAAGTGGTAAAAGCAATTCTTGTTCGACTAATACATAGGTACATAAATATGTACTTTTTGTGTAATATTGAACTAGAACTTACGATTAATAATGCACTGAAATATTACATCTACCTCACGTGACTCACTTGTGATTGTGATCATAACGTTTTGTATTTCGTGTATTTTCTTGTCTTGTGAGTATCACCACAGATAATAATATTTTTATCACTGCCAAATAAAATATACTTACAAGAAGATTTTGCTTTTATTCTTTTATTAGTGAAATGTCGCGATAAGCATAAATTCGTCTTTATAGCGAACCAAGGGCCTATTATTGTGTATTGTAATTAACTAAAGTATTTCATTGGAATCGGAGGATGCTTTTTTTAGCGCAAAGTAAAAACCCAATTTACCCATAAATTAATCCCAATAGGTAACAAACTTTAATAACAATTACCTTTTGAGTAGTCAGCTTAACGAGAAAAGGTGGCCACTTTTTTCCGTTAAGTTGATAACTCGAAGGTCAATTGTTATTAAACTATGTGATATATCCTTTAAGTTGTGTTTTCATTTGTAGTACAAAAAAGCACCGTCCGATTTCAAGAAAATACTTTAGTTTATTAGAAAACACAATAATAGTAATGAGGGCGCCACTGCACATCCGGCGTACGCTCGGCGCAGTCTTAACGTCTTATGACAGTTATTCAGCATGGCCAACAATGTTTTGAAATTAAGGCACACAGTCGACTGACAATTTTTTTTAAACAATAGAAAAAAATTAGGTAAAATCGCCGTCATTTTTGGTACCCTGTGAACTTTGGGGTTTTTTTTTTTAAATGTTTGTTAGTTACTGGCCGCTTAGGTATTTATTTCTAAGCCATAACATAAGCATATAAATCTGAGCAAATTAAGTAAAGGCTTTACGTTAATCGGTTATCGTTAGTTAGTTTTACTAATTTCATAATTTTATGTGATAACATACAGTGCGACCAAAAAGAGTAGAAATTAAATAAAATGGAACTAAAAAAATTCCATACTAAATTGTTGCCATGTTCAAGCATTTTACGTCAAAAATGTGACAGTTACGTAGAAAGTGGCGCCCTCATTTAATTTCTACTCTTTTTTGTCGCACTATACTTTTGCACCACTTTTGTTGCGCTACATTCATATAATTCCACATTCTATTTTAATTTATTAAGTCACGTTTTAGTAGTTATTATATTTCTTTGGATGGCAACACGGAGTGTTTCTTGTCTATGGACCTAGAATGACAGGTGAATGACAGGTGCCGTAATGAAAGAGGTGTTATGTCAAACTTGTTGTGAAGTAAAGTGGTCGCGGTTTTTGTGGGCAAGTTATTCGACTATTTTAAGGGTAAGCTTAAATTTATTTGAATGTTTTTTTGCCGCGCTTAGATTCTTGAAAACGTGGGTGGTCTTATAGTGCTTATATGTATTGATAGAAAATATAGGATAATTGTGGAGTAACGATTGTTTACTTTTACGCCATACTTACTTTTGCGCTACTTTAACGTCACTGTTACGAGACCGGTTGCGAAATTGCTGCGTCACTACTATTGCACTACCAAAATAAGGCGTTGGTACACCATCGGTTTGAAAAGGATTACAGTCCTTTTATGCATTTTGTATTTTTCTTTTTCTTTTGTGATGATCTGATGATTTTGGAAGTAAGCACTCGCAGTTTTGTAAAAACTTTCTTAAAACATGAATGAAGGCTTACTTATACGATCCAGATTTAAGGTGTAGGTACCTATGACGTCGTCTTACTCAAAATACAGTTACTTACATAAAATTACGTAGATAGGTGGGTCAAGTGCAACATTTCTTTTTCTTTTGTGTTGACACCATCAGCAAATACTTTTCAGCTAAATTTCAGATTCCGGCGCATCAGTCCTGATGCTGCAGAGGTACTGCCTACCTGAATCTATATATCGTCCTCAATATTTTATACTAGCTGTTGTCAGGCTTTTGCAAACAATAAAGTCGGTTGATTAATTCAAGTTCTTTTTACAAGATGTAGTCAAAAGTCGTAAAGGTTCAAAGGCGACTATTTTACATTTGGGAAGGCAAATAAGTTAAATGTAGACCAGAAAGAGAGCTTATAAACTAAGTTTGCGAAATTTTAATGTGTATAAATGTGATAAAAGCTTACAAACTAAGGGGTATAAAAAAACAGACATGACCAGTTAATCGTTCTTCAGCCGACACGATCGCTTATGACCAGACGACTCATTTATGAATTTAATAGTAACTATAATAAAATAAAAAAAGGAATGGATATAAAAACTATTAACATAGAAATCGAACCTTTTTAAACGACTTAAAAAAGTTAGGTGGTTCTCAATTCAACTTTTTTTTTTACGTTTGTTACCTCAGTACTTGATAATTCTTTTTTTATTTGAAAGCTGGTGCTTTCCGTGTGTTCCCATTCTTATCAAAATGAAGATCTGATGATGGAATCTATGAGGAATCGACGGAACTCCTCTAAAATTATAGGCACACCTATAGCGATTTTGGTATTTTTCATTGTGATTCGTGTATTTGCTCTTGGGAAGCACTATATGGTGAAGTGAAACTGATGATGAAGACCTTAGATGGCCACCGGAACTCCTAAACCGTACTTATTTCGAGGGTGGCGATAAGATATCTCGATTAGGATAGTTGGGCGACTATGACGAAGCACATTTTAAGTCGGCGTCCCACAATATTTTTAACCAAAAGCTGACTTCAGTTGGACTGACCTTTTACCTACTTATTGTTTGCTTTTTGAAGGCAGGTTTTGGTTTTTAAAACATTTTTTTTTCTCATAATATTTTTCTATACTCTCATATTGGTTGCAGTTATAAATTTTGCATTTGACCCAGGTACAAATAGCACACACCAGTCAGTTGGTCTGTCGAAAAAAAACATCGAAAAAAAATCATCGAAAAAGAGAATCTGCAAATATTTCTTCTTGCTAGTATAATTTTATTATTGTCTTCACGTACATTTTTGTTTATTTCTAGATGCCTTTGACAACAGCAGAAAAATCAAAAAGATATAGAGAAAAATTAAAAAAATATAATCCTGTGAAATTTAATGAGCTAAAAAAGAAGTCTATAAAACGAGCTATAAAATCTTACAAAAGAAAAATTGCTGACAAGAATGTGGAACAGAAGGAACAGCAGAAGAGAAAATTGAGGGCGAAAAATAACAAGAACAAAAATAACCAATACATTGAGGTGAGATAAAGGCAAATCAAAATTCGCTTGGATTGATGATATTTCGTTAATTCATAAAAAATATATTGAGCAGGTTATATCGGGTCAACAGATAGATGGAGCATCAAAGCTTTTGATATCTCAAAACTGAATTTTAAAATAGATAATGTAGCATTTTTACGGTGAAACAAATTTTGAAATTGGTCCAGGGACCCAATTCTTGTGACTTCGAGATGATTTTTCATGCAAGATGAACTGTCAACTGCAGAGGTACATTTTTTCGACATTTCTCGCATGAAAGATCATCTCGAAGTCCCGAGAATTGGGTCCCAGTAGTTTTTTAGTTTATTCGTCATAAAAATTCTGAAACACAAAAATAAAAATCTTTTCTCTTTATAATATTAGTGTGGATAAGTTAGATAGGCAAGAGTAAATCCTGTAAAACTAAAATTGTAAGTATGGTACACTCTCGAATGGTTCATAAAAATCATACTCGAGACTACTACAATTACTTATTAATATCATTGCGCGAGCCATCAACGAACTCAAGAGACAGTCGAGAATCGGAAAGTTTGATGCCCTTTTAAATCTCAGTGGCGCCGCAGCCATAATACGGCAAAACCCGAAATTAAAAAGCTATGGTTGGCCCCGCGATGATGCTACCTTGTAGTACTGTGAAGTTCACGCTCAAACCACTAGAGGGCGCAGAACGCAACTTTACGTTGTATCGAGCGGCATGGCAACCCTATGCGTCAAGGTGCGGCGCATGACGCAGACTGCCGCACCTTGTATCCAAACGCAATTTGCGACATTCCAGACGTTTTGAGGTTATGTTAACTTATAACCCCATTCGAATTTGTAAGTCTATTATCAGTGAAATGGAGTGGACCAACGAGATTTACTTACGATTCATCGACGACTACAGAAACGCGTCTGTTTTGTGGGACATTAGAAATCCAAATTACAAGAACAATAGAAAGAAACGAAATATTGTTCTAGGGCTCGCACAGAAGTATGGGGTTGAGGAAAATGCTCTCAAAAAGAAGATTAAGAATCTCCGAAGTGCGTTTCATAGAGAACATCATCGTCTTACGAATAAGAAGGGAGGTTTAATCGATGAAGCTAGAAAATGGTTCGCGTACGACGCGTTGAAATTTATACTTGACGTGACTGGAACGTTTGGCGCAATCGTAAGCAGTTTAAATATTTTTATGAGGGTATGGCCCTCTCACTTAAATAATCATAACTTTCTTGTATTTTAATTTTTAAACTAGCGACCCGCCCTCGCTTCGCTTCGGTTAATATCAGTTAAAATAACCCAAGTTCATCTGGAATAATACACTTTTTAAATGGTGAAATAATTTTTAAAGAGGTGCATTTGCATAGAGTACGACGATTTTCGAAGACGTCCTCTCTGACACTTAGCGAAATTGAGTTTTTCATACCGTTAGATTTAAAATTCTATTCAAATCATTACTGCCAGTTATCCCAGAATATCTCTATATACTTATACAATGTTTACAGTTGACTTTTCATTGCACAATACATATTTTTTCCCTGGAATTGATGCGCGAAAGGGCTACATACAGTTCTGTTGTCCATGGGAAAACACTCGACGCTAGGTAAGGCCGCAACTTTGAATTTTTGACCTTGTGACTTGTTAATTGTCGTTGAAAACGATAAGTTTACGGTAAATTGCAGGCGTTTAAACTGGAAAGGTAGATCCGTTGGTATTAATGGAATCCGATCCGGGGAAATAAAACAACTTCTCCAGCCGCATATCCAGTCAGTATTGTGCACTTTATTATGAACTTTTTAAAGATGTTACTTGCACCTTTACAACACAATATTATAATAAGGAAAATGGAGTTTTATCCCTTAAATCCACATAATTAAATAAAAAACACTACCTCTCGTTGATAACGTAATATTAAAAAAAAAACACTTAGGGAAAAACAATTCACACCACCCAGGCTATGCCAAAAGCATAAGAGTAAAATTTTACCTATGATATTTTTTTTACGGTTACCTAATTATTCGCCGATAATTATTACGCAGATTGTATCGTTTCGCAGAATTTTCATTTCGTAGAAAGCTAATTTCTGCTGAAACCTTATTAGTCTTATTACCTATTTCCAGATTATTTTTTGGTGGTAGGTAACCTAACCTACGTAACCCATGCTTAAAATAATCTGAAAACAATAAGATTTCAGCAGAAATTAGCTTTCTACGAAATGAAAATTCGCCCCCCCTTAAATATTTATTTTACTTATTTTTATGTCATTATTTATTTTTAAAGTGAATATACAACTTAATATTTTGTGAATATTACAAGCGTCAACCTGTTGCCGTTATCAATATCGAGCAAAAAATGGCAAAAAAACACGTTTGTTGTATTTTTGAGCCCCCCTTATACAGGGTGTTATGCAAGTCGAGTGCCAAATGAAAAGGGTGGGTAGCTAGGGTCACTTGCAACACGTTTTGGGCCAATTAACACTCATCCTGCCCACGGTGTTTTTTTAATATTTTTTTAAATAAAATCTCGGTATCTTCCAAAAGTTGACCATTTTGTTTATCTATCTTTTTTTTTTAATGTGACAGCACAAAAGTATTTGTATTTTTTTAATCTCTAATGTATGCGTATTCTAATGAAATGTTATTTTTATTCATATAGTAAACTAATAAAAAAATATTAGCCGACAAAGTGTGAAGGACAGAAAATAAAAATCGTCAAGGTCAACTTTACGGCACAATTAAAAAAAAAATAGACGCTCCTCAGATCTTCCAACATCATAAAAACTTCTCCAGTTCCTGACCATTCTTACGGTATACCACATGTCTAGAATCACGTTCAGTTTTTCGGCAAAATATCGTTTCAATCTAAAATGGTGGGTTACATTACCTAGTACTTCTTTGAAACTACCTACTTGAAAGTAAGGTTTGATAAATGAATTGAGACTATTTTTTTACTAATAATAAAAAAACATAAAATAGTCATCAAAAATTATTAAAAACCTAACAATAGTATTCATTTATTTCAATAACTAAGTATACGATAGGTACGCAAGTTACGACCAAAAATAACGTTTTTTTTGACTTTATTGCATGGTAAACTACCTATGTAATTGAAAAATACACTTAATAAAAATGAAAATTAAAAAGTTATTTGCGCGGGGAAACATTTAACTAAACAGAGATAAGAATTATTTTAATTTTATTGTTGTTATCGACATTTATTGACATGGTTACATACAGCAAGAAGAAGAAGAATACGCTGATATTTTAGTGGCTTACGGCAGAGCTATTGTGTGGCCCGAGAAGCAAGAAGAATTTACCAGCAATTAGAAACAATTGTATCCTGAGGGGCTAGACAAGACGCATTACGCTAACCAGCGTTTCTATTCGTTACGTTTTTAAACCAATCGCATCACTTGTAGATGACGTGATACGAAAAGTCACGTGATCTACCTACCAGTGACGTGATTGGTTTAAAAACGAAGCGATTAGAAACGATAGTTAGCGTAGTGCATCTTGTCTAGCCCCTCTTGTAGACGGTTACCTAGTCGTAACTTGCGTACCTATCGTATACATAGTTATTGAAATAAATGAATACTATTGTTAGGTTTTTAATAATTTTTGATGACTATTTTATGTTTTTTTATTATTAGTAAAAAAATAGTCTCAATTCATTTATCAAACCTTACTTTCAAGTAGGTAGTTTCAAAGAAGTACTAAGTAATGTAACCCACCATTTTAGATTGAAACCATATTTTGCCGAAAAACTGAACGTGATTCTAGACATGTGGTATACCGTAAGAATGGTCAGGAACTGGAGAAGTTTTTATGATGTTGGAAGATCTGAGGAGCGTCTACTTTTTTTTTAATTGTTCCGTAAAGTTGACCTTGACGATTTTTATTTTCTGTTCTTCTCACTTTGTCGGCTAATATTTTTTTATTAGTTTACTATATGAATAAAAATAACATTTCATTAGAATACGCATACATTAGAGATTAAAAAAATACAAATACTTTTGTGCTGTCACATTTAAAAAAAAAGATAGGTAAACAAAATGGTCAACTTTTGGAAGATACCGAGATTTTATTTAAAAAAAATATTAAAAAAACACCGTGGGCAGAATGAGTGTTAATTGGCCCAAAACGTGTTGCAAGTGACCCTAGCTACCCCCCCTTCTCATTTGGCACTCGACTTGCATTACACCCTGTATATCTACATTATTCTGTTTTTAGTATTTGTTGTTATAGCAGCAACAGAAATACATCATATGTGAAAAATTAAACTGTCTAGCTATCACGGTTCATGAGATACAGATAGGCAGTCAGATAGACAGACAAACGGACAGAGGAGTCTTAGTAATACCCTAGGGTCCCGTTTTTACCCTTTGGGTACGGAACCATTAAAAAGGAAAAACAACATAAAAATAACTTTTAATCAAAATCTAAACACAACTAACTACCTACCCGTTTCCCGAATTTAATTATCTGAAAAAAGTAACAGTAGAGCTCCGGTGCTCTGATCGCTTCAAATTTTTTATTACCTTCTTTAGGGCGAAGCGCGGCAGCCAGCGCTGCAGTGGCCCGGGCGTTCGGACAACCGTTTCGATAATACAGATTTGGGTTGCGCGTAATTTTGAATCTGCCATATCTTCTAAAGTATTTATTTATTTAATTAATATAGTGTAAAGGATCATTTTTATCTGCATTAAATGCCCAAGGTAACTAACTTATTTATCTGGATAAGGATAAATACTGAATCGGAGAAAATAGCTTCGCAAATAACCTAACACTTTTTAATAAAATTTTAAAGATAAAAATGGTTACTGTGGGTAAACCTTAGGAGATAGACATATGCCATTGCGGAGTATTCTCTACGTTTTTTGAATATCTACAATTCTTTAGTACATTATTTTGATATATCTCTTAAGGTTTAGCCAGCGTAAGCTATGTAAGCGCCCGAAAATTTATTTTTTGACGACTTGGTAAGAAAACATTGAGTTTTTTCAACTATATAAAAACTTTATTAGATTAAAATGTGCATATAAACCTTCCTCTTGAATCACTCTATCTATTAAAAAAATCAAAATCCGTTGCGTAGTTTAAAAGATCTAAGCATACATAGGGACAGACAGACAGACAGACAGACAGCGGGAAGCGACTTGGTTTTATACTATGTAGTGATAGTGATACCATGGAAGGGTATATCTCATCCGGAGAATGTTTGATGCATATATGTATTTTTATTTAAGTCAATTAACATTTCCTGCTAATAAAGCGTTTTTTTTTGGAAACGTTTAATTTTCACGTTCATACAAAAATTCGGTGTCCCACTACGACATCTCGCAGATCAAAGTCAGAAAAATATACCATTTGATTCGTACCCTTTATAGTTTTGAAACAGCTAACGTTGTTAACTAAATTTGCTATGTTTTTATTGAATTATTTTAATAAAATAACGCAATAAAGTGTGTCAAAAGTAATTTCAAACATGTCTCACTTTTTTTTCACGAATGATACTTCACGTATGTTATCACATTACGGCTAAACTAACAAGAATCCAGGGCCGCATAAACCTTTATTGAGTCATGGCAACACCACACTACAGGTTGGCAAACCTGCGGACCGATAAACATCCGCCATTTTGTTTACGACAGTTGACAGAAACAGGTGGCCGGCGTTTTTGTCTCGGTGATATTTTGCTTTTTCATCAGTGAATATCTAAGGTAAGAACACAAGTTTATACATAATTATAAATTACAGATGTAGATAGACTATTCGTTTAATAAATAAAGTTATACAGTGCTTGCTAACTTCAAAACTCACCGAATGTAGGTATAATTTTTAAGGTTATATCCACACCATTTTTGATTCACAAATGAAACTGTGTTACTATATGTGTTACGTAACGTAACATTCGTGATCTGTTGTTAAGCTGAGTGTGCAATGTAGGGATTTGATACTAATTGGTATTGACTAAAAATATTTGATGTTTCTGTGGCATATGATATGTATATAAATTTTATTATAAAGTCTAGCCTGACAATGAATATAATTATGACACTTTCAAGGACGCCACTTTTGTTTGTACTTAACATACTACTTACTTCCAAAAAAAGGAGGTGCTCTGTTTGGTTTGATTTCAAGTTTTTTTTTTCAGAAATATAAGTAAACAATATACTTTTCTATAAGTAATATATACCTTAGATAAATGTTAAACTCCCAAACTTAATGTGTACCTAAATGCTAGGGCTCGGAACCGGTTTCAAGATAGCGGCTAATATCTTTTTTGAAACCGGTATAATTTCGTTCATCTTTTAACCGGTTAATGAAAGTAACGGTTTAAAAACCGACATTATTTAGGTTACCAGTAAATAGGAAGAACGAAATTAAAGAACTGCGATAAACCTGTATTAACCGGTTAAACTAAGACTCATGTTGTCACGCCTCACCGAACCGTCCTTGACGTCGCCGCCAGAGCTCGGAAAGCAGTTAAAATTTAAACGGGTTTCGGTCAATAACACCAAATCTGAATTGATTTCGGTATAGACCGGGGATACCGATTTTTAACCGGTTGACTAAAATACAGGTTTTTCACAAATTTAGTTCTGTTGAGCGAAATTAACACTTAAATTGACACTGCAGTATATATAGACAGAGCGACGTATGCTTTCTCTTTTATTTATTTACCCACTAGCTCCGATTAAGTATACGTTTTACATTGTGTCACTCGAATTTGACCGCGTAGCTGGGTGGTGGTGGGTGCGGCGACGTCAAGGTCAGCGAGCCGTTATGGCCTGAGTTTGAGTTTCACCGGTTAATACAGGTTCATTGCAGTTCTTCAATTTCATTTTTTCTGTTTACCGGTAATAAAATAATTTCGGTTTTTTAACCATTCCTTTATCTTTTTTATTGTACTTACAACTATCTAGATAAACTTAGACTACTCAATCCACACGACCAGCGCATACTCTCTCTAATTTAAATTCAATTTTTAGATGCCGTTGACGGCCGCGGAGAAACAAAAACTATATAGAGAGCGAATGCGAGAAAATAACCCCCAAAAGTTTGAAGAAGCTAAAATTAAAAACGCAGCTCGGAATAAAAAGAGAAAAAAAATCAATGAATGCACCAAAATTGAAAAACAAAAGCTAAGAAAAGAGTGGCGAAAGAGAAAGAATACACAGAAGAATAAAAATAAAGAAGAATCACTTTCTTGCGCTGCATCCGTGCGTGTAAGCAATACTCATTTGATTATTTTTTTCAACTTTTCGCACAATACAATACAAACCGAAGCAAAGCGAGACCGGGTAACTAATTATAAATATATACGCCTAGGTACCTACCCACCTATAATGTCTTCAATTCATCTTGTCCTCATTTTAATAACACCTCTATCGTAATTTCAGCATTGGGATAAATTCTATCATTACCCGTGTGCTGGGATAGTTTTACCAGACTACCCAAAATGGTTCGAAATAAATTGTCCGCAAATCTCATGTCGCTTCGCTAATATGAGTAAGTAGGTAAATTAAGTGTGGCCGCCAAAATAGTTCAAACGAAACGATAAAGTAGAGTTACTTCCTGTTTGTTACACAAACATATATACCTATATTAAAATTATAAAATTTGGACTAACAGAATAGAGAATTATCTAAACCGGAAAATGGGCTTTAATCTACGTAGCACAGCAGTAAATAAACTAGCGGGAGCTGAGAACATTTGATTTAAGAGAAAAATCTACGATAAGCATAGGAATCGGTTAATGAAAAATCGTTGAAATAATGCTGATTACACGCGTGGATATTCAGGATTTAACACATTCATATTCGTGTTAATAATCTTCTAAATAGGTATAT